>CM052543.1:47580421-47614923 GCA_028533065.1 Trachops cirrhosus | reverse complement strand
TCTGATGTCCCGCGGAGCGCCTGGCCTTTTTCGGGTTCACGGGTGCGCACTCTCTGGGTCCCGAGGGGCGCCCACTTCTCCTACCTGCGGGGCCTGGGCCGCACCAGTCCCGCGGAGCGCCTACGCCTTTTCCTTTTTCAATGCTGTGGTTTCTGAGACTTTCACCAAACCACGCTCTCTCTTCGGGTTTTTCAATGTCCGCTACAATTTGCGATCTCCTATTTTCATTTATGACGTGATAATGTTGGCTCTTTGCTCTGTTCGTACCTAAAATGACTCGGATTTTTTTCCTGGTTGTGGGAGAGTAGAATCTGCTGCATCCTACCACGCTGCCATCTTGGACTCTTGTTGCTTTCCATTTTATATTCCGTATATGAGTGAAATCATATGGTTCTTAACTTTTTTGTTCTGACTTATTTTCTTATGATATTCTCAAGGTCCATCCATATAAGAGCTAATTTCTTGTTTTACACATGTACAATAATCTGAAACACTAGCATTTAGATGTAAATTATAGGATCAGTGTGTACATATATTGTTATACTTAATCCCAACAATGGCTATGCTGAATGTATATAAATATCTTTATTTACCACCTATAAAGCTGTTTTTTCCAAGAAATATCTTTCCTCAGAAGCCTGCCGTACTGAAGTGGAAGTGATAACTCTCTCTGTAATGGGCCATCTTCCTTCATCTCCACCATTATCTCACTCGAGCATGGCAGAGCTTATGGCCTTATTTGGTGGGTTCATTACCACCCTGTCTTTAGACTATAACTAACTTTAGCAAGGGTCTCTATGCTGCTCATCTCCTGAAGTCTTAGCCAAGTGACTGCCACTTAGGAGGTTCTTGGTTAATGTTTGTTGAAAGAATGAAAAAGTGATAGACACTGAAAGTAAGAGAATCCCATTTCCGCAAGGGCAAAATCACCCATATCAGATTTGAACCCAGTTTTTTCTGATCCTAATTTTAAACTTTACTATTAAATCACAATAGATGAACATTATTAAGCCTCTATGCATTTTTCAGTTTCTGATATTGAAAATGGAAACCCCTTCTGTCCCTAATACTTTCCCCCTACTTCCACATTTGGGTTTGTATGGGGCTTTCAGGTGCTGGCAAGTTCCTGCTGCCTAGGAAATAAGGCACACGGGCAAGTGCCAGTTTCACGTAATTTAGGAGAGAGAACTGCATTTGAGGTGATTTACATAAAATTATGCCCATCTCTACAGAATAGGCTCTGGTCTGCAGAGCACAAATCAATCTGTTTGCTTCTAAATTTAAATTTTCATAAGTCATTGCATAGTTCATAATCTCATTGATGTAACTGAATTGAATTTGCAGAGATTATTCTGTGTGAGAAGGGACTTTCAAGCTATTTAAACTGTTGCTATTCAATAGATAAGACCTCTCAAGTCTGACCTCTGTTTTACATTAAATTTGCGGCCTAATTTTTATTTCTTTCTAGAATCTCATTTTGTTAGATAAAGAGTTCGCAGAAGCTTTTACACCTGGCACTTTCATATGGGCAGATGCAGAGAAGGGTAACGAAAGATGTGCATTCACATGTGCTGGAAGGGGGCACGATAGTCAGTCGGTTCATCAAATGGACTCTGGGGCCAGTCATGCTCAGGTTTAGATATGGGCTCCCACATACAATGACTGTGTGCCTTTGGACATGTTGCTGAGCCTCCCTAAGCTTGAACTTTCCTGTATGTAGATAGTATTCCTCTTATGTAGATAGTATTAGTAGCTACCTCATACATTCCTTACAAAACTTACATGTAAGCATCTAAGCCAGTTCCTATTAATATTAAGCACTCTATGTTATCCAGCATCTCATTATATGCTGATAGAAATTTGTATTATTCTAAAGACTACAAAAACAAATAAACAAATCCATGTGGATTGCAGGGTTAATTAGGAAAGGTCCAGGCAAATTACTGAATGTTCAATTTCTGTTTTCTGCTGTAATTATTTACATTGTCTAGCACCTTAACATTTAAAAACACTTTCCTTATTTCATTTGGGTATCTCAAAGCAATTTTTGATGAAAAATAGATCATTCTGTTCTTCCAATTGAACAAATGAGGAATCCAAGGCGTTAAGATGTTAAATGACTTCCCTGGAATAGGTGGTGAAGTGGGACCAAAAGCTGAGTGTGATAAATCCCAGTCAAGTCATATTACTCTAAATGAGCTTTGCTTTGCTAGTACTTGGAATTTCATGAAGTAAAGGTGAAAGGTTCATATTATTCATAGAGATGTGACTCCTGTGACTGACCAGAAATGAATATTTTTGTTTGTTTCATTTTCCCCTATTTAAAAAATATAATAATATAACAAACCCTGTGGTCTCATGGCTTCCAGGAAGCATCAGACCAACTGAAGCGCCATCTCTGTACACTTTGAGTCTAGGGGTGTTCTGCAACACCTAGGCTCAAACTCTGCTGCCAACGCCCCAGCAGCTTCGTCTGCCCCGCCACGGCTGCCTGGCTTCCACTGCCACTGTGGGCTGAGATGGGGCTTTAAGGGGCTTGTCTCCTGCAGCTCAGTGGCACTTAGCACAGACACAGGAAGCCCCAGCACTGGGCACAGCTCCGCCCAAATGGCCACAGGGTTGATTGCCCCAGGCTCCTGGAGGAACAAACTTGGGAATGGATCCACTATGACACAAAAGGCAACAGTTAATCTACTTTTCATGCCTACAAGTAGTTCTTTATGGCATAATACGTAATTCCTTCTTTCACTATTTTACATTTCAGTGCAAAATTATCAAGGTACTAAATGCTGCAAGAAATTATAAAATAAATTTAACATGTATCTTTATTGTGAGGCAGCAATATCCGGTGGCACTTGTTTAGAAGTTTTTAAAGAATAGACCTTTATTCATTATTAAAAAATCTTATATGCTATCCCCAATACAATATAAATGAAAAACCCATGAACTTCTTTAGTACATTTGCTTCTTTATTGGCAGAACATGTTTCATTGTTTATGGACTTCCTGAAATACCATCAGGAACCATAGAAACAAATTCTGTACGATGGAGGAAAAAAGGAAACGACAGAGGAAGTTTTTCCCTTTCTTAAGGTCTACATAGTGCAAACAATAACGGTTAAAAGAAATCCTCAAAGAAAGGCTTTTCTCCTCAGTAGGCAAGAATAAATCCTTGAAGATCAGCATTCCTGATGCATATTGAAATAATATTTCCATTAAAAATTTTGTGGCTTTGACTGATGGAAGTTGTTATTTTCATCAAAATTATTCTTGTAATTGTTCTCAAAGGACATTTACTTTAATAGGGCAAGAGTAGAAGAGAATCATCTAAAAAGTCTTCATTTACCCTGCCATATAGTTTTTTCTTGCTTATATTTAAATTGGATTATCATACACAAATTAAAATGCATTCTAGAACAGTGCAACTGACATTAACAATAATTTTTAACGTTTTTTAGTTATGAAGATTTAGGCAAAATGAAAACCTCAAAACAAGCAAAAGGAAGGTTTTGCATAGCTGAGGAGGAAGAATTTCAGAAAGTGAGAACTTTTCTTCCTATTCATGAATAATGAATTATTATACTTAGGTATAGGTAGAATACTCATAGTTTTTTATTTTATTAATTATTTTATTCCATAGAAAAGAATATGTACAATGAACTAAGTCCTATCCTACATTGGTCAGTTCTTAAAGCAAAAATAATGATAACTACATCTTGTATATTTGCCAGAAAAAATTAGTTGTACATATTTGGTGCTTAATGGAATGCTGAAATCATTTTAATATATATCCAAACTCTAATATGTCCAGAAATTTAAAAAAAGGGAATAAGTTTCATGTAGATAGTATAGGCAAATTAATTTTGTATATATTTACTAGAAAATAAATCTGATTGAATTAAGGCCAGGGGTATTTGAATAAGTCCAAATTACAATTTCAAAGTGGCTTCTCATTAAGAAAAAATATATCCAGGTCCTAGCCAAACATTGATTGGAAAATGGATTATGTAGGTCTAGGAAATATAATTGTCAACTAGACAAGATGCTAGGATGTCGTATAAAAGAGACATGGAATTGGAGCTTTTGGTAGATTTTTCCATCCAAACAGCTGTGAAAGTTCCTGCTTCCCTGTGAACGTTTCCTGCCGCTTTGACTGGATCACAAACGCTGTGAACAGGGTGCACAGACAGGTGTGCATGCGATCTGTGTGTGCTCCATAGGTAACATGTCCACTAAAAATATAATTCCTTTGTAATTCATATTTGAAATCTCATAGTTATAAACATAATGTTGACTTTTAATTTGACAATATTAACACTTACCAGTGAAAAACAATATCTATTTGGCAAAGAACTTAATGCGGAAGTTAGTAATTCAGGGTGGAGACTAGATGACTGGAATAAATACAACAGAAGATGAGAAAGACAAAATCGCATTAAAATTATCTCCAACAATCCTGAGTCTCATTAATACTTCAGTAAGGCCAGGTGGATAATAAGTTGAGAACTATATTAGAGGTACCTGCATATTGCTTGAGTAGCATGTAGTATTTATATATTGTTCTGTTAATTGCTGATGAGTGATGGTTAAGAAAAGGTTAAATATATGGTGATGAAAGGAGATTTGACTTTGGGTGTTAAATACACAATGCGATATACAGATGATGTATCACAGAATTGTACTTTTGCAACATATATAATTTTATTAACCAATGTCGTTTCATGAAAAAAAAAAAAAGGAGAGCTCTGAAGTTTGACTATCTGGACTCTGCTCCAGAGTAAGACTTTGGGTAAATTACTTAACATTTCTGTACCTCAAATCCTATTTTTTTTAAAAATGAGAATGATAATAGTAAGTACTTCAGAGTTTTGTGAAGATTAAAGAGACAATGAGTACAAAGTACTTAAAATAATATCTGGTACATGTTGAGAGCTCAGTAAGTGTTACTGTGTCAATGACAATACTAATTAATTAATGGAGCAACATTACATTAATTATTTTTTATTATGTCACACAATAAGCCATTCTTCAACCATAGGCTTTGCAGCTATGAATGTTATGAGTTGATTTCCATTGAAAGTACTTTTCAGTATATGTACCTTTGTATCCTCTCCCCACTCCTCTCTTCTGTGGTCAAATTATGAAATTATATATAACAAAAGCCATAATAATTTCTAACCTTTTGTTTCAGCATTTCTAGAAGCAGGATCAGAATATTATACAACTATTAAAATCCTATACTTAAAATCTCTAATATGTAAAACAAATTTTAAGGCACTATAATTAAGTACAAAGATGTGTAACAGGAGTTAAATTTAAAAGGGACAATATGAAATACCTTTTTTACCAGTATCAATTCTGTTATTTTTCCAAGTTTCTTTTTAATCACTTATATGTATATGCATAGGTACATGTATGTTTCTATGGGTATCTGTCTGAAAAGAAACTGCACAGAAGGTATCTAAATGAATTTTAAAAGATCAAATTCTTACTTTGGACAAAATGAAGTTATATAGTATGTGGAAGCAATTTAGTTCTAAATTTTAATTGAATTTAAATGCTGCAAACACTGTGGTTCAGGCTCTGATTATGTCTTGTTTAGCTCAGTTTTTCCCAGAGTGCATTTCATATTACACTAGGCACACAGAATTTTCTGCAATCAGATAAGTTTTGCAAATGCTGCAAATTCTTTTTCATTATTGGAGATGCACAACACATATTAGCATAATAAAGTTTTTGCTTTTTTCTTCAGTTAAACATACACATTCATTTTTTACCCTTGCTGAAGCCTGGGTTTTCAAAATGTATTTGACAAAGGAAACTTAAAATATATATCATAATAAACATTCTGCACACTTAACCTCCTGAATTTTACCTAGAATACAGAAATTTATCAGACGCATGCATGCACACATAACAGAAGCCAATTTGCATATCTCAGCATAACTTCTCTGGGTTCTTCAGAAGTTAGAAGGGGGAGGCCGAGGCAGGGGATGGCAGAGCTGCTGCCTGTGGCACTGCTCAAGCGGGGAAGGTCTTCTCAGGGCTGAAAGCCACTCATTGCTGGGCCAGGATTTTTAATTCTCTGAAACAACTGTCTCAAAGAATTTAACCAATTAATTTATGAACTTCAGTTTATGGGAACATGCAAAAACATTAGGCTGTCCTGATTCATAAATATTCTAGGTATTAGCAAAATCACATTCTCCTCCAGGGAAATAAAGCAATGTCAAGGACAAGTGCCTTTGAACACTGTCCCTACCTTTAGCTTTTCATCAGTCTAGAAAATGCCCTGGCTTCACGCAGGAGAATCACTGTTCCGTGGAGCGCATTTAGGGACAGGCTGTCCTGCTCTATGGAAACAGGCTGGAGCAGTCCTTTCTCCTCCCTTCTCTCTCTACTCCAAACCATCTCTCACAGACCTAACTTTTCTCTTTGTTTTTTTTTTTTGAAGTCCCATAAAGAAATTAATTTTGTTATTAAAAGGGCTTATTTTGGCTGGCTGAGAGAAATAGTTTAGTAAATATGTAATTTATCTAACAGGAATTTGCTACAAAAACTTTAAATGATGGAATGGAGTCTATGCATTATGAATTAAACAGTATATAATTGTCAATCAAGTTTCTAATGTTTTCAAAGTGAGGAAACCAAGATGTAAAAAAGAAAGGACTTTTCCAAATATCATTCAGTGGGAACAGGGAGAACTAGAACGCTCATCTTTCTTTAACATTAATCGAGCCCCTGATATACACAAAACACTAGGTATGTGAGATGAATCGAACATCAGTACTTTCATTGGGGTGTCCACTATGTAGTGGGTTTTAAATACTTAAACCATCACCTATAACATTATAGGTTAAATGCTGCAAAAGAAGTAGTACAAGCTTATTCAAATTTGTTCAACATGTTCATTAAATGCCTACTACACATTTACCCCAGCTAGATGTTGTTGCAACAAAAATGAGTAAGGTAGACTCTGTTCTTGATGATTTAATGGGGGAGCAATATGTGCTGATCATTTCAATATATGATAATGGTAATGATAACAACTAATACTGTTTTGAGTGCATACTACTTGATAGGTAGCTTTCTAAGCACTTTGAATATACTTATTCAATTGTCATGACAAAGCTTTAAGATCAACACTATTTTTCTCCATGGAGTGTAAATTTGGTTAGTGGAACAAGAATAGCTTAAGTAAGTTGTCCAAGGTTACCCAGCTAGAAGGTTGTGGAGCTGGAATTTGGATGCAGAATATCTGACTCTGGAGCCTACCCTATTAGCTCTATGCCAAACTTATTTTAGGACCTCTTCATAAAATAAAACTTGGGGTGATATAGGTCTAACACACATAAAAAATGTGCAATACTGAAAGTTATAGTTTAGGTAAAGTGATAAAAGTTTTACTAACATGGGACAGCCCCATCTTATGCCTTTTCTGCTTAGCGTTTTTCTCAGATTCTTACTTGTTTTCAATAAAGTGTCATCATGATGGCATTGAAATAACCCAGGACGGATTTGGTAGTCTTTCACTGACAGTGCAGCATCCTGCCATCATCTCATACAATGGCGCAAGAGATGCATGGGCAACATAGAGAGTTCTCACCCTAACACATGGTTACATTTGAAAGAAGACCAATGTAGCTTGTCTTTCTTTTCCTGACCCTTTCCAGACACAGGGTAACTTTAAAGGACAATATGTGGAGCGAGGGCTGACAAAGCATATTAAAAAGCAGCCACCAGAGGCAGCTGACTCCCTCTGGTCTCTGTGAGCGGTATTTGATGGTGCTGCCGTGATGGACATGTAGAGGCCTGGGCCAGGGATCATGAAAGTCGCAAGGCTGCCAGGCTGCTGGGCTGCCAGTTGGTTGCTTAAGAAAGAAATATGGGGAGGGTCAGAATAATAAATATTAAATATGTACAAAAAATTGAGGCTGAGCAATGCTGTTTCAGAGAGAATAGGAATTTATCTGGATATTCTTGTTACGATAGTTTTGTCATTTTCTAGATAACATACATCTATAACTATTTGATTATTTGATGTTACTATTCCATTTTAAAATGAATGATTTCAGCAGTAAAGAACTTTAAAAAAACAAAAGAACTTGTGTAAGAATGTATAAAGTTCTTAAGTTCTCAAGAAAGCAGGTAATAAAGTATAATTTGAATAAAATATTTTGGGGTGCTAAATACTGCCACAGAGGTTGTAGTAATATCAACAACCACATGAAAGCCAGAAGGTATATCACTGAAGAAAAATTATTAGCATCTACTTCAGCAGTTTGTTTTTATTTTAGAAGATTAAGCTTAAAAATGTCAGTTAATATAGCTGGTGGCAGTGGTTGCCTTTATACATCACTCTGTAAGCATGGCTTTCCACAACCTTAGTTGATTGTTTTTCTAAATTAATTTTGCTCACTTTTATTTCCAATACTACTCTTGTGGATATATTGTACATAAAATGCAGTATTAGCTGGTAATGTGTTGGTTTTATATGCAGAGAAAAACCTCATACAGAGTTAAAAATATCAGTTTTATTTATTTTTATTTTTGTTCAATTACAGTGGTCTCAAATTTTCTCCCATTACTCTCCCTTGCCCCACTCCCCACTCAGTCAGTCCCCACCCTGTTGTCCATTACCATGGGTCCTTTAAACATGTTCCTTGACTAGACTCTTCCCCTTCTTTCCCCCTTCATCCCTCTTTCCCCTTCCCTCTGGTCACTGTCAGTTTGTTCTTCCTTTCAATGTCTCTGGTTATATTTTGCTTGCTTATTTGCCTTGTTGATTAGGTTCCACTTAAAGGTGAGATCATATGGTATTTGTCTTTAACCACCTGTCTTACTTCACTTAGCGTAATACTTTCCACCTGTATCCATGCTATCGGGAAGGGTGGGAGTTCTTTCTTTCTGCTGCATAGTATTTCATTATGTAAATGTACCACTGTTTTTGATCCAACCTAAGTGATGGGCACTTAGGTTGCTTCCAGCACTTAGCTGTTATAAATAGCACTGCTATAAAAATTGGGGTGTGTAGGTTCCTTTGGATTGGTGTTTCAGGATTCTTAGGGTATAATTCCAGTAGTGGGACCACTGGATCAAAAGGCAGTTCCATTTCTGATTTTTTTAGTAAATTTCATACTGTTTTCCACAGTGGCTCCACCAGGCTGTATTCCCACCAACTGGCACCTAGGTTCCCTTCTCCCCACATCCTCACCAGCACTTACTGTTTGTTGATTTGCTTATGATGGCCATTCTGACTGGTATCTCATTGTGGTTTTAATTTGCATCTCTCTGATGGAGAGTGATGTTGAGCATTTTTCATTTGTCTATGTGACCTCTGTATGTTGTCCTCAGAGAAGTGTCTGTTCAGTTCCTTTGCCCATTTTTAGTTGGATTATTTATCTACTTGGTGTTGAGTCATATGAAATTTTTATGTTTTGGAGATCAAACTTTTGTCCAAGGTATCATTGGCAAATATGTTTTCCCATATAAGAGGTTCCCTTTTCATTTTGTTGATGTTTTCTTTAGCTATGCAGAGGATTTTTAATTTGACTAGTCCCAATTTTTTATTCATTCCTTTATATCCCTTCCCCTTAGAGATATGTTGGCAAAGATATTGCTGCATGGAGTATCTGACATTTTCCTGCCTATGTTTTCTTTTAGGACTTTTATGGTGTCACAGCTTATATTTAAGTCTTTTATCTGTCTTGAGTTTATCTTGATCTATGGTATAAGCTAGTGGTCAAGTTTCTTTTTTATGCATCTACCTATATAGTTCTCCCAGCATGATTTATTGAAGAGGCTATTTTTACTCCATTTTATGCTACTGTCCCCTTTGTCAAATACTAATTGACCATAGAGACTTGGGTTTATTTCTAGGCTCTCTATTCTGTTGTGTTGACCCATGTGTCTGTTCTTATGCCAGTACCAGACTGTTTTGATTAGAGCAGCCTTGTAATATAAATTGATATCAGATATTGTGAACCCTCCTACTTTGTTTTTCTCAGAGTTGCTGAAGCTATTCAGGGTTGTTTATGTTTCCATATAAATTTTTGATTATTGGTGTCTGAAGCTTAAAACAGAAAAGCCATTAATTCACTTCAAAATACTGTTACAAATATTCATCCAATAATAAAATTAATATAAAGTTTTGCAAGTGCATTCTATTAAAGTGAAACATTCAATATTATTTTTGAACTTTTCTGTAAATTCTGTTAAAAAGTTAAACATGAAAGTACAATTATTTGTTTTTAGTGATACATCATGGACAAATTCATTTGATAATTGTTCCATTGCTGTACAAAAACTTTTTAGTTTTATGTAGTCTCATTTGTTTATTTTTTTTTCTCTTATACTAGGAGATATATCAGTACAAATATTGCTATGAGCAATGTCCAAAATTTTGCTGACTATATTTTCTTCCAGGGTTTTTATGGTTTTGGGACTAATATTTAAGTCTTTAATCCACCTTGAATTTGTTCTTGTGTGTGGTGTAAGAAGGTACTCTAGTTTCATTGTTCTTCATATATCTGTCCAATTTTACCAACACCATTTATTGAATAAACTGTCTTTAGTTGATTGTATGTGCTTGCTTCCTCTGTCAAATATTAATTGACTATAAAGGTGTTGGTTTATTTTTCGGCTGTTTATTCTGTTCATTAATCTATGTGTCTGTTTTTATGCCACTACCATGTTGATTTGACTACTATAGCCTTGTAGAATACTTTGATTCCATGCAATGGGAGAGCATATTCGCAGATACATCTGATAAATGGCTATTATCCAAAATTTATAAAGAACTTACAAAACTGAACACCAAAAAAGCAAACTATTCAGTTAGAAACATGGGCAAAGGACCTGAACAGACACTACTTCAAGGAGCACATACAGAGTACCCAGAGACATATGAAAGGACGCTCATCATCACTAGCTATCAGGGAGATGCAAATTAAAACCACAGTGAAATACCACTTCACTCCAGTCAGAATGGCCATCGTAAATAAATCAACAAACAAGTGCTGGTGAGGATGTAGGGAAAAGGGAAACCTAGGTACCAGTTGGTGGGAATACAGCCTGGTGGAGCCACTGTGGAACACAGTAGGGAATTTCCTCAGAAAACTAAAATGGAACTGCCACTGCCTTTTGACCCAGCAATTCCACTGCTGGGATTATATCCTAAGAACCCTGAAACACCAGTTCAAAAGAACCTATGCACCCCAATGTTCATAGCAGCACAATTTACAATAGCCAAATACTGGAAGCAACTTAAGTGCCCTTCAGTAAATGAGTGGATCAAAAACAATGGTACATTTACATGATGGAATACTATGCAGCAGAAAGAAGGAAGGAGCTCCTACTCTTCACAACAGCATGGATGCATCTTATGGTATCATGCTAAGTGAAATAAGCCAGGCGGTAAAAGACAAATACCATATGATCTCACCTTTAAGTGGAACCTAATCAACAAAACAAACAAGCAAGCAAAGTATAACCAGAGACATTGAAATAAAGAACTAACTGACAGTAACCAGAGGGCTGGTGGGAGTGGATTAACAGGAGAAAGAAGGGGAAGCGTCCTCAAGGAATATGTATAAAGCACCCATGGACAAAACCTAAGGGGCATAGGATTGAGGGTGGAAGGTGGGTGTGGTTGGGGCAGGGGAGAGGGGTGAGGGGAAAATGCAGGCACCTGTACTTGAACAATAATAAAAAAAGAAAAATAAAGTTACAGCCACAATAAGAAATTGGCACATTAGAGATAGTTATAAACAACAAATACTTATTTGATAATATGTTTTCATAAATACAGTAGTACCAACAGAGTTTGGAAGTAAAGGCAAAAAGACAATAGCTATAAATATATTTTACAAGTGTTTCACAATCTATAAAAAAGGATTTATAACCCAATAAATTTGTAGAATGAGTTCTATATCATGTCACTTACCTAAAACCACAGCTAATATATAGTAACTACCATTTTTAAAATAATTTGTCAAGTGCTGGTATTATCAGATATTTGTATTTTCAGAAAAGTCTAGTGTATTTGTTAGCTTATCTTTGAACCTAGATGCGTAATATAGTGATGCTCTTATTATTTAGGGTGGAGCAAAAGTGGGTTTATTGTTCATATAGAAAATAATATGATAATTAATAAGTAATAATGCAAGAATAAACTGTGTTTTCCGTACTTACACTGTAAACCTACTTTTTCCACGCTTTGTATACTAAGGTAGCCATTAAATATGGAAATAAAAATCTTTATATGTTTTCACCAAAATGTAGCTATTTTTATTTCAAAAATCATTCTGTCAATCAACAACATTTTGTTTTTGTTTTTCTCCGTGATATCAAATAACCAGTCTATTTCCTGCATTGAATTGAATAAATTTAATTTGAATAAATTTGAATCTATTGGAGTGGTTTTCAATTACAACCTTATTTTGTCAATAGATACTCTCATTTTTAAAATTTTTAATAAATACGACCATGTAAGTTGGGCTCAAATACAAAAGTAACTGCTTTACGGATAAAGTGGAATTACCTAGTTTAAATGGATGTGCGAATATAATTAAAGCATTATACTAGTACATTTACATAGCTGCAGAGTTTTTGCATCAATATTTTTAACCTCAAGGTTGTAAGTAATTATGTGTAATTGGTTTAGCATCTATTAAAATAATTAGATTACAGTGATGCAGTTTAAAATGTGTGTGTGTTTTGGAATTAATTTTTAGCAATTAGCTTCCTCATGATTGTATCAGCATTGTAATTTGAATTTTGCTTCCAGAAAGTTACTGATACTGCAGGTTTAGGAACTCTGTTGTTTGTCTGTCTGTCTATTATACTTTTAGTCCCTTTCCCATGCAATTTTGTTTAGCTAAATATAGAAAAACAATAAAATGACATGGCTGTTCTATCTCTCAAACTCAAGATAAGGTTCTTAGTTTTACCTCTGCTTCTTGTGTGTTTTTGTAAAATCCACTCTAATTCTCTAGGTGTCTTTTCATCCACACACTGAGAATATAATACTGTCCACCTCACACTGACACTGGGAAGATCATATTAAGCAGTGGATTTGGTGGTGCTGGGTCAACCATCTGACAAATCATGCCTTCTTACCCTTATGAGATACTGCCTCCCTTATAGACTGTCACATTTTCACATGAGAAGTCTGTATTATTGCTATTGTGGAAAAACTAACTTTGATTCAGCAAATATTCATTGAACTCCACTCTGTGCTGGATACTGTTTTAGGTGTTGGGGACAAAGTAGTGGAAAAACAGAGAAGTTTGCTTCTGTTAAAACAAAATTCAGCAAACAAATGTTGAAGATTTTATTGGCCTTATTTGGTGATTCATGAATCAAGCAGCATCTAATCCAGCAGGTAGGAAGGAGCTCCAAAGAGACAAGAGCTTTTATAGCAGAAGGAGCAGAAATAGGAAGTTATATGAGGTATTGCAAAGTTACTTTCCTTTATAAGGAATGACGGGAGTTTACTTAACTAATGTTGATCGGGGGATTCCTGAATGCCTGGTTTAAGATTCCATTTATTGGGGAGCTGAAATTGTAATTAAGTCTTGGATTGCATTTGTGGAGCTTAAAATAAACTCCTCCATTTTGGGCCTATTGGCCTAACACTTGTTTTGCAGCAACAGTGAACATGTAGCAAATAAACAATTTCCTATAGTGGTAAGTGCTGTAAGGTCAATGAGAAGGGATGATATGGACTGGAAGGAAGCAGAGTAGGGAAACTACTGGTAGATATTGACAATTATGAAGTGTATCCTAAAGTTAATCTAAGGATATCTTTTGTTATTGTTTGTGAATTAAATCTTTCATTCCTTTTTTCTTATTAAAATCCAATGTAGGCAAAATGTAAGGGTTTTTGTTGTTGTTGTTTATTGAAATTTATTATGCAGGGTTGGGCAAGTGCACTTAATTTTTTTTTTAAATTAGGCAGATCTTGTTCCAACTACAAGAACTGACCTATTCCCACTGGCACTCATATTTTTTATTTATACATTGGACAAAAGTTTAAGTAACTGGTAAAATGTCTAGCATGAAACACACATTTGACAGAGATTTGTTTTCTTTGTTTTATGTCATTTTCATCAGTCCCTAAAATATTTTTATTCCTTACTTACTCTTTATGGGTTTCTAACATTCTGCAATATACAGTATTCTCTAACTACCACATGAATCAGTTCTAAAACTCTTCAATTCATTTCAATTTTAAAACCATGCTTACTTAAGGGCATTCAACCTCTGTTTGACTATATCCACTGATTAAAGAAAATTCTTATAATTTTTCTTCAGTCACTGAGTCTGAGACTGGGATTAGAAGAGGCATTAAATGGATGGGAATTATTAACTGAAGTAAGATTAAATAGTACAAAATATTATGAACATTAAAGTTTTTATTAAAATGCTAGTTGGATATAGTATTAGAGGTTTGTATTAATGTATTGTAGTTCCTTATATGACATTTTATAACACATAAGGAGAAAAGTGTTTTGATGAGGTTATTGGTAGAACATGAGTGAGAAGCTAAGAAGAAAAGAAGCTCTTTTCTTTGTGAAAAGCTATTGTCTTAGTGACTGCTGTATTTGAAAACCCTGACAGCCGATTCTTTTATTCAAAAACATTTATTTTCATATGCTTTATTGGAAGAGTTATTGCTTCAAGCAATAATGAGACCATAAATCTGTTAGCTTCTGTTAAGTTCCCTGGAAACACACAAGAGCTTTTGGGACTGTTGTTTTCTTGAAAAGTGTGAAATCATCATTTTTGTTGATATTTATTTAAATCAGGCAAGTTTTTTCCACTCGGGGCAGGGTTGCTTTGATAGAAACTTAATCATGAGGTCTCCAATCTACAGCAGTTTGAGACACTTTGGTTGAATAAAATAGTTATGCTCAGAAGGTAAGATTGCTTGACAAAATGCATCCAAAGTGTCTACTAGATGAAATTTCATTTGGAAATCACTTGCATTCTAGGCAAGCAATGATGCTCTGATCATTTGATTTCTAACTGGGAACCCTCTTGGAGAGGTTTTGTGGAAGAGATATAGTGGTTATTGGTTCTTAATTTCTCTAAGAAGGAATTAACAGCTATTTCCCTCTTATTAAAATGGGGAAACTTACAACTGCACATGCAGAAGTAGAAATATAGGAAATTAAATTGATTTATAAAGTTGTATCATTTTGAAAACAATATTTAACTTTGAATTAGAAAAACTGGGTTCAAATAAACTTTGTAAACTTTATTAGGTATGGGAAGCTTGGGTCTGCCTGAGTCTTTTTCTCATCTATGAAGGAAAAAAAGAACAGTAACAGCCCCTGTGTACCCAATATAAGGGTTGTTAGATCATTATTCATTGTTTCTTAGGTTTTAAGACTTCAAAACCATTGTTTAGGTTTAAGGGAGACTAAGAACACTTCTTCCTTCGGATAGACCTATATATTCAGCCTATACCTATTACAATTTTGAATCTGCTTCTAATTTTCTAACCATCTAAGTACTTCTTCACCCACAGTTGTTCAAAAAGTGTTACAAAGTATGTTCAAATCCCCCTCTTTAGTCTTGTTTTAGATAAGTTTATTTAGTTTTAGACACATTAATTTTGCTTTTAGTCACTGAAGGAAGAAAATAGTAATTAGAAAGTCAGAAGAGGTTTATAGTTTATTGATACACTGGTGTTGTACTCTCTCCTCAGGTAGAGTTCACCAAATTGCTCATCTCTTCTCTAGAGCTGAGTGAACCATTTCTTTGTTATTCCTACTCCCAAGCCTGTCGTTTACCAGAATGGTGCAATGTAAAATACTAGAAATAACACAGCCCTCGTTTGAATTTCTGGTTCTAGCAATTACTAACTGAATTTTTGGGTCACTTTACTCAATCAATCTGATTTAAAATTGTATTACATATAAACTGCTGACAGTACCTAGCTTGCTAGAGGTTTTTACCAATATTACATGAGAAAATGTATGTAAATTGTCTAACCTGCTCATATATGTAAAATTACATATCCGTGGTGATGGGAACATGTTCACAATGACTACACATAAGAAGATCGCTTATCTCAATGACAGGATGAGCATGGCTATATTTTGTCATTCATAGTACTGAACATGCATTCGACAAGTAATTTCAGTCTTATGCTGAAGTCATAAGCTTACATTCTAAAACTTTAAAAACACCTTTCTCAGATATACATAGATCTATATACACAATTCCTGGTATGTGTGCATTCCTCCTCAGGACTTTGTATGATTAGTTTCCAGTATTAAGTTAAAAGTTGATTACTCAAATTATAGGCCCCTGATAGTTGACAAGATTAGGACAACAGGTTCCATCCAATATTTCAGATACTGTGTGTGTCAGTCAGGGTCCAGGCAAGTTACAGAAACCACAGTAGTTGTTTTGGCAGAGATAATTTAATACAGGCAATCAGGTAAACAGGAACGGAAAAGTGAAATGGCACAAACGGAATACTCGGTGTGGGAACTGAGGTCTTTCCAAGCCCCAGGGTTTTTCTCATTGGCTCCCTGTGTATTAGGTCCCTGAAACCTGCATTTGTGCTCAGGGGACTTCACACATGAACACCTCTTACATTGCACATGTCATAAAAACTCAGCCTCTATCCATTATCTTTTTGAATCAGCTCCCATTTTCCTATTTTGTAAATGCCTCTTTGTAGAGATTACAGGGAGGTAATAATAGCAGCAGGCAACTACCAACTCTAAAGCTTATGAAACATACGGAAAAGATTGTATTAGTGGGATCTTAAGGCTTATGACACAGACTTCTGAGGTGAGAGTGTGTCTTAGCTATTGGTCTTTAGAGATTTGAAGAGGACCCTACAGAATTATGAGAATAAGTTTTTCCTGGCTGATTCCAGTACCTTAAAGATTTGGAGGTCACTGATTGCTACAGTTGGCACCTCTAAGATATACAGTGAAGCTGGTCCAGGGAGTGTGGGGGAAAACAGAAAACAGAACACATTTCTCTGGCCAGAGGAAAGATATGTCACTGAGTGACTGACAGGGATAGAAAATAATGACGGAAGGCATAAGTTTCTTTTCTCAAGACTTCCATTTTCACTGTATGACACATATCTACAGAGCCTAACAGTCAGGGAGGAAGCAGGCAAAGAACTGTGATTTCTTTGAGTAAAGTTTTTGCTCTAGTATGGTCAAGCAGAATACAGAAAGGTGGGTGGGAGTAGATGCAGTAGCTTACTAGCCTGCAGGTTGCAGCAGGCAAATGAGATGTAAAATGAACCGGGGATATACAGGTGAAGGGGATGCTGTGCTTAGTTTCAATAGATTTGTTTTTGTGAAAATTCCTGTGATACTTTTTAGAAAGTTAAATATGATCAAGAACTAAGGTAGCAATGGGAGATTTTCAACAGAGGAAGAATTTCAAGTGCAAAAACTTAATGAAGAGAGAAACAAGGGTGGACAAGTGAAAGGGTAAGTGACTGCAAAGGCGTGGGACTGGAACTGAGCATGATGTGGTGGGAATAGTAGAAAAGGGACGGAGATAACTAGAATTGGATGGAGTTGTAACAGCTGAGCAGGAGCAAACTAGGGAGGGTTGGAAAGCTTAATACCACTCACATCCTGTGTCCGTGGAGACTAAGAGATACCAAACAGGGAATATGCTTGTTCTGGTAACTTGCATGGTTTTTTCTCACAGGGTGGGTGGGACTTGACTACAAGTGGACACAGGATTATAGGAAATTGTCCTGATAGGCTGGACAAAGCACAGTGTTTGCCATTCTCTGGGAAGCATGTGCTGTGCAGCACAAGGAATTCAGATTTAGAGGATTTGAACTTTTGCTTTGTATTTTGTCTATGTCACTGAGTACAAAAGAATATAATTTCATAATTTACTAGTCTCCTTTTGGTTAGTAAATAAATGATTATCACTTTGAGTTGGATTAAAAATCCAAACAAAGCTTCTTGAAAAGACAGAGTAAGGGAAATTTTAATGTTGAAGAAGTATATTTCATTTATTTAAAAAGAAAGACTAAATTATAATTCCTCATCCCAGCTACCTCATGGATCAGAGAAGCTGGGTGGTTCAAAATCAGCTCTATGTGAAACGATTTCTCATGCTTTGGCTTGTTAGGGTCAGTGGCCTCAGGGTAAACTCTTAGAAGCCTAAGGACACTCTTCTGTGTGTTCTTTGTTGTTCTTTTATTAATGAATCATTTGTTAAGATTGTGTATGCATCTAATTAACTGTGTTAACACTGCTCATATAATTAATAAATTTAAATATCAACAGTAGAAGTCAACATCTCTTAAACATTGAGATTTTGAATGCAAAATTAGTCAAATCTCAAAAGACTTCAATAAAGTCATAAATCTAATGAATCAAGTTATTTTAAATGACTCCAAGTGCTTCATATGCATAAAATATTATAGTTATTATAAACAATTTAGAGTACTTCAAAATATTAAGCCCATGGGTTTATTTTGTTTCATTCTTATCTTTATACTAATATAATTTTTATGTCTTCCTGATGTTATGGCTTTATTCATTTATGCACAGTAATTTTATCAATCTCAAAACCAAACAAAATGATTTCAAACTAACTGATATTTCTAATTCTATTTCATTGATCCATGCATTCCTCAGTGTGTCACAGGATCTGGGTCACATCTTCTAAGTAGACTGACACCCTAGTCAGTGTATATCAGGTTGGCATTCTTTGCAAATGAAAGTTTGCTTGTTAAATAAGTGGTGCTTTCCAAGTGTGTATACTTTGAGTTGGATGCTGATTTTAGCTTTGCCTCCAGCTCAGTACATTATCGGTTAAAGAGAGTTACACCACAGTTTGCAATTTATTTGATTTTGCCCTATTATTTTATAATTAACAGGGAAATCCTGAAGTTTTATAACTCTGGGGTTAGGGACTATATTTATATAGACAACTCTCTGTTAAGGTTATGCAGACGACCTGTCACAGGTTGTTGGATTCTATGTGACAGTACTTTTTTGTTGGGAACCACCCTGTCTGGTTTCAGGAGCTGTAACCCCAGCCAAGGCTAAGGCTGAGGGAGTGACCTTGGATCATAAGCCACTAAGGAGACAAAAGCTTATCTCCCTGGCACGAGTGCCGCTTCTGCTCCTTTTACTTCATCCATAACTGGCCCCCAATGCTTGGTCGATTAGCCAGTGATGGGTAAGATTCCCAAAGTGGGGAATGATCTAAGCCAGGCATGATCACAAGGGAGGCCCCCAAGTAAGGACTTTGGGGGGGTCCAGCAAAAGGGGGTGATGGACCCTCACTCCTCAGGCTTTGACAAAGCCCGAGTCCTCATTCTGTCTGCAAGAAGTCTCCTAATCTCTTGGTTGCCTACTACCCCTGCCTGTCTTAAGCCTGAGACAATGCCTTAAGCCTGAAACAATGACAGAGGGCAATGCAGCCCTGTGCTGGAAAGGGTGGGTTTCCCGGGCAATCAGGCCTAAGAAAGAATATGTAAAACCCTGTGAAACCTGCTTTGTTTAGAAAGTTCTCAATTAAATGAGGGTTCAAGCAAGAAGTGAGTTTGCTCCTCAAAAGTTTTATTGTTCTTTAGCTATCTGACCCTGACTCAAAATAGGCCCTCAGAGTTCTTTGTTATCTATTGTTTAATCCTTATTACCTGACAATGATTAATGAGCTTTATCTGCATTCTTGAGCAAATGAACCCAATAAAAGCCCATTGAGGAAAAGGCTCTTGGCCCTTCTTCTTTGAGAGACTGGCCACCTTTCCTCCCCAAGCAGATCATGTCTTGGTAGACTTATTCTCATCTGTGGCAGCTGGGGGGTGCCCTGTGGGCAGAGCTCCCCCACACTTTTTGAAATCATGTTTTCTTGAAACATAGAAAAAATGCATATTTTAAAAAATTACATGTATTTAAATTATATCAATAATTCTATATTAAAATTAAGTGTTTTTTATGGCTTAATGTACCTACTCTACTTTTGTATTACATTTTTATTATCTCAACATTATTTTACATTTTCCACATTTGATATAATTACAAACTCCTGGTTTTTCACACATTCAACTCAGTTTTATTAATGATAATTAAAATTATCTTTTTGATGTATAAATTATTTTATCTATTGGATACAACATTTAGCTGAATGCTTTGTCTTTTGAAATACCACTCAGAAAATTTTAAAAAGCATGGTTGATTTCTGGGAACAATGTTATTTTGGTCCCATCTTTCTCCCCACTCCCCATTTCAATGCATGGGATCATCTTCAGAAAGGCTCAATTCTTTTGAATGGAAAATTATTTTAATGACTGACTTCAGGATGTTATAAAAACTTACCATATTGTTTTTCATGAAGATTTTTATAGCTAGAATTTCTTGATGCCAGACGTAGTGAGAGATTTAGAAAAATTGGTCATTAAGGTTAATTTATATTGATTTTCCAGTTTAACCACAAAATTAGTATTATTTTTAACAAACTTATTCTAATATGAATAAATGCACCCTCTTTAACAATCCTAGTTGAAAATTTACCATATTTTTTCCCTGTCTTCTGGGCTCAGAACTCCACTTTTGCCAGTACACTGTGAGTAGAACCATCTCACCAGGACAAAGTGCCAGTCACTAAGCTCATAATTCTAACATAAAAATCAAAAGAAAGAAGTGAAATGGATGGGACTGTCCATATTTTCTGGACTAGGGTACTGTCCCATGCAGTCAGATATAAGAATGAAAGCCAGTTAAAACCAGAAGGCTGTTTGGTGAGCAGGAATCAAAATAGGCATAACTAGTTACTTATATTAGACAAGTCTTTCAGGTTGGCATATGTTCGAGAATCTATATCCAAAGCAGAGTTGATCTTGCCAATAGCAATACCATTGACAAGTGAACTAACATAAGACCACAGTCTTTTGGATAGCTCTCATACAGGCACTGCCAAAATTGGCAGAGGTTTTGAGAGTTAATACCCAAGAAGTACTTGTATAAGCTTGAGTCAATAATGAGGAATTTGTAGAAAAGAGAAAAAGTAAAATAGTATAACTGAGAAAGGGAGACATATAATGTGATTCAACATTTCTTCTGCAACCTAGCTCCAACATAAGAAACACCCTTATCTCAGAACTTAAGTAAAAAAGAAAAAAAAAACTTAAATGTGTTTGCAATATCAATTTCATCATCAAGTAAAAAGCTTCTGTCTGGTTCTGAGACATATAAATGGAATCTTAAAGATCTTGAAGTTTATAATATTTGGCTAAATGCATGTCACCAAATTTAACCATCCAGAAAGAATAAAAATAGGCATGATCTGGATAAGTCTCATTTGCTGTGAAGTTCAATTATTTATTTATTTCTTATTTCAGATGCATTTGATTGTCATAACAATAAAACTGAAATATAGGAGATAAAATTAGAGACTATGAAAGATTGCCAACCTATGACCAAGAAAGAGATCAGAGTTTAACATAATTTAACATAATTACTTATTTATTCAATAAATAACTAAAGTTATTATTTACCATTCTTTCATTTGTTCATTGGCATTTATTCTCTTGTATACATATGGCATTAGGCATTTCTTTAATAAGCTCACAAGCTACAAAAGATGGCTGATCCATTCAATCATTAATACTCCATCATAAATTGGATACAAAGTAGGATAGAGGCACAAAGAGATAATCATTATAGTTAGTTAAAAAAGTCAAGAAGTTTCAAAGAGGAGTAGATATTTGAGCTGTATTTGAAAAACAAAAAGTTAGGAGTTAATTAGTTATGGCAAAAAGGAAAGGACATTCCAGGGATGGAAACAGACAATGGCACAGTGGAGTGTAGGTAAGTCATGAAATATGGATGGGCACTTCTGTGTACCCAAGGAGACACGAGAGGGATGGATCTGGAGATGAAGACAGAAATAAGGGCTTGGAGGCTTAGCAAAGTGTACCAATGATCGCCAGTTAAAATAAAAATCATCCAAAGTCTGGAACGTCCAGTGGTAGAGCCTAGTGGTAGAGCCAAGACAGTAGCACTAAATGACTTCGGAAAGGTAGAGAATTGTTTCATCAGTTAGGACAGCAACTGTTGCTCAGATTCAAGTGAGGTATTCAACTGCATATAGTAAGAAAGTTGCCCATGAAAAATGCTGAGGTCATCTGACAATAGGTTCTAGTACAGCCACCATTTCATTATTGGTATACCCACCACTGCCCTCTGCTGGCCTTCAAGGGTTTAGAAGCAGTTATAGATCTTACAGTTTGCTCTATTTATGAATTTTACTCTTATTGCTCCCTATCATCTTTTATTACAATTGATCATGCAGTTGTAACTATCTGGAATTAAGACTCTCTGACTCACTCTTCTGCATTTACAGTACTTGTGGTTGATTTGAGTAAACTGCAACTGCACCAATTGTTATTTAAACATTTGTGTGTAGGTGTGGATGTTTGGTAAGACAGCTTTCGAACTGTGCAAGTATAGTTTAGAAGTTTAATTAAATTCACCCATACTCACAAATAACTCAGGAATCTACCAAACTTCTCTCCACAACTCCCCTCACAAGTTACTTGTATCTAGTGACCAAGCTGACAAGGCAGACACATAGACTATCCAAAACAGCTGAGACCAGCATGAATCAGAGAAAGTGGATCTTCCCTGGCTGGTGTGGCTTAGTGGACTGAGTGCCAGCCTGTGGACCAAGGGGTCACCAGTTCGATTCCCTGTCAGGGCACATGTCTGGGTTGTAGGCCAGGTCCCCAGTAGGAGGTGCACGGAAGGCCACCATACATTGATGTTTCTCTCCCTCTCTCTCTCCCTCCCTTCCCCTCTCTCTAAAAATAAAATCTAAAAGAAAACAGAGAAAATGGGTCTAAGCTTCCCATATTTGGTTGAAACTTTCAGGGGTGTCCAACCTGCAGACTGTGGGCCACATGCAGCCCAGGATGGCTGTGAATGTGGCCCAACACAAAATCGTAAATTTACTTCAAACATTATGGAAATTTTTTGTGTGTGTGTGATTATGTGTTGCAATGTATTTAATGTGTGGCCCAAGACAACTCCTTCTCCCGGTGTGGTGCAGAGACACCAAAAGGTTGGACACCCCATAGACTGAATCAATGTCTCCTGTACATCCTGACAGTTAACTTCGGCATATATGGTGTCCTAGTTCATTCAGGATGATATAGTAAAAAAAAAATACCACAGATTCAGTGGCTTGTAAACAATAGACATTTATTACTTATAGTTCTGGGGGCTGGAAAGTCCAAAATCAAGATACTGGTATATTCTATGTCTGGTGAGAGCCCCTTTTCTGGTTCACAGATGGCTGTATTTTCTTCCTTTCTGACTTTCTTTTCCTCTTTTTTTTAATTGTTGTTCAAGTACAGTTGCCTCCATTTTCCCCTCACTACTCCCCCTACCCCAGCCATCCCTACACCCCACCCTTGATCCTACCCCCTTTGGCTTTGTCCATGGGTCCTTTGTAAATGTTCCTTGACAATCCTTTCCCCTTTTAACTCCATTATCACCTCCTCCCTCCCCTCTGGTTACTGTCAGTTTGTTCTTTATTTCAATATCTCTGGTTATATTTTGCTTGCTTGCTTGTTTTAATGATTAGGTTTTAGTTATAGGTGAGATCATATGGTATTTGTCTTTCACTGCCTGGCTTGTTTCACTTAGCATAATGCTCTCCAGATCCATTCATGCTGTCATGAAGTGAAGGAGCTTCTTTTTTCTTCCTTCTGTATAATATTCCACTGTGTAAATGTACTATAGTTTTTTGATCCACTCATTTACTGACAGGCATTTAGGTTGCTTCCAGCACTTGGTTATTATAAATTGTGCTGCTATGAACATTGGGGTGCATAGGGTCTTTTGAATTGGTGATTTGGGATTCTTAGGGTATAATCCCAGCAGTGGAATTGCTGGGTCAAATGGGAGTTTCATTTTTAGTTTTCTGAAGAAATTCCATACTGTT
Organism: Trachops cirrhosus; assembly: GCA_028533065.1. Taxonomy (NCBI): domain Eukaryota; kingdom Metazoa; phylum Chordata; class Mammalia; order Chiroptera; family Phyllostomidae; genus Trachops; species Trachops cirrhosus. Next base: position 47,590,960 of record CM052543.1, on the reverse strand, counting down.
TTCCACAGTGGCTTCACCAGTCTGCATTCCCACCAACAGTGCCCTAGGGTTTCCTTTTCTCCACAAACTCGCCAGCACTTGTTGACTGTTGATTTGTATTTTCAATGTGTTCTCATATGCTGGAAGAGAAGTGGAGCCCTCTGGAGTCTCTTTTATAAGGATACTAAGCCCATTAATGAGGATAAAGCTGTTATGACTTATCACTCCCAGAGACACCATTATGGTATACTATCATTTTGGGGGTTTGGTTTCAACCTATAAATTTTGGGAGGCATAAACCTTCAGTTTATAATGTATGGAAAACATAGACCTCCAGTTCAAGAATCCATTTCAGTGCTTTCTGCTTTGCACAGACCTTTCTATACAGAATCATTTATTTTTGCCACAAAAGAACTTATACTTTTTAATTTTTTCTGTTAATTTAATTTTTTTCATTATATCATCTTCTGATGATGTCTGTGCTTTAACATAAAAGCTTTTGAAAACCATTTTGCTATGTATCAAGTTGCTATTACACAATAATCTATCCTAAAGGAAAAATTCTAAAATGCCAACTAAAACCTTTATATACAATAGAGTTCAATAAAATGTAATTTATAATCATTGAAATCAGAAAGATGTTACTGGATAATCTTTGCTCAATCAGTATTTTTTCAATGAGTAGCTTTTATAATATGGAACATTCCTCCCTGTGAACTTTTTACAGTGTGTACTCTATGTTTCCGTAAGAAGCCAGCAACTATTGTGCTGTGATCTTTTTTTTTTTTCAGATTTTAGTTATTTATTTTTAGAGAGGGGAAGGGATGGAGAAGGAGAGAGAGAGAAACATCAATGTGTGGTTGCCTCTCATGTGGTCCCCACTGGGGATCTGGCCTGTAACACAGGCATGTGCCCTAACTGGGAATCGAACCTGTGATGCTTTGGTTCACAGCCCATGTTCAATCCACTGAGCTATGCCAGCCAGGGCATATCTTTTAATCATCCATCAAATACCACAGTCATATGGGCCTGGGTGGAAACATATATAGCTAAGTTAAAACTAAAATATGCTTTGTATGTGTTTTCTCAAACGACAGTGCCTTATCAAATGGGTGGCAAGTATGCGTCAGAGCCTGTTCTCACTCTTGTACCACAAACAACACTTTCTGACATTCGTATCTGAGAAGACCAGATCTGCTCATTGCAACCCAGGGTTCAAGGATTTAAAGTCAATGGGACACCCATGTGTGGTAAAACTCACGTGCCATAATGAGTAACTACACATGGTATGACAGACTCATAACCATCAACAACTGAACCTAAACAACAAAAACAAAAACTAAGCAAACAATTAGAACAGGAACAGAACCACAGGAATGGAGATCACATGGAGGATTTTCAGTGGGGAGGGTGAAGGAGAGGGGAAGAATTGCGGGGGAAGGTACAGGGAATAAGAAGCATAATTGGTAGGTCAAAATAGACAGGGAGAGGTTAAGAATAGTATAGGAAATGGAGAAGCCAAAGGACTTATATGTACGACCAATGGACATGAACTAAGGGCAGTGGATGCTGGAGGGCTGGGGGTGTAGGCCAGAGAGGGGATAAAGGGGAGAAAAAATGGGAAAACTGTAATAGCATAATCAATAAAATATACTTAAAAAAAGAAAATCAGTCTGGGTGAAATTTTAAGGTAATGTGACACTTACAACTCTCCAAATCAGTCATATTCAGAATTCGTGGTTCACAAAGCAAAACATTGAAAAATGAAAATCTGTAAGTAAATTTTGGCTATACTGCGAAATTGCTTCTGTTCTCATGGAAGTCACTTAACATTTCTGGACTCCGATGGCTTAATAAAATAATTATAATAGTAATCCTTGTACAAACTGCTTTGTGAGCCTCAAATAAAATTAAGCTTTTGTGACTTAAAGCATTGTGCAAATGTGTGGTCATTATGTTTATTAATACTCATTTAGTAGTCAACACATGAATGACTAATCAGTATGTTTTGAGAACAGGGCTAAACTCTGGGAACACAGAGTTTACTGGAACATAAATGCTGTCATTGCATGGATTTACTGTAGACACATTGTTTTATTTGTGGCCATTGTTAGTGATGGTATCTATATTGCCTAATGACCAGGGAAGTTGTTCAAAGAGGAAATGGTTGACCTCATTTTATAAAACAGGGTACGTCACAAAAGGCCACATGCAGTATGATTCCATTTATATGAAATGCCCAGACTAGGCAAATCCGTAGACATATAAAGTAGATTAGTGGTTGCCAGGGGCTGGGGGAAGTGTGTAATGGGGAGTTATGGCTACAGCATATGGTGTTTCTTTTGGGGTGATGAAATGTTCTAAAATTGATTGTAGTGATGCTTGTACAACTTTGTACTGAAAACCACTGAGTTGTACATTGTAAGTGGGGAAATTGTATATTGTATGAATTATATTTCATTGAAGTTGTTGCAGAAGTGAAGCTACATGTGATCAGAAGCAGGGCAGGCTGTACTCATCACTCACATTGAACACTGGAGACCACCAAGTAGAGGAGGTAAAAAGGCTGACCTATCTGAAATCTAGACCTGGCTTGGAGTCTTTCCACTGAAGTTATCTTCCGCTTATCTCTGTGTTCCCAAGTTCGTGTTTTAAAAAACATAGGAATGCATTCTTAATTACATGCATTACTGATGAGCTGCAGAATGGTAAAATGGATCACAGTGTCATAGTTTCACTCATCCAATATAGTAATCTTACTGTATAATTTTGTGGGTGAACCCTCTTCACTGATTATTTATCACTCCCATCCTCCTTAGCCGTGTAATTTGTATAGGCTGTGATCTGCTCGTGTCTCTCTCTTTGGCCTCACGGTTCAGTGACCTCCAAAGGGAACACTCTACTACCAAGGCTGAACTACATGAGGCTCTCCAGGCCAACCACCTGGTCTTGTACCTTCATCTGGACTTTCGTGCTCGCTGCTTTTTTCTCTTGAAACACTAGCCTCAACTTGTCTGATGGATGAAAACCTACAGTCTTCAGCACCAAGACAGAACATTCTGGAAGACTATCTTAGAGACAATACACATAATGGTTATGACCTGGAGCTTGGAGATAAGCGGATAGGGTTTTCATTACTTACTAGCTATGCAAACATGGATTTATTATCACTGCTCTGTGCCTTAGTTGGATCACTTGGAAAATGTGGAATATGAGTCTCTAATTTATAGGGTCAATTTAGGGCAACGTGAGATAATGGCTTTAAGGAACTCAACACTGCAATGGAATAAACATCCATTACATAAAAACTCTGGTTTTTGGCTGATGTTCTAAGGAAAGCTGATTATTTTCTCATTTCATAATTATTTAATTTCTTATTTAATTTATCATATACTGGAGTTACTTCTTTTTAACTTCATCTCCATGTTAAAATGTGAATTCTTTTAAAACCAAGACTATGTCTTTTTTGAATTTTATATGACAAACACACAGTATAGATGACACAATAGATTAGCAATACAGATTGATTGAATCAATAATTCAGTGGACAGATAAAGCAGCCCAAAGTGAATTAATTAGATTTTGTTTGAATCTGAATTGTCATTTACTAGTTTGGTAATTTCCTTAAATTTTATAAATTTCAGTCTTCTCACTTACAAATTATAATAACGACACTTATTTAATAGTGCTGTTCTATCCTTTCCAAAAGATAGATACTAACTATGTAAAGGGATTTTTAAATTATATTGCTATGCTACACAAATAGTAATTAATAGTATTTTAATATTTTTAAAAAATTTTATTTACTTTCAGAGAGAGGGAAAAGGAGGGAGAAAGAGAGGGAGAGAAACATCAATGTGTGGTTGCCTCTCACATGCCCCTTAGTGGGGACTGGCCTGCAACCCAGGCATGTGCCCTGACTGGGAATCGAACCAGTGAGTGACCCTTTGGTTCACAGGCCAGCACTAAATCCACTGAACCACACAAGCCAGGGATATTTTTATATGTTAACTGATGATGTTTTTCATAAGTTTTCTAGAAGTCTAGAGTTTTGGTTAAATATTATAAAAACATCACTGTCATTTAAGAGTGAAGATAGGAGAATATGCAATTAAAAAAAAAGAAAAATGTCCAGTAACTTTTCTGGCCAGGACAGATTTTGCATGTCACAGAACCTCTCAGAGGTATTGGTTAAAATCTGAAATTCACCAAGTATAACAATAGTTGCTTTTCACAGGGGATTCTTTAACACACCTGCCAAAAAAAAAAAACTGGTATTTCACAAACTCCCTGTCAAATTTACTTCCAATTACCTTGGCTCTTCCAGGCAGCTATTCAAACTTTTGGAATTTATGAGTCAGAATACCGGTCTGGTCTTGGCTCTAGTTTTGTGTATATTTGCTGGCAACTATTACCCTTGTGTCCTGAGTCTTTATCAATCCTAGCTGAGTCAGAATCCAGAGAGTTTCTTTTTAGCATCTGAGACTCATTTCCTGAGTCTTCATTGTGTGTTTTTTTTTTCAGGGACTTGACTGATTCAAGACATCTGCTTGGATTCACCAACAGGATCACAGACTGGGCATGGGTTCTAGTCCATGGAAGGAGAAGTAAAAAACAAAACAAAAACATTTATTAGCATTTATTAAGTGATAGGTACTGTGTTATATTTTTATATATTTAACTCTTACTGCTGTCTCAAGGGAATCCAAGGACTTTGATCTTCTGACAAATAAAGACATTGAATATAAAGATTTCGGAAATTGGTTCAAAGCTATACAGTTAATCAGAGGCAAGGTTGGAATTCAGATCCATTTGAACCCAGAGTCTAAACTCTTAATGCAGCAGTTGTTCTCAACTCCTATGGGATCTGGTACCTGAATTTTCCTCCAGCTCCTCAAGTAATTTTGGTGCAAACCAGCAATGTTCAGAAACCACTGGAGTGTGTATTGAAGCCTCTCAGGTTAATTGATAATTTGATCTTTGATTAGAACACAGTATTTTTGTCTTTGAGGGTATTTGTATTTTTAGCAAAGAAAGTTATGTATTTTCCCCTGTCCTATGTTCTTCAAATGATTGCTCAGTTCAATTCAACATACAATCATTAAGATTTATCAGTCGACTTGACTTGCCCAGAGAGGAATAATCCATCTGCATAAAGCATGTTTCTTGCTAATGCAGATCTTGCATCTCAAAAATAAGCCAGCGAGGCAAGAAAACTGATGTAAGGGTAAAGGAATCTCTATGACTCACTTCAGGCTTCTGTTGCCTAAAATCCCTTCAGTGAAGACATAGGCATTTATAAATAAATCCATGGATTTATGTAAAGAGACCAAAGTTTTTTGAGAAAAAAGATCAACTATGTACTCCCAGAAATTTTTTTCTTTCCTTCATTAGGCAAATATTGGGAGGGCTTGATCACCCAATCCAATAAAAAATTGAGAAGTTCTAGGTGACCACTAAATCTGTAAACCTCTGAGTATCTAAAGCAGAAAATGATAAATATTTTTTCTATTGGGCCAAATAGTAAATAATTTAGAATTTCAGTGTCGGGACTGTGTGAAACAAGTGCTCAACTTGCATTTTAGTATAAAACAGCCATAGATACTATGCAAACAAATTAGTGTTTCAACAAAACTTTGTACACAGTAAAATAGAATGTAATAATTTTCTCAAAATATTAATCTCATTTTGACTTTTTCCAATGACTTAGAAAGATAAATCCCATTTTTAACTTGTAAATCAACTAGACACAGGGTGTGGGTGGGAGCTGGCCTATCAGTTCTGCTCTAAAGGAGGACAGAACCACAAAATAACATTAGATTAGGTCCTTGAATCACCATGAAAAAGTTCCCATGCAAATACATAAATGGAATTGCTCCATATAAGAAAGACAAAAACTATATTGAAACCAGAAAATTTGGGCTAATTTGTTACATCTATTACTTTTATCTTTGCTAAAATAGAAACAGGTACCATAGTGGGATGCTGCTGTAAAATTAGCTAAAACACTTGTCACTAGTTTAGTGTTTGGTAAGCAACAAGGAAATTTACATCAGAAGCTCGGAAGTTGAAAACGTGCACACAGTGGAAAAAATGTTTAGTAAAAGTATCTCCCATAATAATTTGAAAAGCGGACTGTGTAACTACTGAGCCCATATCTCTGTGGGAAAACCTTAGAAAGATCCAGAAAATTATATTTTGTTAATTATTCTTTGCAATGTGTAACAATAACTGAAGAGAAAAATGAGTTCAGGACAAATTAACCAGTTTGCAAGCAGAAGTGCAACTGAAATTATATCATTGCTTTTGGTTTTAATGATTTCATATTTTTCTATGGTCAGAGGTGATTTCTTATTTAGGTTTACTCTACCTCATATTGGGTCTCAAACAGAGTACATGCTTAGTAGATGTCTCAACTAAAGAAAGCATTTCAGCCTTACTATGAGGTATGTAAGCTTTTACAGGCTGACTCAGCGGTTTAATGTTTCTTTCAATAATTGATTGCTCTTTGTGTGACTAGTACATATTTTTAAACTTCTCTTTACTTAACTATTAGTAGAATCAGATGAATCTTATATCTATCTCCAAAGGCTTTTATGTACTAAGTTAACAGCCAAGTTATTTAATGGCTGATACAGTATGAACATCATCTGATTTGAATGGGTGCCCTGTTGATTAATATTAAATGATTTAAATATTTAAAAGATTAAAATAGTATATGTAGTGCACATAGCTTAGACCAAGGTATATTAGAGACAACCAAGGCTAATTTTATTTCTCTTTCTTGGAGGAAATTGTTTTCATCTCTAAACTATCACTTTATAAAAATACTATAGACTAAACCTCTTCATAACTCTGAGTATTCTTATATAAAATGGTAATTTCTTGTTCAAAACAAATTCTTCCAAAAAAGGCTTAGTTTCTCTGAAAAAGTCATAGCTAAAGAGAGAAATAGTTTCTTTTAGCTACTGAATCAGCAAAAGGAAAGAGAGCACATTCAATAACGTTAATGCAGCATGTGACGAGTCTTATCACTACTGAGTCAAGAGCAGGAAATTACCGACCCAGATAAAACAGTGAGGTGTTGGGAATTTCATCCAATCCATTTACTCACTGTAGGGATGGTTGTGATCTTAGTTCAGTGCCACCGTGCTCATCAGTCCTGCATCTTAAATGAATGCTCAATCTTTACTTCTATCATTCTACACTTACAGAGACAAATAAATTACTCAGCATGTTCTTTGGTTTTATAACCTAGTTTCATATCAATTATCTGAACACGTCCCCTAACTCTTCCTCACTGAAGTCCCAGTCTAGACTTGTTATATGATATCATCCTGCAAGCTACCACTGTCTTCATCATTACTTTGAGTTTTACCGTCACTGTCACCCCATCCCCATTCAGTGCCGTAAAAATAGTGTATGACTAATGTACAGTGGCATGGGCTAACAAGTAGCTTAGTTCTGGGCTGTATCAATGAAAAGCTAGTGTAAAGTACCTATCCTGTACCCAGAAATGTGTCCCCTGTATCATCCGGTAAATGACATTCACTCCATTCTAGGCCATCTTTCTTATCAGTAATCTCCTATTTTAACTTTCTTCAGGTTCCTGATTTAATTACTTTCCTTCCCTTGGTTCTAAGCTTTTAGCTTTACCATTTTCTTCTCTGATCACAGCCTCTAGCATTTGGATATAGGTATAAATGTTTGTAAAGGCACTGCTTGTAAATATTATACTAACTTTTCCTTATGAAATAGTTAAATTTATGGTTACTTAAGCTTCTTCACAAGTTCATCATCCATGAAAGTCTCTAATACCTAGAATACAGGATGGCAACACTTAATTGTTTATATCCTTCAAGGAAAGACAACTTTAAAATGTAACCCATTTAATTACTTTCGTGAAACAAAAATGTAAATAAGATTTTACTTTTTGTAAATGTCTCGATATGTTTTAGGCAAGACAGTTGTAGTCATTACTGTCCTGATCATCTTCACTATCTATCGTTTGCATAATAACTTTATGTGCTTTCACCTAAGTCACATTTATTCTGGCCCCTGGTTTTGTGTTCATATGTGGACTTTCCTTTCCCTGTACCAGTTCATTAAATTCTGTACTTTCCTCAATTTGGATACCTTTTTCATGAAGCCATCTGTGTCAGTAAGAGTTCCAATAAGAAACAGATGGCACACTTAAAATTGGATTATTGAAGAGGGTTTATTTAAAAGGGGGTTATTTACAGAAGTTGAGTGATGGTGAACTTCAAAGATATTATAGTACAAGGGATTAACTCTAGGCCTGAAGGCGTGAGTAGAAGGAATTGGAGTCAGTATATAGAAGGAGAGTCAGTGCTTAGATAAAGTCATGTGCTTAGATAAACCCAGCTGAAAGACAGAGGAACCTGAAGTAGATGACAATTGAGAAGGCAGGTGAGTGGATCTTGAGAGCCTGGTGCAAGATATTTGGTGGGCCTGCCTTATTTCAATGGAATCACCATCTTTTCTCTCTCTCTGATTGTGTGACTATTGAGTTAACCATCACTGACACTTCAGGCCTTGTTTCTGACACTGAGATGAAATTCAGTTATTTTTACTTCTTGGGTTTCCTATCTTTCCATATGTCATTATTAAATATTCAAAGTGTTAAAATATATTCTTGATATTTCCTACTCTATAAACATCTTTATTTCCCCAAAAGCTTTCAATTGAATTTGTTATTTCCTTTTTGAGAACCAACTTTGTGTATCATTAGCATTTTAGGTACATTCATTTTGTCATAAATACAATAAAAATTGGTTTATTATTTCTCTTCTAAATGTTTATAACATCTTTGGAAAGTCATTAGAGAAAATAAACATTTTGAAGCAGAAAATTATGCCATAGAACCCAAACTCTTTTATTCATTATCTAATAGATTTTAAGAAAAGTTCACTGACTTATCCTTTATTTCTCTTTTATTAAACTTGGCATTTTCTGAGGATTTAGTGAAAAAAATATGAAATAGTTAAAACACTGCCTAGTACAGGGTATTTATATACTCATTGATCTTTACTCATATATTTATATTATTCAAAGATGCCAGCAAGAGCTGAGTAAGTGTCTCAAAGTAACCCCAAATAAGAACAGCAACAAAAAAATCTCAAATAAAAGTGCTTTGATCGCAACACCTCTAACATAAGGAAAACCCTCTTACTTTCTATAGTAATTATAATTCTTTGTCATTTTCTTTCTTGTCAGGCTTCTATCATTGTCTCACTTACCTTAGGTTAAAAATATAAAGTGACCCTGGCCGGGCACTCTGGTTTGTTGAATGCCTACAAGACTGATGGAGTTCTGTTGAAAGTTCCTTCCAGACCATCCCTTGCATCTGCCATATTCATTCCTTATTTCATCAGAATTGTTCCAACCAGTGGCAGAGTTTTCATTTTTCCCATGAATAACAAAAAAGTGAACATTAAAAAATGAAAATCAAACACAGAGGAAATTTGAGATTAATTAATAGGTATTTTTTGTTTTATTTGTTAATATAATTCATCATTGAAATGCATATTATCTCAAATTATCAAATTGACAATTTTTTTGTGACTTTTTTCTTCATGTTCTAAAATAAATGCTTTGCCAGTTTTTCCCAATACATTTCATAGCCCTGAAACTGAACACATCTACAGTGAAAATTAAGGTAACATTTTTAAATGTCAGCAAAATTTATGTTACTTTGAAATGCTAAAATAGAATAAAAAATAATAATCTTTTTTGTTTTTTTAGAAAATAGAATGTAGACTTCCGGCCAAGATGGAGGCATAGGTAGATACACTGTGCCTCCTTGCACAACCAAGATAGGGACAACAACAACATAGAAACAAAATAACAACCAAAACTGACAGAAAATTGAAGTGCATGGAAGTCAGACACCCAAGGATTTAAAAATAGACACGTTCATCCAGACTGGTAGGAGGGGCGGAGTTGGGCCGGGCAAGGGACACAGAGCAGAGAACTGAGCAACCGGGGCAGCGTGCACGTCCACAGCGGGCAGACCCTGGGTGCACAAGTGGTGGTGGCTGGTGGGCCCCGGCCAGGGGGTGGTGACCGGCAGACCTAGCAAGGTGGCCATTGGGAAGCAAGGCACTGCTCCCAACTCAGGGTCCCGGCTCTGGGAAATAGAGCTTTGGTCACTGACTGAAAAGGAAGGTCCTGCGGGGTGCACAGGCCCACCCACACCAGAATTGGTGCCAGAGGGGCCCAGTTAGCCTGCGGAAAGTGGTGGAAGGGTCTGAGGTCCTACAGAGAGCAGAGCAAGCACCATTGTTCCTTCTCGGACCCTGCCCCCACATACAGCATCACAACCCAGCGAGGGGGTGCCCCGCCCTGGTGAACTCCTAAGGCCCCACCCCTCACTACAGGAGCTCGACAAGACCAAACAACAACAACAAAAAAAAACAGCAAAAAGATGGCTCAAACAGAAGAAGAATTGAAAGCTCCAGAACCCATCCTTTTAAGCAACCAAGAGATAGCCAACCTATCAGATGCACAGTTCAAAGCACTGGTGATCTGGATACTCAC
>CM052543.1:47552502-47579921 GCA_028533065.1 Trachops cirrhosus | reverse complement strand
GCTGTTTTGATTACAGTGGCCTTGTAATATAGTTTAGTATCAGGTATTGTGATCCCTCCTACTTTACTCTTCTTTCTGTAGTGTTTTTCTTTATTATAAAGTAGTTCCTATATTTGGGTAGATATTTTTCTGCATTTTCTAGTCTGTTGTATTGATTTATGTGTCTGTTCTTCTACCAATACCACACTGCATTGATTATTGTAGTTTTATAATACATCTTGAAATCTAGTAATATGATTCCTTCAACTTCTTTTTTATCTTTATTTTGGGTATTATAATAACTAGAATAAGTTTTTTTTCCTTTTCATGTAAACTTTAAACTTGGTTACCAATAGTTATAAAATAGCTATCCAGGATATCTAGGATTGCATTTAATTAAGTTGTGCAGAATTTTCATCTCAACAATATTGAGTCTTCCAATCCATAAACCTGGAATGCATCTTCCCAGTTATTGAGATCTTTTGTTTCTTTCATCATAGTTTTCTTCAAATAAAATTCATGTATATTTTGTTAAATTTATACCTATGCTTTATATCTTTGGTGCTATTTAAATTTAATTTCAATTTCTCATTGTTCATTGTTAGTAGGTAAAAAAGTCATTAATTTTATACCATTTGACCTGCTAGTCATACTTATTAGTTTCAGAAAATTTTTATTTTTGATTCTTTGGGCTTTTCTACATAGACAATAATGACATCTATGAATGTAGACAGTATTATGTCTTCATGTATTATCTTTATACCTTAGATTTCCATTTATTGTATTATTGCACTAACTAGAATTATCCACATGGTATTGAATAGGAAAGATAAAGAATACATTATATTTTTCTTCATCTTAGAAGGAAAGCTCCCAGTTTCTTCTACAATATGTTAGCTGCAGGTTTTTGCAGATATTTTTAATCAAATTGAGTAAATTTGCCTCTGTTCATAGTTTCTGAGATATAAAAAAATCATTAATGGTATTAGATTTTGCCTAATACTTTTTCTATATTGTTATGGTAATATTATATTTCTTCTTTATCCTGTTGATGTTGTGAATGTCCCTCAAGATTTTCAAATATCAAACAAGCTTTGCCTGCTTGTAATAAATCCCACTTATAGCTGGTGCATAATTCTGTTTACACTGATTTGGATATAATATGTTATGATCTTCTGGAGCATTTTTGCATCAGTGTTTATGAGAAATATTGGTCTGTAGTTTCTGTTTCTTTAATGTGCTTATCTGATTTTGGTATTGGGGTATTACAGATCCCATAGAATGAGAGAAAATATTGCCCTACTTCTATTTTGTAGAAGAGATTATGTAGAATTTATATCATTTCTTCCTAAATATTTAGTAGAATTTATCAATAAAACTATCTGGTCCTGATGCATTCTTTTCTAGATTAATTATTGATTCATTTAAATGGATATAGATCTATTTGTAGTATATATTTATCTTTTCATGAGTTTTCATAGCTTGTGTCTTTTTAAAAATTTATTGTTGCTCAGTTACAGTTGTCCTGCCTTCTTCCCTGTTGCTCATAGTTTGTGTCTTTCAATGGTTTGGTTCATTTCTTTTAAGTTATCGGTTTATGGATGTGGCATTGCTCATGGGATTCATTTGTTATCTTCCGGAAGTCTGCGTGATCACTAATGGTGACTCTGATTTCATTTCTGATGTTGATGATATTTCATTTTGTCTTAATTAGTTTGGCAAGGTGTTTATAAAACATCAATTTTTCCAAAGGTACAGTTACACATTTTACACATTTTAAAATTATTTTTTCACTTTCATAGTTCCTACTTGCTATATTTTTACTATTTCTTTTCTTTTACATTCTTCAAGTTTAAAATCTTCTTTCTGTAGTATGTTGTGATGGAATCTTATATTACTGATATTAGATGTTTTTCTTCTCCAAGATATATAAATTAAAGCAATAAATTTTCTTCCAGGCATTGTTTAGATTGCAACCCTCAAAATTTGATAAGTTGTATTTTATTTTAATGTATTTAAAATATTTTTATGTTTTCTTGACAATTCTTGTCTTGTGTTACTTAGAAGTGTGTTGTTTAGTCTCCAAATATTTGAAGATTTCCACATCTTTTTCTATGATATTTTGTTGAATGCTACTGTGATCTGAGAACATAAATTGTTTTATTTCTATTATAAGTTTTTAGAAGTTTTTAAGAATGTGATCTATCTTTGGAGCTTAAGAATATATATTCTGTTCTTTTAAATAGATTTTTCTGTAAATGAAAATTAGTCAAGTTGATTAATAAGACTGTTCAAATCAAGTATGTCCCTAGTGATTTTCAAGTATGTCCTTAGCCTGATCTATCAGCTAATGACAAAGAGTGCTGAAGTGTTCCATGGTGATAGTGAAGGTGGCAATTCCTGCATTCAGTCCTATCAGTCCTCGCTGCACATATTTTTATGTTCTGTTCTTCGGTGCATAGACACTTAAGGTGGTTATGCCTTTATGGAAAATTAATCCTTTTATCATGACATAATGCCTCATTTTTCCCCCAGTGATTATCTTTGTTTTAAAGTCTGCTTTGTCTGAATTTAATATAGCTACTTCAGCTTTCTATTATTGTTAGCATAGTATATATCTCTACATCTCTTTACTTTTAACTTATGGGTCTTCATATTTAAACTGAGTTTCTTATAGTGTACCTAGTGATGAGTTAATTCTCTGTTACTGTTTATCTGAGAAAGTTTTATTGCTCCATCATTTTGAAGGACGATTCTACTGGATGATCCATTTAAGAATGACGACATTTTAGTTTAAGCAATTGCAGTATGTTACTCTGCCCTCTCATTTATTGCCTGGTTTCTGATGAAGTCCACTGCACTTCTTATCCTTGTTCCTGTACAGTCAGATATCTCTCCCACCTATTCCTCTTCCTCTCAGAAGATGGTCTCATCTTTTTATTGATTTGAATACTATATGCCTGGATGTACATTTTGTTGTTGTTGTTTATCCTGCTTGGTGTCCTCTAAGACACCTGTTTTATGGTTTGGTTCCTATTATTAGTTTGGAAAGGGTCTCAGCCTTTCCCTCCTCAAATACGTTGTCTTCTTCATTACAATTACACACGTTACAACTTTCGAAATTATCCCTAGTTCTTCGATATTTTGATTTTTTAGTTCTTTTTTATCTTTCTATTTCAGTTTGGGAAGTTTCTATTGATATATCTTTCAGCTCAATGATTGTTGACTTGACTCTTTCAAGTCTAATAATGATGCCATAAAGAAGGCTGTCTTCATTTATGCCAATGTGCTTTGATTTTTATCACTTCCTTCTGACCCACTATATAATTTTCATCTCCCTGATTACATTACATATATGTCTGCTATGTTTATAATTTTTTGTTATAGCTCTTAATATATAATTCATAGTTGTTTTAAACTCTAATATTTTAAAGTCTATGTCATATCTGAGTCTGGTTGTGATTCTTGCTTTGTCTGTTCAGAATATATTTTTGTCTTGCCTTTGTATGCTTCATAACTTTCTGTTGAAAGCCAAGCATGATACATTGAATAATAGGAACTGAGGTAAATAGGACTCTAGTGTGAAGTTTTATGTTAATCTGACTATGAGTTGAGCTTTATTTAATAAATCCTATAATTCTAAATGCCAAAGTCCTAACATTCCCCTAATGTAATTTTTTGTTTCCCCATTGTTGGATTTCCCTAAGAACTACTCCTGAGATGCATCCTGTACCTGTAGTTCTTTCAGCTATAATCCACTGCTATTATATGGTGGTGTTAAAATAATAGGAGGTAATCTGTAATCATATGGCTTAATGTCAGTCTTTTAGTTGTCTCGTGTGACAGGACTATGAACAAGTGTTCTCAATTATTCCTCCATAGGGGAAGGAAATTGTTTTCCTTCCCATATTTTGTCCTGTTGTTTATGCATTTCTTCTTCTCTTTCATGCATTCTCTATCAGATAGATTGTGCCTTCTCTACCAAGTAAATCTAAGGAGTCCTTCCTCCTCACTGTTTCAGTGACACAACAGTTCTGCTTCTTATATACTGACGTAAAATTGAGGAAGAAAAAGACAAGGGGAGGATAATTTAAAAGACATACTTTAATAAAGAGAGTGTGTCATATAAAAGATTTAAGCCAAGACTCATAGGCAGATGAAATTTGAAGTGACAAAATATTTAAAGTAAAAGAGACAATGATTAAACTGGAAACAAATATTTTAATTTGGCAAGTCTAAGTTATCTATGCTACCCTGTGGGTTGTAAGACCATGAGGAGATTATACAAAATTTAGTGAATAAAAGCAATTAAATATATTCAAGTGTAAATAAATGTTATTTTTATCTTATTTTTATCATACACAATGCTATGTGTATGTATCTTCATCTCAAGTAAAAATTATATTTTTTGGAGATTAGTATCCCTTTTACATATTATATTTTCATATTTATAATTCTAAGGCAATATTTATTAAAAGATAAACTTAAATATAGCTTTCTAGAGACATAAATAAATAGAACTGACATCTTTTAAACTAGTTTATTATATTTAGTACAAGATCTGCAATACCATTGAAAAAACATGATCATTTAAGCAGTTCATTATGTTTTGTGTTTTTAAAGCATTATTTGAAAAATGCAAATACTCCTCTATTCATGCAAGAAACATGATTTTTAAAAGCAGCCCTCCCAGCTTGCTTGTTATATAAAAGTTTTTTTTCTATGAGGACACTAGGGTTTTGGTGGGAAGTGAACAGTGTCTGTAATATATATATATTTGTGGCTTTGGATACCCAGGAAGTGAGACAGATTATCATATAAAAGCAAAGGGCTTAGAGAAAAAAATACAATATTATTAAGCAATTCTTACTTATGAAAAAGAATACCAACTTGAAATTTATAGATTTGGGTTATGAAATAAGCTCTTCTGGAAATGCCGTGTGGCCAAGAGCAGGTCATATACTCTCTTGGCTTTCTTTTCTCTACTATAAAACATATTTGAATTATATAAAAGTTTTTGATCAAGTGGCTTCAGCCTAAAATATTAAGGATCTCAGAAAAAGAAAACATTTTCCCTTTTCTAATAAGAAAATGGCAAATAGCCTACCAAATCACATCTTTTAGATCCACCAGAGGCCTAAGATGGTAAGGCAGTCTAATGATAGACATCCAAAGAGTTTTAAGCCCCTCCAAGAGAGAGAGAGCTATGTATGAATGGAACCCCTTTGACAGGACAGTGAGGGGATGTGGTAGCAACATAGAAGTATGTTGACCTTAAACAAAAAGCCAGCCATATATTTCTTCAGCAAAATGGGTTTATTTGGGAATTAAGAATTTCAATCTGGAACCTATAATCATGGTAACCTATGTGCAAATCTGCTAAAACAGAGAGGAAACTGCTCTCCACAGTGGAAGAGGGAGTTGGGAGGGCTGTTACAGAGTTCCCATTGTGCTGTGCGAGTGCTCCCCCTTCTAGACTCCAACTTCACTTTACATGGGGTTTATGTTCATTAATTTTTTTCTACAAATGCGGGAAAAAAAGCTAAATTCTCAGTAAGTTCTTAAAAAAGGAAGTGTGGCTGGTATGAGCATTTAGAATTCTTTGGATCTTTAAACGCAATAGAAATTTCTACCATATCCCATGTAAAAGACTGGGTCAGATCATCAGACATGAGAGACCCCTTCTATGTTGTGAGCATGGCAGTCCTTCCAAAGTTTGAGGGTGAAGCAGGAAAATTCATAGAAACTTGCCTATGGTCAGACCACTGCATATATTATGAGCCACAGCTTGGAAAATTTTTGGCAAAACAAATATCTGATAAAGAACTTGGATCCACAAAATTTACAGAATACTGCAATAATAAAAATGTGAATCATCCAATAAAATGAATGAGTTTTGAACACACACTTTACAAAATTGATCAATGGCAAATAGCACATGAAAATATTATCAGCATTATTAGACAATGGGAAATGCAAATTGAAATCAAATGAGACACCAATATATATCCACCAGAATAGTTAAAATGAAATAGAAAAATACAGTAAATATTGAAGAAAATCTGCAACAACTCAACCTCTTATATGTTAGTGGTGGGATTTTGAAAATGGACTGCTATTTTTCTATTGCTGCTGTAACAAATTACTACACTGCACAGCCAATGGCTTAAAGTAACACAAATGTATTATCCTACTGTTTTGCAGGTCAGATGCCTGAAGTTGTTAGAAAGACCGTGTTACCGTTTGGAGGACCAAGGTGAGAATCCATTTCATTTGTTATTTAGGTTGTTGGAAGAACTTAATTCCTTGTGGTTTATGACTGAGGTCACCATTTCTTTGCTGGCTGTCAGCTGAGGGCTACTTGCAGCTTCTAGAAGCTGCCTGCATTCATTGCCTTTTGGCCTCCATTCTCCACGTGAATCCAGCAACAGTAGGGTGAGTTCCTCTCACCTTTGTAATGGCTACTGCCTCTCCTTCTGTTGTCAAATTTTTGACCCGCTCTCTGCTTCCCCTTCTATGTTTAGGAATTCAAATGAGAATGTTGGGACCGCCTGGAAAAATACTGAATGACCTCCCTATTTTAAAATGCTTAACCTAATCCCACTGGCAAAGTCACATTGCCATGTAAACTCCTTATTCACAAATTTCTGGGATTATGCTCTAGATTAGATATTTTAACATGGGCTTTTTTTCTGCCTACCACAAAAAGTCCAATCCCTCTAGAAAACTCATTGTTAGTGTCTTAAAAAGTTAAATATACATTTTTCTTATAATCTAGAAATTCTGCCTCTAAATATGTAACCAGAGGAAGAGAAACACATGTCACAAGAAACCTTATACAAAATGTTCACAGAAGATAATTCATACTAGTGCTAAAGCTGAAAGATGTTCATCAAGATGAGAATAAAGAAAAAATAGGTGGATATACATTCAGTAGAAGGTGTAGACTTCTAATAAATAACAAGCATGATGAGCCTTCAGAATATTATATGGAGTGAAATAGGACACAAATATATATATACACACACACACACACACACACACACACCACATTTTCCCATTAATATGAATTTAAACAGTAAGTAAAATTAGTCTATGTTATAGGAAATCATAGTTTTTCTAGGAGAAGGATTATGTAGGAAGAGGCATAGGAAACATTATATGCTTTCATATTATTCATCAAAGCTAAAGCGATATATTCTCATATCATTTATTAAAACTATACAAATAAAATCTGAGTTTTCAGCACATGTATAATATATCTCAGGAAATAAGATCTTTCAAACTCTATGATGCTGATTCTATAAACAATAAATTTTCTTTCACTTATCCTTTTTAAAAATAAAATGGAAATTTAAAAAATAAAATATATTCAGTTTCTAAATTTTCTTAAACTTTTTGAAATTACCTTTTTGAAGCATGGTGACCAACAAAACTTTAATTTTATGTCCAAACAATATAAACAATAATTTTTCTTCTTCTGTCCTTTTAGTGTCTAGGATGATAATTAGTGTTTTGGGGGACAAAAATACTTATTTCAATGTGGGAGATTTAGTATCAAAAACAGTTCCAATCAAGAAACTAGATTTCATACCACAGATGATAATTGACCAATAGCTTTCAATATTGCTAGCTAATCTCCACACTGATGTGAATCAGTGAGTTGTTTTTGATTTTAGTGTTATTTGTTGTAGTTCTGGGCCAAAGCTGTTGAAAACAATGGAGCAGACTAGTGGCCAATTGGGGGACTAAGGGAAGTTTGGAGGAGGGATACAACTTCCTTTTGCAAAAATTTTCTGTAGTGGAATATGACTTAGAGAAAGACAATTCATAAGTTGTAGACCTTCTCCCTTGAATAACATTTGGAGCTGGCAAGAAGAGATTGATTCTTTTCTGAGGCATAATGATTCTGGGAAGCAATTTCCTCAAACAAAGCTGATTAATTACATGAAAGACCTCCTATTCACTATCATCAAGTATAGTACTTGACCCATTAACTGGAAAAATGAATAAATGAGAACTAATATGATACATTTTAACTTAAAATATATAAATGCACATTTATTCACACATCTTTTTCTTTAAGGCCAAGACTTTTCATTGAACATGAATCACACATTGGAGTTTGATCTATTTTTCTTCTGTAGACTGTGTATAGGTTCATTTTAATTCTTTAAAATGACACTACAGTATAAAATAAATCTAAATGTAAAATTTCCCAAGATTTTAAAATAAATATTCTCAACATATTACCCACCACTTTTACTTGCTTCCTTAATCTCCATATAATCTATGTAGTCTCTCCAAATAAACTATTTTATATGGAAACAATATTTCTATTTCTGTACTTATATTTCAATGCTCTGCTTACTTCACAGTGAGTGCAAATGGCAGGAGCAGGGTTGGGAACGTATACAACTTATTCTCACCTAAAACTGCCTATGTGGCTTACCTGTGGGAGAAGACTGAAGGTGCCCTGAAGAGCGAGCAGTTAGTTATGCACATTCGGTGGTAACTTGGGCATGTGTTAGTTAACATGTTTAATGGAGAGAATGGTTATTTTGATGGGCTCCTTAAATGGCTGATTAAGAGGACTTCTTTTGAAGTAATAATTGACATAAAAACACATGGTGGAAAAATACTCCATCATTTTCTGTTAACCTGCTTTTTTTCCTGACTCATTATAATTTAATGGTGCCCCTACCTTTCAGGAAATCCATCAGAAATATAAACATGACTTTTACAGTTTCTCATTTCTGATGACTGTTCATGATGACCTGCTAATTAGATACATTTGTATCTCAGCTAGTTTCAGACTGGTAGTCTTCCTGCAAAATAACATGTGCACATACATACATGAACATGCACACGATGCATAGTTCACAGATCATTGCTGTTCAGTATTACTGGAGAATAACTCACAAGTCAAACCACACTGGAGTTAGGATAAATTACTCCATTCCTCTTGTAATCCTTGACCAGTTAAGAAAACTCTCACACACACGTGCATCGCACACTCTTAGTACTTCCTGTAGTTAGCAGATTGTATCAGCTTTCTTGGGGGAGCACACTAACGACAGCTTATGCTGCAGATTCTATCTCCATTATCACTTGCACTGCCAGTACTGAACACAGAGTTGTCAGGAGTGGATCTTAGACACATAAGTAGCAAAGCTGCTCTCTTCACACCCTTAGGCAGATACCCCAACTCTAACATTTTGCCTCACCCAGTACATCCTCTCATCTATTCCTCCATACCTTCATATGAGTAAAAACTGGTCCCTGCTATTCACACTCAACCATTTTTTTTTTTTTGAAGAAAAATCCGACCTCTTACCCACAAGCTCACTTGAAATAGGACAGCATTCCAGCAGTTGGGTTGTTTTCTATGTTTGTCCCTGTAAGGCTGAACAGATGGTGCACCCTTCCCCACAGAAAATGTTCAGAAAAGAAACACCCTTAGGCTATAATGTGAGAGGAAGCTGTTGCCTTTTATGAAAAACAGTTATATTTGAATTAGTATTAGATTGGGGAATACAGTAGCAGGAAGGGGTTAGCTAGAGAAAAGTTGCCATAATAGCAAATGCTTAGAGGAAGAGCAGAGATGAAAAATTAGTAGCAGCTGGTAATAGGAGGAAATAATGACATTAAAATTCATAACCAGGCATAAGTCATGATAACCTTTAACATTCCCCATATCTCTCTCCCATTAAAATGCTAGTGAACACCTCCAACGGTGAAGGGAGAGGAAAGACATTTTTTAACAACACTGACGACTATGAACCCCTCATCTAACATAGAATTTGCAAATATTTTCTCTCATTCTATAGGTTTTCTTTTTATTTTGTAGATTAAACTACTACTTGATAGAAAAAAAAATAACCTAAATAACCATATCAAAAATGGTCAAAGGACTTGACTAGATAATTCTACATTTCTCCAAGGAAGACATTCAGAGGACCAACAGGTATATGAAAAGTTGCTTAATGCCACGGATCAGCAAGACAATGAAAATCAAACCAACAATGATACATCATTTCAAAGCTGGTAGAATAGCTATCATTAAGTAAAACAAAACAAAATAAATAAATAAACCCCCCAAAAAACCCAAAATAAGTGTTGGAGAGTATGCAGAGAAATTTATGACTATGTACACTCTAGGTGGAAATGTAAAATAATGAAGCAACTAGAGAGAACATCACTGAGTTTCCCAAAAGAAACCAAACAGAAATACCACATGAACCAAACCCACAATCCTTCTTCTAATATATATCCAATGTAACTGAAATCAGAATCTCAAGGAAATGTTAGCAATCCCATGTTCATTGCAGCATTATTCACAATAGACAAGATATGGAAATGATCCAAATATATACATACATATACATACATATATATATATAAAATTCAGCCTTAAAAATGTCTTTGGTAACAACATGGATGAACTTGAAAGACCTAATGTTAAATGAAATAAATCAATCCTAGGACAGATATTGCATGAGTCCACCCAGATGGGATATCTAAAAGAATCAAATTCATAAAATTAGAGACAGAGTGTTGTTTTCCAGGGACTGGTGGGTGGTGGGGGGGAGGGAAGTTGTTACGCAGTGAGTATAAAGTTCCTGTTATGCTAAATGAGTACATTCTAGAGGTGTGCTATACAGCACTGTCCCTTTAACAATACAGTATAGTATACTTATATACATAGTATACATAGTATACTTGTTGAGAGGTAGATACCATGTTGTCTTCTTACCACCAATAGATAAATACATACTCTTTCTGTCACCATCTTGGTTCTGCAATCCTGCACAAAATGCTCAGGGTAGCCACAGAAACTACCCTTGCTGCAGAATAGGCATTGCCATGGCCCGGGGCTGAGACAGAGTCTGGAGCAGAATCTGACAGTGGTGAATCAGTGTTACAGCTCGAGGAACAAGATCCCACACAGGCAGCCACACAATAAGCCCAGCAGGCAGCAGCAGCTGAGATCAATGGAGAATCCTCAGTAAAGCAGAACAGGTTGGAATGAAAAGAAGGCATGGAAAGCAATGGCCAAACTGGCTCTTTGGCAGGTTACAGGGGTTACTAGGGCCACCATCTGGGACTCTAAGAATACCCTCTTAGTCATCACAAAACCAAATGTCTACAAGAGTCCAGCTTCAGATACTTACATGGTTTGGGGGGAAAACCAAGTTCAAGGATACATCTCAGCAAGCACAGTTAGCAGCTGCTGAGAAATTCAAGGTTTAAGGTGAAGGTGTCTCAGATATTCAAGGAAACTCATGGACTCCAACTGTACAAAAGGAGAGTGAAGACAAAGAGGGTGATGAAACAGATGTGGACATAAGGACATAGAATTGGTCATGTCACAAGCAAATGTGTTGACAGAAATGGCAACCCAAGCCCTAAAGAACAGCACCAATGATATTGTAAGTGCTGTTACAGGACTGACAATGTAACCATCTAAAAATGAGGACCTTCTTTAGGCATTTCAAAGAGTAATTTCAGCTTAGTTAAATTTTGTGCTGTTTCTATCATTAATAAAGTTATGGCTTCTTGTGGGCTAAACATATAAATAAATAAATGTAGATGAAAAATGATAATGGAACAGTTTATAGACAATTTTGGAACAAAAATGTAGTTTCTCAAAAATTCTACATAGGACTAAAATTCTTTCATACATGACAAAAAAGATACTTTAAAATATGTAAAGTTTCAAAAATATGTCACCAATATACAATTCTAGGGAAAAGTCACTTTAAATATACATGTAAACCTAATGAAATAATAAAAATTAATAAATAAAACACAGCAATATCTCTGTATAAAAGAATATCGTATTAGGAAGGTGTTAATCATAAAGCACTAAATAAAAATCAATACTGTAACTAATTTTCATAAAGTTGAATATAAATGTAATAAACAACATAAAGTAAAATGTTAATGCTAATAAGAAATCTCATTTCGTAACCAAGAATTAAGTTTGTAAAGGCACATTTGTCGTACTTGGAACAAGAAAGTAAAAAAAAGCATTATTACTTTGATTTCATTTTAGAAAATAAGTCAAACATTATTTTGAAAAATATAAGAATCCACTAGCAGACTTAAAAAGAATAATTATCTTTCACATAATTATGGAAGTTAAGAAGCAGGCATATAGATTCTACATGGCAAGTGACAAGAAGCAAAGGCAACAAAAGAGAAATATAAAAAAACAAAACAGAGCATAAAACAAAGTGACAGAATTAAGGCTACACATAACAGTGGTAACAGAAAAGGAAATTGCTTTAAACTATGCTGTTATTAGGAAGGAAATATTCTCAGGAAGAACGGCAAAACTAAATCAAATTTTAAAACATCTAAAGAAAATTACATAAAAGTATTTCAAGTAAAAGGATGGGTAAAAGTTCATCATGCAAGGAAAAACAGGAAGCAATCCAGAATAAAAATGCTCATGTCAAACAAGGAAGGATTTAAGGCGAAGCACAAAAGCTAAGATGCATAGGGTCACTTTCTAATTCTAAAATAGGCACTCGGTGGTGCAAACCGAATGGTATTAAATCCTACTGTATTAAATAATGGGACCTCAAATATATAAAGTAAATGTTAATAAATAAAATAATAATTCATAATAGAAAAGTATATAAAATATATAAATATGCATATATTTATGATACTGTATAAGTACATTAATATTAATTAAAACTTAATATGTATTAAAGCTTTTATGGAAATTATCACTTCATTTTAAAACACCTATGGTACCACTGAACAGAGAAATTCACTTATAAACTATATGATCTCTGCTTTTGATTAGGGAACCTATAATTTCACAAGCTTTGCATATGACATTTACCCCACCTTTTATTAGGGATAGAGTAAACTTAGTAAACAATTTTTTAATGTCTGAAGAACATCAATATGTACTTTATCTTTGTTTAGATGCACAAATTCACATAATTCCAACTTGTCATGTCTCCATACCTTCTCTCCCCCCGCCTTTCTTTCCCACCCCTCTCATTTTATCCTCTGAACCATTCAAAATTTCAAACTTCATAATACTTCACCACTAAACACTCCATGAATACTTCACTATGCACGTTCTAACAATAAGAACACTCTTTTACATAGCTAAAACACCATGATCAGACCTAAGAAAATAAGCACTTAAAAATATTATCTAAATACAAGCCATTTGTAAGACCATCACAATTTCATAATTTTCCCAAAGAAGGGTTCTATAGCTTCCCTGCCACAATCTAGGGTCTAATCAATGTTTACATATAACATTTGGTTATTAATGTCTCTAAGTTCTAATGAACTTAACTTTTAAAAAGGTCATATTAGTCATATGAGCATGTCCCACATTCTGGATTTGTCTAATTTTTACTCCTGAATAGATTCAGGATAAATATTTTGGCAAGAAAACTACAGAGGTGATTGTATACTTCTTATTGCAGTATACCAGCAGACACTATGATGTGAGACAAACTCTGTAATTTGGACTAACACATTTCCTTTGAAAGATCCCATTTTAGAGTGACACATTTTATGTCATATTATTCCAAGATGCTTCCATGTAGGGTTATCTTATAATTCATTTTACACATGAGAATGCATGTTGTTTAGAAGTCTGTGGCATTCTTGAACTTTTGTCTGGAAAGAATCTTTGCTTTTCTAATCATATTTTTAATAAAATCTAAATGCTTTTAAATGTCACTTTCAATAGGGAAGCCAGTTTCATGCACCTGTTAAAATAATAAGCAGGTTACCTTGCCACTTTTTTTAGTCAGTATGACCAGATGTCATAATTTTTTCTATAAATAATTTAATTCCATGTATAAGATCTATGACCTGAGAAACATGGGATAGGACAAAAAGTATGTTTATAGTTGTTTGTGTGGGAAATATTGCAATAATTAATAATAATAAACTGTTTTATGTTCTTACAACTGTAAACCTACTTTTTCCCACCCTGTACTTTGTTCATTTAAATCCTTTGTTATACATTTGTTCTATAGGTTAACAATGATGAAAAATGCAGAAGATTTACAATCCATTAGGATAGGCAAAACCTCATTGATCAGGTTGAAGCAAAATTATTAAATAATAACAAATTTACTCCAGAATAATTACTGTCTTGAATTTTCTTTCATGATATTTATTATAAAATAGTAATAATTCTTCTGTTGTCAAGTTATTACCAAACTCAATATCTATTATTTAAAATTAAAAAACTATGTATTTGTGTAAATACTTGGATTTAAAAGATACATTTTAGAGAATTACAGAACATAATTAGTGTAACAAATGGGGTAAATAGCAATAGTTCATATTTTCTGTCTGTCTTACGACTTATAATCGAAACCTAAATCATCTTGTCATTTTTCTTTTTTCTTTTTCTGGCTTAAGCTAAATTCTTTGTTTCACATAAACTAAAGAGGCTCCAATTAACTTCTGATGGAGACCATTGTGATCTCTTTGCTAAGTCGTTTTACAACGTACATGAATACAAATTGTGGGTAGTAAGTATTTTAAAACTGAAAGTCCGTTTGTCTTAGTATCATTTTACCTGCTTCATATAATGTGTGTTTTCTAAGTATTTGTTTGTTTGTTTAGAGCAATTGCTTTGGAAAACTATTGAGTTAATGGTTTCTATGTGGCAAGACATAGTGGATTTGCAGTATAAAAAGACGCTTTTATGGTTGAGTGTACATGTATCTGATGTGTCTTTAATCTCTCTCCTATAAGTGTGTGCCTCATTTCAGAAGTTATAACAAAAACCCAGAAGGGACACTAAGGTTCTCAGTTAGGGCAGCTGTAGTAGAGCTGTAGAAGAAGGCATAGTTAAAATGCATGATAAGTAAGTAGGCTTTGCTTTTGTTGGTCACTAACTGGATTTGTGGGAAGAGAAGGGAATCTAAGGTAACTCTAAGATTTTTGTTTTGAAATATGCATGTGATGCCATTTTATAGGACTGAGAAGTAAATAGAAGTTCATATTTTCAGGGAAGGATGGTGAGCTCCATTTTGAGAATTATGAGTTTGTTGTGTTAAGATAACATTCATTTGAACATTCCTGGCAATTTAATATGTAATTCTGTACCAAGGAAAGAGGTCTGGTTTAAAGATATACATTTCAAAACCATGTAAGTGGACCAGATTGCTCGAGGAAGCTAAAAGTATAAGAAAACTGAGAAGGACATGATGGGAAAATACCAACATTTATAAGAATGTTAAGAGGACATGCATGTCATCAAAATATTCTTTCTGGTTCCTTGTGTTCTTGATGAAACTTTGTAAGATTCATGTGCAGTTGCACCAAACTATGGGTCCCTCCTGTTGGCCAGTCTTTGATTAAGCTCCTCAGTATTCCTGCATAGGGATTTGACCTAGTCATTTTCTAACTACATGTATTTCTAATTAGATAATCACTATATAAGGAAATAGTTCACACTGTGAGTACTGAAGTCAAATATTGTTGAGACAGAGGCAGGGAGAAACAGAGGAAGGAAGGCAGGGAAATAAATATCAATAATGAAATTTTTCAGTGCCTGGGAAGGAGGGAAAAAAGGGATAATGACTATCCAGTATGGGTTAGAGACAGTGTAATGCAGTGTAGAAGAGAGGCTGAGTTGTTTCCTCCTGTATTCCACTGGCAGAAATCAGTCACACTCTTACACTTAACTGTAAGGGAAATGCAGCCTAACACTGAACTCAGGGATAAAAGGGTTGTTTTTACAGTTATCTCATCTCTGCCAAACTCAGTAACACTATAAAATGGAGAAACAACAAAATATTGTGTGCTATATGAATAAAGTAAAAATCATAATTCTAAAGTCCTTAAAACTTTATTTAAAGGATACAATGTGACAGGGTGTGACTCTAATGGTGGTTATATATTGCTGAATATGGTATAAGGCATGATGCCTACTGGAGATAGAAGAGTTGGAAATTATGAGTCATTATTAGCTGGCTAAAGTTTCAGGAAAGCCAATATCATTAATTAGGCCTCCTACAGACTGGACTTTCAATATGTAAAAGGACAAGGTGAATATACACTCACTTCCTCTCATACACCCTCCTTCTATTTCCAGAAGGTTTTGTCCTCCAGGTAGCTGATCCCATCTGTTTATATAAGTATTGCCTATAGACAACAAGTTAATTGGATAGCTTTTCTTTTCCTTTGTCTTGAAGTTGGGTGAGAGGCACTGTCTGAACATCATAAATCTCCATCAGTCTGGTGCTGCACTGGCTGTTTAGATCCAAGTAGGCAGCTTATGAGTTGTGATGATTTATAGTTTTAATCTTTTCTATAAATGAGTATGGAGACTATGCAACAGGCCCCTATTTACAAATGAAACAGCATATAAATAAGTAAATAGATAAATACATACATGACATATAGATAGATAATAATAATAACCTTGAGATTAAGATGTAATGCTACAAAAACAATTAAGAATGAGGGAAAGCATTTTAAACCTCTTCTTCTGGGGGTGATTAGTAAACTGGTATTTGCTGTATCTATAAATTTTTATGGATAAGTAGTTGAAAGTACGTAAGGGTGTTTTGTTTTATCCACAGTAGTAATGCTTTAGAGGACACTCATTATCTCACTGTTCATGACATTGATTCCTGATTTATCTGACATGCTTTGAATAAAAGCTCCTATATCAGCCCATTTTCTAAAAAGTATAATATGAATGTAGAATACTAGAGATGGAAGACCCTTTTTTCCTTTTTTATTGACTACATTTGACATATAACATTATGTAAATATGTAGTATACATGTTAATTTTATACGTTTATATATTAGAATATGATTGTTATTATAGAGATATTTAGTACCTCTGTCACATTTCATAATTATCCTTTCTATTTAAGGATTGAAATAATTAAGTTCTAGATGTTGTTTAGTGCTATAAACTTGCAACAAGTACTAAATAAGCCATAGAGATCTAATGCATAACTATAATGAATGTAGACAACGCTATATTGTAATCATCATACTTGCTAGGAAGACCCATTAAACCTAGTCTAATGTATGCCCATGATTATTTAATTATTTTTGACCAAAGTTATAGCAGTGACTTTTGGCATAGATGGGAGTATAACCAAATATTTAGTTTTTAGTCCCTTATATAACATATTGTCTGTGTTAATATATACTGTGTTACTATTCAATTTTAAAATAATTAGCCAATAAAGATAAATATTTGGCTGTTTTACATGAATACTGTATTGTTTTTTACTAAATCATTTTATTGTTATTCTATTATAGTTATCCCAATATTTCCCCCTTTGCCCTTTTCTGCCCATCCCATCCCCCATTCAAATGTTTGAAACATATTTTAAACTGTTCTTGGAAGACTTATAGTGATGCTGGTTGATTAGTTTATTGTGATGACCTCATTAATAACTGAATTATTTAAGACATTTGTTTTATACATTGTGGCACTTTATAAACTTTTGCAACTACATTTTTTTCTATCTAGAAAGTTGTCACCTTCATTTTCTGTTGCTATTAGAGTAATTGTTCCATTCCAAAATTTTACAACAAAACACTAATCTAATCTATTTTGTGTATTTTATAATCTAGTTTGTTAGAATAGTATGTACTAAACAAGCATTGAATCTACCTATAGGTGGAACCTAATCAACAAAACAAACAAATGAACAAAATAGAAGCAGAGACATTGAAAAAAATAATAAAGTGACAGTGACCAAAGGGTACTGGTTAGGGGGATAATGGGAAAAGGGGAAGGGACAAGTCAAGGGACATGTACAAAGGACCCATGGACATGCACAATAGAGTGGGGATTGACTGTGGGAGTGGGGGGTCGAGTAGAGCAATGGGGGGAAATGTGGGACAACTGTACTTGAACAACAATAAAAAAATTAAAAGAAAAAATATTACATGTAATTTTTTAAAGTGATGGCATGGACTTCATGGTTCACTTTTACATTTAATATCTCAATTATTAATCTTGTATAGAATAGATTATTAGGCTCCAGACTTTAAGGTCAGTAAGTAATTGTTGTAGGAAAATGTTATCACTACTGTCAGAATTTTCATCATCATCATCACCATCATCATCACCATAGATACCCTTCATTAATAAGTTTTAGGTGAATTTGTATCTAGATTTTCACCCTGACTCTACCTCTTATCTGCATTATCTGAAAGAGTTACAAAATCAGGTTCTTAATTATAAAATAGGAATAACAGTAGAATATATCTCATGGAGTTTTATAAAGATTAAATTTTTAAAATGCTTATAAAAGTATGTGTTATAGTGTCTAGCACATAGGAAGCATAGTAATAGTTGTAGAAGTTGTTGTAGTGGTGGTGAAAAATTAGTAGTAGAGGAATATTAGCAGAAGAAAATAGGATGGTGGTAGTAATGTTGCTGCATTAGTAATAATGCCTCATATTTTCCTAACCTTGTAGAAATGATGGAGAAGGGGTCGTAAATTTAACAAAGTTGATTTTAAATAGTCTGTTTTACAACATAAAAATGGGAGTAAGAAGAATATTCTGAGAACAAAATGAATTTGTAAAAGATTTTAATGAGAATTAAATAAACTAATACATTTTATTAGTTTATTTAGAGCAGTGCCTTAATAATATTAATTTTCTATAATATTATGTTATTTTTGTTGTACAACATCACTGGGTTGATGTGTAAATCTATGTCTGTAACCAAAAATTGTATTTTAACCCAACACTATGTTGCCTCCAAAATCAGCTTGTTATTACTATAGGTACTAATTACCATACCGATTAATGAAGTTGAGATTATTTATTTATGACAATTGTGAGAATGTAGATAATCTGTTCTAAAAGTGAATTAGCTTTCTAACATAGGGAACGGTTGACTATCATTGGTTAGGCTTATGTAATCTATAACCTGGGTTCTCATCAGAGATGACCTAAGGAGAAGACAGTTTCCAATACAGTTTACCTTTTCTGATGCTTTGCTGCATTCACTGGAGTTGTGTCTGCTCCTGTATGCCTCTGAGTGATTTTTAGGGCTAATTCCCTGTGTTACATTCATTTCTTCTTACGATACTAGTTTCTGATATATCCTGCTCTCTTCTCTTTTTTTCATATTATTTCTGAATTCTACCACTCAATTTATATTAACATGATGTGGACATAACATTTTTAAGTATCATTCTACTGTCTTAAAATTCCTTAATGAACTCATCTGGATATCAGATCACAATAGTCCTTCTGAACCACCATTTAAATATAATATGCCTGAGTGTGTTTTTCCTTTGTTTCTCTATTTCTCTCGCTTGGGTTTATTAAGGTTTTTACCTCTGGACACTGAAGCCTTCTCAAAATTCAGGTAATGTAGGTTCTTCATTATTTTCTATTTTTCTTCTCTATTCTTTTCATCCTCTTCCTTTAGGACTCTAAATTTATGTTAATCTACATGATATCATCCCCCAGGTGTGAGATTCTCTTAATTGTATTTTTTAATTTTTTTCTCTCTGTATATTCCTCACGTTTATTAATTTTGATGGGTTTGTTTTTAATAACATGAATTCTTCTTTCTATCTTCTTAACTCTTACCCACTGATTTAGTATTCAGTTCTTTCACCTTTCAATTTTATATTCTCCGTTTGCATTTGTTATACTTCCTATTTCTAAGGTGAGATTCCCTATCAGTTCATTCATTATGCACTTTTTCTTTAAGTTTACAATGATAGTATTTATAATACTTGTTTTAAAATTATTAACTATTATTGTAATATTTGGGTTACCTTGATTACTATTTGCATTTGATTACTACTGATTCTTTTCTTGTGTATATATCACATTTCATGTTTTTCACATGTCTAGTACTTTAATGGTATAATGGAATCTATGAGTAATGTGTTGCAGAGGATCTTGATTCTCTCATTGTTTCTGAAAACAAGTTTTCTAATTTAATGAGCAGGTATTTTGGCAACATTGAACTCTGTCTTCCTAGCAGAAGGCAGAATTTGAGATATCTACTTCTCTCAGCTTCCAGTTGATGCACTCTTTCTAGAAAATCTGAGATCATATTTGAATGAGTTTTGTATAGTGAACAGCCAAATATTAGGATGAATTTTGTACACAAATTCTTGCACTTACCTCTTTCCAAGAGTACCTGTCCCATCTTATCATTAATTATATGGCCATTCTACCACATCTGGACTATGTTATCTGACACCTCAAGAAAGGAACATTATTTCTCTCTGCTACCCAAATATTGAGAAATATCAGGTGCCTTTGGTCAACAGACTACAAAATAAAAAATCACACATGCTGGGCATTGTTTTCCAGGCAGACTCTCTTATATCTTCTGCCTGATTTTGGTCACATTTCAATGACTACGTATTGCTGTTGTTTTTTAATCATGGCTTGAATTTTATAATTGTTATGTGCAGGAAAAACAGTCTATTCAAGCTACTCTAGAATTATTGGAATAAAGAAAATTAAGATTATTATTTTTAAAAATTATAAATAATTATAGTAGTTGGCACATTGGGTTTTTTTGGCACTAAATGAGATAATTTATATAATCCTTTTTTTATATTTTGACACACTGAGTAATAAAAATGCTATATACTCATTATAATACTAAGTCCTGTTTTTATTTGATATCAATTTTTTAAGCATTTTTCATGATCTGGTATCTTCTGTTGAGAAAAAAATTCTAAGATGATTATGATATTGAAATATCCTGCACTATTCTCTTTGTATCTTTTTTATTTGGGTTAAAAACATAAGGTTAAAATGTTATTTTCAATTTAAATAAACTAATGCTTACTAAAAAAACCCCAGAACTTAACACTATATGAATTAAGATATAAGAAAATATATTTAAAATTTAGAGGAAACTTTTAGTAATATCATATTACTAAATAGTAAATCAATAGGATTTATTTTTATGTTTTTACTGTGATTAGCTAGAATTACATGCATGGCATCTGGAGGCTCCAAATTGCCTATTCTGTTGTACAATGGTATCTCCTCCAAATAGCAAACATTTTATTTCTTTCAGAATATGCTATTAACCACTGGTTGATTAGTTAGATCTGCAGAGGAAAAAGAATATGTATCAGTTTAGAAAAAAAATACCATTAGTTTTTAGATTGCAGTCAACATTTAGAAACTTATCATCTTTTTGTTTTGTTTCATGCCTGGAAAAAAGTCAGTTTTTTTCAAAAGATGGCCATTTAGAAACCATCCTATTCTTCTTTCCTCACTCTAGAATGTTTTTCATTTAGCCATCATCACGTCTCACTGCTGACTACCAGAAACCCTTACATAACTCTATGAACACTGGCTGAAAAACATCCATTTTAGACAGTCAGTTGTATAGGAAATCTAAGTAATATCATTCAATTTATTTCATACAAATTTCAGTTTTGAAATTGTATAAATGGAATATTTAATAAATTATACATTTTATTTGCTATGTTCTGAAGCTGTAGTTTTGTAAAAAGTTTAAACATTATTTTCTCATTGTAAATATTCCATGTCTCTTTTAAAATGTGGGCTTATTTTTTACTTCTTCCTTAGATCTGAATAATTCTTTGGTTGGGAATCTCCTTCCTACACTCCTTTCTTCTGTTGTTTTGATGCAAGAGGTATTCTTGATATTTCAAACTATAAACTGATTTTTCAAGATATTCCAGTATATGCAGGTCTCCGGTATCTTCAGGCAGACTGATATAGGAATATGTATCAGTGTAGAAAAATATTACTATAGTACTTTATTTCTTGTGTATTGGGTACCAAGAGAGATGTTTGTGATATAAGCTGGCTAGAATTAGGTTGGTAGGGAAAAAAATGTGATGCTAAAGCAAAACTCAGATTATCTCAATCCATAAAGTATTTTTAAACATTTATTTATTACACATGAGATTCCAGTTATTGAGCTTTATTAGATTTTGTTAAGAAATCCAGGGGAATGCACATTACAGATCTGGTAGTGGGATGTTTTTGTTGATGTTTGCTTTTTTGTTCGTTTTTGGGAGTGATGAGAGTAAAATATTAGCATGGTGCCTCTTGTAGTTGTTTATGTAGACCACTAAATTGACAGATATTTGTGTTACTTTTATGTGAAAAATACCAACAGAATAGTATTTTTAATAAGATTATTCTTTCAAGAATCTCAGGTATATGTTTGATCTGATCTTTCTTTACCTTATATTTAACCTATTCATAGTTTTTTACTCAGATATCATTGAACCCTTGTTGAAGAGCCTTTGAATTCAAAACACTCTTTTTAAATTGCTTGTTATGAAACAATTTAAAATCATTTCTTGTCAGCCAATTGACAATACGATTTCCCTCTCTCTGAAAGAATGGATTTAAAATCCAAAATAATCTCTAAGAATATAATCAAGAAGAATCACATTGAATATACTGTATGCTATATTTAGCAAAGCATACATCAAAAATATTATGAGTTGATTTTAGGATCACTGAACTAATGGCAGTTTCATTAAACTGTAATATTTGAAAGCTGAAAGTTGTTAGTAACTATTCAAGAATAGGAAATAACTATAAATTCTATTATGTAGAAGAAAATTCCTACTGGCTATATAACATAATAAAACTTAGTTAGTATTTGGGGGCTCCATTTTTTTTTCTTGGGTAGTATAAAGGGATTATGCCTGATTATTCCTCTCCTAAAGACAAAATGTCTTTTGTTTTATGGAAAAAACTAAATGGACTTTTTGGCCAATTTAGTTCTTCATTTTTCACAATTAAAAAAACTGCTGAATAAAGCATGCTCACTTTTCTAACTGTATTATGTCATTTAAAATAATATTAATGCTAACAAGTCTCACTTTTGAACACTTAATAAGCACAAGGCATTGTGTATTCATTCTATGCAGTCTTGTTAAATCATTTTAGACTTATCTACTTAAAAATATTTGTGAAGGATATATTGTATTTTTGGCACAGTATATGTCATAGCACTTACTTGATAGATGGTGTAAAAGAAAGTCCAGAAACTTGTCATAAGTGCAAAACTTGAAGATCCTAACATTAACAATAGTACCTTTGTTTTCCAGTCATCCTAGCCAACTATCACAGAAATAAAACTCATAAAACATGCTTCAATGACAACTTCTAACTGTAATATGAAGAGGTAAAGTAGCCTTTTAATTTTTTGTGAGATATCTAGGGATTAGGCTGTAGATTAGAAGATAGAAGCAGAACTCATATATTTATAGTTGAATAAAGGTTTAAGACATCTACTGTCTTCCACTTGTTAGACTTCATCTGATTCTACAGGGCCATAGTGAGCATCTTTTCGCATGTGGTTTCTAGGGCTATCATCTTTAATGCACTGGTCTATGGTTTCAATAACTTGATGTCTTGCTCCTTTTGTAGAAAATATCCCTGACTCCTTCAACTATTCTTGGTTCTATAAGCCTTTCAATATTTATGCTGTCCTCATAACCTGTGCAGCCTCTCTTTACTTTTACCAGGCTCATTTGTTTCATGTTTATTGCCTTCAAAGTTTGAACCTAAGATGCAAGGACAGATTTTTGAGCTAGGGGCCCCTCACAGAATGTATTTTATATCACCATGTTTCTACTCAATGTCTGAGTATAAAAAGGAGCCCTTGATCTCAAGGTAATGGTCCAGTGGTTTTAAAAACAATGCAATATTTTCACACACACAAAAGAATGCAAATGCTGGAAAAATGGATTCATTATTATTACATATTTGGGCTAGAGATAATTTCTTTATAATTTTTTTTAGAAGGAAGATTTTTTTTAGAAGTTTAGCAGCAGCAGTCTCCTAATTTTTTTAAAATTTTATTTATTTATCTTTAGAGTCAAAGGGAAGGAGAGAGGGAGAGAAATATCAATGTGTGGTTGCTTCTCATGTGTCCCCTGCTGGGAACTGGCCTGCAACCCAGGCATGTATGTGCCCTGACTGGGAATTGAACCTGGATCCTTTGGTTCGCAGGCCTGTGCTCAATCACTGAGGTACACCAGCCAGTTTTAACTATAAGTTTTGAAATATGTTTTGCTAGTTTTTCTTCTCTAGTGTCACTAAGCTCTCAAAAGTGAATAGAGGACTTCTGATAATTGAATGTGTTGATCTTTATTTTTAGTTCTCATCTTTATCTTTCAGCAGTAACTGGCTCTTACAACAGCTGCAGGAATGATGAGGGGCTATGGAAAAATACCCCCCAAATGATTCTTATTTGAGGTACCTTTAAGCTTTGTGTTCTTGGACATGTTGTCTGAACTGTCTGAGACTCAATTTCTAGTAGAAAATATGGTTAATAATAACTGCCTTGTAGTGTGTTGCATTGAGAAGGTAATCTATGTTAGATATGTTTCCCAGGATAGTGCTGGGTAATAGCAGCTCTCAACATAGCTTAATCTGTTAATATATTAAACACCTAGCTTTACTTTTTATATTCAATTTATTGGGGTGACATTGGTTAATAAGATAATATAGGTTTCAAGTGTAAATTTCTATGATACATAATCTTCATGTTGTATTGTGTGCCTACCATCCAAATCAAAGTTTCTGTCATCATATATCTGCCCTTTTACCTTTACTGCCCTCCAACCCCCTTCCCTCTGGTAACCACCACATTGCTGTCTATGTCTATGAGATTTTCTTTGTTTGTTGTTCTTGTTTGTTCATTTGCTGTTTTCACTTTTATATTCCACATAAGAATAAAATCATATGGTTCATAACTTTTTCTGTCTGACTTATTTTATTTAGCATGATATAATGCTTTATTTTTGTTCAAATAAATGTTATACTGCATGAGCATTATCATGACTCATACTAGCAAAAAAGGAGATTTAAAAAAAATGTTCTTATAATGTAGCTTCATCCCTTAGT
Source organism: Trachops cirrhosus (assembly GCA_028533065.1). Lineage (NCBI taxonomy): Eukaryota > Metazoa > Chordata > Mammalia > Chiroptera > Phyllostomidae > Trachops > Trachops cirrhosus. Next base: position 47,555,065 of record CM052543.1, on the reverse strand, counting down.
GCTGGTTGCTCAAGAAGTATTTACTATGATTTTACTTTTGTGGAGTAAAATACTAATATTAATTAAGTTATTTCTCCTTTGGGAGATGTTTTTATTTGACCACAGGGGAATCTTTGCCAATAAGGTATGTCAGGCAGTATGTAGAACCCTTAAGATGAAATGCAATGCAAAGTATTAAAAATTGGGGGCTGGGGAGAAGGGTGAAGGGATTAAGACAAGAAAATAAGAAAAACAAGACTCATGAATTCAGACATTATGGTGATTGCCAGAGGAAAGGGGAGTGGAGGAAGGAGAAGAAGCCAGAGTGGGGAGAAATGGTGACGGAAGGAGACTTGTCTTGGGATAGTGAATGCGGAACATACTATACAGATGATGTGTTATAGAATTTTATACCTAAAACCTATATAATTTTCTTAACCGATTTTATCCCAATAAATTCAATTTTTTTAAAAAATGCACAGTCATGTGAAAGTACCTCTTAGATAATTATCTTCATCTAAATTGCTAAACCAGAAAACATTTGCTTCATGTGATTCTGAGTGGTATTACTAATTTATTTTCCTACTTCTTGGATGGTAGCTTTTCTCCATGGTTACTCTCCTGATAACAGTTTCAAACTCAACCATTTGGGACTTTGGCTTAGACCTCCTGAGTATAGGTTATTTCCTATTGTCCTCAAACCTCATTTGGTGTTCACCTACTAAAGTTATCTGGTCACTAGGTACTTGATGTCACTCAGAATTTGTATAATTCAGTCTAACATTATAACTACCTTTGCTTTATCCTGAATATCTACAGGACTACAGGGGAGTGACAGTGTCAATGTTTGATCATATACACATTTGTTCATACATTCTTTCAAATCCATAAAGTATTAATTGCCTAATATTGTTCATATACTGTCCTGGCCACTGTGAATAAATTCACAGAGTAGAAAATACACAAATAGAACAGAAGTAGAATATATTCATGTCGAATAGAAAGGACTTCCCTAGTCTTATGAGATTATCTAGCATAAACCTATAGCAAAGTTTGTTTCTAAAATAAAAAAAAATTAAGATGCTCACAAACTCTTTCTGTTTAACAATTTACCAGAAATTCTTGTCAATGAAGTAAACACAGAGAGGGGGAAAAAAACAACTAAAGTTAATGTTTACAAATCATTAAGAAACAAACCCAGCAGTATTTGTAGACAAAATTGTGTAAAAAAGAAACACTTCAAGGAGCCTATGTTATTAGAATGAAGAAGGATGTTTATCTAGATGTCTCAATATATAACCAATAGATAAAAATCAGTGGGAATTTTACAAAGCAGCCACAAATGCAAATTGTGGTTTGTAAAGTGATACAATTTATATAATAGTATTGAAATGTAAGATCCATAGTAATGTAACTAACCAAAGAAGTACAATATCTTACTACAAAATTGAAAAGAGCTATTAAAGCATATTTATGAAGACCAAAATAGATGAGAAAATATACTTTACCCTTGGATAAAAAGTCTTAATATTTTAGACATATATTTTCTTTACCTTTAGGGTCATTAGTGTCAAAAAACCATTATGACCCCTGATAGTTAATTTTTAAAAACTTGGACCTTATTTTAAGATTATATGACAGCAATGAGATGAGAAACACCCAATCACTTCTGAAGGAAATGAAAAGTGGAAGAATATGTCATACATGGAATCAAGGGTATTATTTAAAAAGTAAAAACAAAATTAAAACATTTACTCAGTTATTAGGAATAATTGGCTTGGGAATAGAAAAGAGAAAGACAGTAGAGAACACAGTAGTATTTTCACTATTATAGGGAAATGTAATATATGGAAAAGTCTGTTTTGCCAATCACTAGGGAATGGTAGGCTTATCAATTAATTATCCTTGCACAATTTATTTTACATCATATGAAATATTCAGTTCTAGGTGGGTGAAAGAAAAAACTTATATGTAAAGAGGAAAACTAAACATTTTAGAAAAGAATATAAGAACATAGTTATATGACCTCAGGCTAATAAAAGACTTCTTATTACAAAATTTAAAATATGCAATGCATTAAAGAGATGCATTAGATATAAAAATTCTGTGTATAAAATCAACGTATTTTCACTTAGCATTCTGTGTGCATGTCATTGTGCTAGGGGCTAGGATATATCAGTGTATAAAACAAAAAAAGTTTTGCCATACTAGAGTTTACTTTCAGTTTAAATTTTTGTAATGCACATGTCTTACTTAGTCTGTTTAAGCTGCTCTAACAAAGATTATAGACAGAATGGCTTATAAACAGCAGAAATGTATTTCCTACAGCACTAGAAACTGTAAAATCCAAGAACAAGTGTTTCTTTTCCTTTTATGTATTATATATTAATTTTATAGATTATGATATCTATTGGATCATACCTATTTAATAGATCACTTCTAGTTTGCCTGATGCTTTATTTCTAAATTACAAAATGGTCAAATGTTTGTATTTTTAAGAATCTGAATGTGCCAGAACTCACACGACTCCACTCCGGGAAGACAAAAAACCCAATTAAAAAAATGGGCAAAAGATTTGAACAAA
>CM052543.1:47507594-47552402 GCA_028533065.1 Trachops cirrhosus | reverse complement strand
GCCCAGAGACATATGAAAGATGCTCAGCATCACTAGCCATCAGAGAGATGCAAATTAAAACCACAATGAGATACCACTTCACACTGGTCAGAATGGCCATCATAAACAAATCAAACAAGTGTTGGAGAAGATGTGGAGAAAAGGGAACCCTAGTACACTGTTGGTGGGAATGCAGACTGGTACAGCCACTATGGAAAACAGTATGGAATTTCCTCAGAAAACTAAAAATGGAACTACCTTCTGACCCAGCAATTCCACTGCTGGGATTATACCCTAAGAGCCCTGAGACACCAATCCAAAAGAACCTGTGCACCCCAATGTTCACAGCAGCACAATTTACAATAGCCAAGTGCTGGAAGCAACCTAAGTACCCATCAGCAAATGAGGGATCAAAAAACTGTGGTACATTTACACAATGGAATGCTACATAGCAGAAAGAAAAAAGCTCCTACCTTTTGCAACAGCATGGATGGAACTGGAGAGCATTATGCTAAGTGAAATAAGCCAGGTGGTGAGGGGCAAATACCATATGATATCACCTTTAATTGGAACATAATCAACAAAAGAAAAAGCAAATGAAATACAACCAGAGACATTGAAATTAAGAGCAATCTAACAACAGCCAGAGGGAAGGGGGGAGGAGACATTAGGGGGAAGGGTTTTCAGGAACTGCTGTAAAGGGCAGATGGACAAAACCAAGGGGGAGGGTGGAAGCAAGAGAGGGAGGTGGGTTTGGCTGGGACGTGGGGAGTGGTGGGGGGAAAATGCAGACAACCCAGTAAGAGGTAGAACTTATATTTAAATTCAGAGATGTTTACCTATGAGTGCTCTTCTCCAATCTGTTATCTCTGTCACAATTTGATATCTTTTAATGACTACTTTTTATGGTTTCTTTTGCATAAAACATTTGATACATGCTCCCCAGATGGATGTATGGGACATTTTCTGGGATACATTTTCATAAATGTGAAAAACATTTATCTGGAAAATATATGTATATATATGTACGTACATGCACACACATGATGACATATGTCCAAAAACTATCCAGCCACATACTATGAAAAATAGAGACATTTATTAAAGAATAAACAAGAGACATTGTACATGGGACAAGGATGTCTCAGTCCCCTTGAAAGTAGGCATCTAAGGACCTCACACAGTTCTCCAAATTGCCATCAGCTGCCTTGTCGTATTTTCCTGAATCTCATCAATGGTCTGAAATTTCTTCCCTTTCAAAGGTGATTTTAGTTTGGAGAAAAGCCAGAAGTCACAGGGTGCCAAATCTAGGCCTGGGTCACTCGGGTGATTTGGTGTTTCACCAAAAGACTGTGCATGAGACATGATGCATGAGTGGGTGTGTTGTTGTGATGAAGCTGCCAATCATCAGTTGCTCTTAGCTGTGGCCTTCTAAATTATCCAAATAGTTTCCACAGAAGAATGTTTGAGCTTAATGCAGCATTTGATGTAGATTCATTACTTGGCTTGCTCTGTCATTTTGAATGTGACAAGCACACATGCTCACTCAACTGTGTCTACCACCCCCACTGACTAGTACAGTGACGTCGTCATTGTTCACACATGTGTATTCACATGTGCATACATGTCCACTCTCCTTGATGTTGCACAAACCATTCTCGTTATATTAACAATAGCTGGACATTTTCTAGACAGATCTTGCTGTATATCCACCTGAACATTAGTTTTAAAGAGTAATCATCAAAAGTTTTCTGGAAATCCTGGCTGGCATGGTTCAGTGGATTGAACACCAGACTGTGAAGCAAGAGGTCACTGGTTCAATTCCTAGTCAGGGGACATGCCTGGGTTGCGGGCCGCGTCCCTAGTGGGGGGTCTGCAACAGGCAACCACACATTGATGTTAAGAAAAAGTTTTCATGAAAGAGAAAAGAGTTTCATGGAAGATAAACCATGTTAACTACCATAATACAACACAAATAAATATTTATATTTATTTGGATATGGAATTCTACACTGCAACATATTTTTATTTGTTGGTATATACCTCATTCCTCCTGCTAGAGTAAGAGGCTTTTGATGGTAGGGAGCACCTTGTTTACCTTTATTTCCCTTTACAATACTTAGCAGTGTGTTGCACATGATAAATGCTGAATTAATTGTGTTTTCATTGAACTACACTTCTTCTTATCTTGATAGATAGATAGGTAGATAAAAAGGTACACATACTATATTCAGATGCAATACATGGTAAGATCACTGTGTAAGAAATATTTTGAAATTTTGTGTGCACTAGATTATTTTGAGTCATGTTCCAGCACAAAGAAGATGACTAATAATGACTGATTAAACTAGGGAACTCAGGTGACAGGCAATATTTAGTAATAGATCTGTCTCTATCACAAAGAACTGAATAGTTTCAGTATATCATACAAATTGCAAAATTATGACTACCTAGCAAACTGTAATAAAATGCTATAAATCAGAGCACAACAGGACAAACATTTTCAACTTTGTAATTCTCTGACACTGATCCTAAGAGAACTCTGGCATTTGAGGAAAGATGTGGATTCACTGTACTCATAAAGAACAATTTGTCATGCATATTTTGATGTCACAAGACTAATGAAACTGCATCCTTAGGGCAGTGATTTGTCCAAGGATTGGTAGAGCTTCCAAAGGGCTGTAAATATCACACAAACAGTGCAAATTCTCAACACTTCAGTTTGTTTATGAAATGAGAAAAATTAATGTTTTAATCATAGTTAAAATGTATGGCAGGTAGGATAGGGGATTCTATTAGAATTATTACTGAATAGCCTCTATTATTTCCTCTGTGGAGTTAAGTAACAAAAAAAATTTTTAAAGACATCTATTGGAATTTATAAAGGCATTGAAGAAGTCTCTGTCTCACCATTCTCCTCCATAGGCACAGCCCCTATCTCACAGCCTAAAGCAGATAGGACATTCCTATTTTCTTTAAAATGTTTTTAACTGAATGACTCATCATCTCAATTTATTTCAGCCTCTGTTCCTCAGAGTCTTCATGTCTGTATTTATTCTGTTCCCTATGTGGAATAGGCACATTATTAGTTTTTATTAAATATATTTATGGAGTACTAACTATATGGAAAGCATTGTTCTGGACATTAAGTATGTAGTGATGGAGAAAGCACCTGCTTTGTGACTTCATGAAGCCTACGTTCTAGAGAGGACAGAAACTGGGAACAGGTTCTGAGTTTGGTAATCACAGATTGGCATGGGAAAGTGTTTCTAGGTGGCAGAACTGAAGGAGACAATATATATTTATGGAAAAAGCTATTACTCTACAGCAGATTTGGCTGCAGTATCCACTGGGCATGTTTTTTGGCTTCAAGCAACAGAACAAAATAACTGCTTAAATAGTGGCTTCCTTTTCATGTAAAAAAAGTCTGCAGATAGGAAACTCTTGGTTTTGGCTCAGGGTCTGCATCTGTGTGATTTATTGACTTTCTTCACGAATACAAAGTGAGGGTGGCCTGAGCTCCAGCCAGGGTGTAATGAGAAAGCAGTAAGATAAAAGAGAACAGGGAAAGCACGCATTAGATTTTTTCTCATTGCCAAAACTGTGACATGATGCCTTGCCCATAATCTAGTTGTAATGAGGGACACCCCTGAAATGGGGGAAGGGTTGAGCAGTGCTGGGCTGTACAAGAGATTCTGAAGAGATTGTTTAAAAAGGAGCATGAGGAAACGCTGCTTCCTCCTTTTTAATCTCTCCTCCTTCCCAGCTGCTGGGGGCTGGAGGTCCTGGGCCCCTGATATTAGGGACCTTAAGAGGGGAGAGAGGAGGCTGGAGCATGTCAGTGGCTGGGCCCACACAGGCCATCAACAGTGTGAGGGCCTGTCAGTAGCCAGCCCTGTACCCCTCCCAACACAGGCCTGTTAGACTAAAATATTAGTTTCAGAGGCTTAATAGAGGGAGAAAAAACTAAGCAGGACCAAAGTTTATGTGCCTTCTTCAGTAGTACAGATTTTTGTTTTTGTGTCATTTTCAGTTCTTGACTCTACATAGTAGTTGTAATGACAGATATTTAAATAGCTATTTTTGGTGTCATACTCCAGATATTTTAGGCACAAACCTGCCATTATTTCCAATTATATGGTTGTTAAATAAAAGATTCCTTTCTTTTGCACTGAACTCTGGAGTTTTTCCTGGTGGGCAGCAAGCGGTAGACTCTCCCTGCTTCCCCCAACTGGTTGGGTTCAGTAATGTAGTTGCATGAGAAGTTGGGAAGTATTTGTTTTTACAGCCTCTAAAACAGAGATAAGCAAGCAAGAAAGGAAGTGGAAATTTAAGTTGTATGATCCTATCAGCAGTGTCTGCCATAACTAAAGAAATAGATTTGGAAGACTTTTTATCATATGATATTTAAAGTTATGGGAATTAATGAGGTTCATTACTCTAGATTAGTGCTTTTGCATATAACTCTTTCCAATGATTAAATTGTTCTAGATTTGTGCTATTTAATACAGTAGTTACTGGCCACATGTGGCTGTTGAGCCCTTGAAATATGACTGAGGAACTTAATGTTTAACTTCTTTAAATTAAAATTTAAATAACCACATGTGGCTAATTGATACCATACTGAACAAAGGAAATCTAGATAAAGTAAGAAAGAAAAGAGAGAGAAGGATTAACTTTTAGTACAAACTTTTAGAAGGTTTGTAGTAGAGAAAGGATGGCAACATAAAAATATATATATTTATTATATATTATATATACACATATGTATTTTGTTCTCTTTATATAGTTTTTCTATATAAATAATGAGATTACATATTTGAAAATGAGAATGATAGGAAAAATAAAGAGAAGAGAAGGTATGAAATGTTTGCCAAAATAAAATAGCAATATTGAAAGGTATTAGTGATTTTAGCAAGATTGGTAAAATAGGATGTTCCAGCCCTTTTCACCCTGCAGAAACACAAATTTGACAATCATCCAGAGAGGACAATACCTTCCCAAGAGTGTTGGAATCCAGGTGAGAGATGACAAATTCCAAAAGGAGCACAGAAATGAGAAAAGGTATGTTAAGGAGAGTAGGAAGGACAATGTCACTTACCCTGCAACACCCCTGCTGCAAGCCTGTGCAGTGCAGCACCAACAGAGAGCCCCTCAGCCTGGACTTCTCCCCAGGAGGAAAGTCAAGTGACTGTCAGACTTCACTCTGGACCCAGGTACCAGAACTACCACTGCAGACCCAGGTTCCAGGCTTGTCCACAGAGACCCAGGTTCCATTCACCCATGCCCCCAGTCTGCTAGCTGGTAGACTCTGGCACTGCACCTGCCCATGGACCCTGACACCAAGTCTACTTGTCCACAGGTCCTGGCTGCACACCTCCCTGTGCACCCTGCCCACTACTTTGCCTGGACTCTCTGGATGGGGTGATTATTGAAGGGCTTTTCCTGACTAAGCCAGTCAATAAATACTGAAATTGGTGACTACTTCAAATGCACAAGCACCAATGCACCACTACAAGGATCACAAAGAAACAATAAAACATAGCACATCCCATGACAACAGATAAATAGAACTCTTCCTCAGGAAAATGCAAATTAAAACTACAATGAGAGATCATTTCTCTCCTGTTAAGACTGGTATTACAAAAACAAAAACAAAACAAAACAAAAATGGCATAAATGTGAAGAGAAAAAGAAACACTTGTATATTGTGACTTTTTTTTGTAGTAAGAGACAATATTATTTATTTTTCTGATTCCACTAGTGGGTGGTTTAGTATCAAATTTAATGGAGGTTACACAGAACATATGGGACCAGGAGGAAAGGGAAAGAATACAGAATTAAAACAGAACCAAAATCCTGGACGGCTTTTAACATCTGTTTCATTCCCATATTAATAAAATTTACTTGGGGATATTTAACAAAAGGAGAACAGAAAACAAGGTGGACAGAGAAGTACATGTTGGAAAAGACAAGGACTCAGGTGAAATGTGGTATATACATACAACTAAATATCATTCAGCCTTAAAAAGAAGAGAATCCTGCCATTTGCACCAACATGGATGAATCTGAAGGACATTATGACAGGTGAAAAGCCAGACAGAAAGATTACGTGAAATCAGTTATATGAGGAATCTAAAATTGAACTTATTTTTTTGATGACATATGAGAAATGTACCTCATGTGGTTTTGATTTTAATTTTCCTGATGATTATTGATATTGAGAACCTTTTCATGTATCATTTGATCATTTGTATGTCTTTAGAGAAACTAAATCTATTCAATTTTATGACTGTTCTTTAATTGAATAGTTTCTATTATTTTTTCTATTGAGTTATAGTTCTTTGTATATTTTAGATGTTAATCCTTTAAAAGATATGTGCTTTGAAAAGATTTTCTCCCATTTATTAAGTAACTTTTTCATTTTATTGATGATTATTGATGATATCCTCTGCTGTACCAAAGTTGTTTTTTTTCAGTTTGATGTCATCCCACTTAATTCATTTTTGCTTTTGGTACCTTTGCTTTTGGTATCAAGTCCAAAAATCATCACCAAGACTGATGTCAAGGAGTATACCCTTTGTTTTATTCTCAGAGTTTTATGGCCAGGTGTTATGTTAAACTATTTAATTCACTTTATTTTTATTTTTATGTTTTTATTGTAGTTCAAGTACAGTTTTCTGCCTTTTCCCCTCACCCCAGCCCAATACCCCAACCCTCCCCACCTTCCTCCCCTGTTTCCACTCCCTTCCCATTATTGTCCATAGGGTCATTTATAAATTGTTCCTGCAAACCCTTCACCCTTTTCCCCTGAAATTCCCTCCCCTCTCCCCTATGGTCACTGTCAGCCTGTATTTAATTCACTTTAAGTTACTTCTCTAGTGGTGTTAGATAGTGGCAGAGTTCCATTCTTTTGCATGTGGTTGTCCAGTTTTTCCAACACCATTTATTGAAGAGATTGTCTTTTCCCCATTACATATTCTTTGTTCTTTTGTTGTAAATTAATTGATCATAAATGCATGGGTTTAGTTCTGGGCTTTCTTTTATGATTCAGTGATCTTGTTTTATGCACATACTGTTTACCATACTGTAAACATACCATACTATTTTGATTATTATACCTTTGTAATATAGTTTGAAATAACAAAATGTAATGTTTCTAGCTGTATTGTTATGCATCAAGACTGCTTTGGTTAATTAAGATCTCTTGTGGTTCTATACATAATTAAGGATTGTTTTTCTTTTTATTTCTATGAAAAATGCCATTAGAATTTTGATGAGGATTTCATGGAATCTCTAGATTGTTTGGGGTGTATGGACATTTTAACAATGTTAATTCTTCCAATTCATGAGTATGGAATAGATTTTCACTTATTTTTTTCTTTTTAATTTTTAAATCCTTCTCTTACAATTTTCAGTGCTTAGATCTTTCACATTCTTCGTTAAATTTATTCTTAAATATTTTATTATTTTGATGAAGTTGTAGAAAAATTGTTTTTTAATTTATCTTCCTGATAGTTTGTTATTAGTGCATAAAATCAAAACTTATTTTTGTATCCTTCAAATTTAGTTAATTTGTCTTTTAGTTCTAAGTTTTTGGTAGACTCCAGAGTTTTCTATATATAATAGCAGCTCATCTGCTAATATTCATGGCATTAGTCCTTTCTTTTTGTTTAAATATCTTCTTTCTTTCTTTTTCTTCCTTCCTTCCTTCCTTCCTTCCTTCCTTCCTTCCTTCCTTCCTTCCTTCCTTCCTTCCTTCCTTCCTTCCTTTCTTTCTTTCTTTCTTTCTTTCTTTCTTTCTTTCTTTCTTTCTTTCTTTCTTTCTTTCTTTCTTTCTTTCTTTCTTCTTCTTTCTTTCTGATTAAGTACTCTAGCTAGAATTTCCAATACTATGTTGAATAAAAGTAGTGAGAGTGGACAACTGTCTTTCTGATCTTGGAAACAAAACTTCTACTTTTCACCACTGATTATGATGTTACCTCTGGGCTTGTGAAATATGGCCTTTATTATGTTGAGTTATCTTTCCTCTATGTCCAGTTTATTTAAATTTTTAATCACAAACAGATGTTGAATTTTTTCAAATGCTTCTTCTGCATCTATTGAGGTGATCATATATATTTTATATTTTTTAAACTTAATCTTTATTGTATTTTTTTTCATTACCATTTCATTTCATTATACTCCCTTTCCCCCAGCAATCATCACACTGTTGTCAATGTCCATAAGACTTTTTCCATGGTCAAAACTCACAGCAAAGTGGGAATAGAAGGATCATATAATTTTAATCCTTCATTTTGTTAATGTGATATGTCACATTAATTGATTTCTGGATGTTGAACCATCCTCGCAACCCTGGAATAAATCCTACTTGATTATGGTGTATGATCTGTACAGCTTTTCACATGAAAAAAAAAGAAAGAATAAAAGTGAAATAAGGAAAGGAAAGGAAAGGAAAGGGAAGGAAAAGGAAGGAAAGGAAAGGAAAGGAAAGGAAAGGAAAGGAAAGGAAAGGAAAGGAAAGGAAAGGAAAGGAAAAGGAGGTTCCAGAGAATACTGAAGAACTCCTTGATTTCTAATCATGATTGTAATAAAATCTACTTTCCTGATTTGTATTGTTTTTCTCCAAACTTCAGACTGTTTTGTGAAAACCCATAAAAGTTCCATGACTGGACTCAAGAATAAGATTCTTCAGTCAGTATTGTAGAATTACAGAAGAGGTAAGGAAAGTGTTGATGATTATTTAAAGAAAGTTAAAATGAGAACTGACTGATAGAGACTGGAAAAGAAAATTAATGAACATCCTTAGTGAGATTAAATAATTATTTCACAGGTCATAGATTATAACTTCTCATTCTTCATATATTAAATGATTCCAAGCAGTCATGGATAGGTTGTTACACTGAAAACTGCCCCTACACTTAATTATTTATCTCTATTATTGTTAACTTTTCCTGAGATTCAATTAATATTCATAGATAGATACTTCTCAAACCTCTATGCTTCACTTATTTATAAATGTGTGATAACCATGCAGTAATAGCATTAAGCTACAAATCTGAGGATCATTCTAGACTTCTCTTCTTCCTTCATACATTCTAAATTATCTTTCTTTTTCTCATACTCTTGAAATAATTATAGCAGCTCTGTTTTATCTCAGCCTCATACTGTGTCCACCCCCCTATCACATTTCACCCAGATGATCAAGTACTGCTTATTATTATCTATGCATCTACTTTTGCCCACTCTACTGAAAGTATTATCCATATAAAATTTCACTTATTCTTCATAAAAATATTTAATTTTTATCCTAATCCTCATCTTATAGATGAAGACTCACATACAGAGATACTAACTTACCTTCAGATGGCCCTAGGTTTACATGTTTTACTGGTAGTAAAGTTCATATTCTCACCTATGAGGTTACAAAGCCTGTATCCTAGGTCAGTGCATTATATTGCCTAGATAAACTCTTTAATCAGATTCTGTGAATTTCTCTTCTGATTGCCAATAACCTGAAGTTCAAAGAAGTTAGTATGAAAAGCAAGATCCTTCACTATCTGGCTCTATTATTTTTATCTCTACATATATTTATAACCCTGCTTTGTCTACCTCCTTCAGTCTTACACTTAGGTTTATTCCATTCTGCTTGTATTTAGCTAGTTGTGTTTTACTGACTAGGCTGTTCACTGTCTATTCTTTTAACAATATGGATTGTCCTTCCCTTTGTCCTCTCATTCTTGTCCACTTACTAAAACCTTTTTTTAATTAATTATTTTTATTGTTGTTCAAGTAAAATTGTCTCCATTCCCCCACCCCAGTCGCCCCTCCCTCCCCACCAGACTTCCCCTCCTCCCACCCTCAATCCTACCCCCTTTGGTGTTGTCCTTGTGTCCTTTATATATGTTCCTGAAAAGCCCTCCATCTTTCCCCCTCCTTGATACCCTCTTACCTCCCGTCTGGTTGCTGTCAGTTGTTCTTAATTTACTGTCTCTGGTTATATTTTGCTTGCTTGTTTGATTTATTGATTAGGCTACACTTATTTCACTTAGCATAATGTCTCCAGCTCCATCCATACTATCACAAAGGGTAGGAGCTCCTTCTTTCTTTCTGCTGCATAGTATTCCATCATGTAAATATAGCATAGTTTTTTATCCATTCATTTTATCCACTTTTTATCCTTATTAATAGGCACTTAGGTTGCTTCTACCATTTGGCTATTGTAATTTGTGCTGCTATAAACATTGGGGTCCATAGGTTCTTTTGAATTGGTGTTCCAGGGTTCTTAGGGTATAATCCCAACAGGATTCCAGGAAGACAAACAACTGAATTAAAAAATGGGCAAAGGACTTGAATAGACACTTCTCCAAAGAGACATACAAAGGGCCTAGAGACGTATGAAAAGATGCTCAGTATCACTAGCAATCAGAGAGATGGAAATTAAAACCACAGTGAGATACCACTTCACATAGGTGAGAATGGCCATCATAAACAAATCAACAAACAAGAAGTGTTGGAGAGGATGTGGAGAACTGTTGGAGGGAATGCAGACTGGTGCAGCCACTGTGCAAAGGCACCAAATACAATCACAAATGTCTACTACACATGGGAACTAATATTAGAAAACAAACTAGGGAAGTACTGGGGTATAGGCAAGGAAACCATCAGAAGGCTGGCATACAGGGCAGGAAGTCTCCACCTGAGCAGGAGGATGGAGAATTCAGAAGTGTCTCCAGGCAACAAATAAACAGAAAAACATAACTCAACAAAACAACAACCAAAAAATAAATGAAAGTGTATCTAAAGAATTTGAACATTTAGAAAATATTATTAACAGATGTTTTATAATTCTTATGGGGCATTTCAAAAAAATTTAACAAGAAGTTGACAAAACAAAAGAAATACAAAATCTAGAATAATATCTGTTGATGAAAAATAACTCCAAAAAGGAACAAGATAAACATAATTAGTTTTCAGCTTGGTTCATCAGTATCATTCAGACATTTACAGAGTCATAAAAATGTGGTTTAACTATATTGGGAAAAATAATAAAGAGGCATCAACAGGAAGCTTTCAATTAATAATGTCAAAGATAAAAATACACAAAAACTCTATTAACAGAATTTGGAATGAAAAAGTCAGTTACAGAAGAACACTTGAAAGACTTGAAATAGGACTTCAAAAAGGGTGATAACTGAAGGACTTTGCTAAAAGTAAAAATGCATTTTTAAAGAGGAGCTAAAATAGCGCCTCCTCTCATGAGCCCTACCCTGGCAGAGTGAGTTCCTTTCTTTGTGTTTCCTCTGCACTTTCTGTACATCTTTATTGTAGTATTTAGCACCCTGAATCGTAAGTGATTATTCACGTATCTGTTGCCCTCATGGCCTGTACACTCTCCATGTCTATCAGAGTATTGTGTCTGATGCAAAATAAATGCTACATAAATTTTTCTTGAATTAATCTACACTCAACTTTCCCTACTGTACCTCTATTTTTTATTTCCTTATTTTTCTCCATCTTTCACATGAATGATTTGAATGATTTGCTTCTATTTTAAAAGATCTTTAGTGTCCTGGAAGGAGAGCAAGAAACTCTTAAAGTGAATATTAGATTATTTCCAGTGATCATATCTACTCTTGGGGTCCACCTTCACATATTAGTTTAAAATATCCATTGGACAAAACCAGCTTCATGGCACTTACTACCTAACCTCACTGGGGTGAATTAGTATTGATAATCTTTCTGCATGCATATACTGAAAATATTCCACACAGTAAAAGATTAGACTTTGGCTGGTGAAGACACAATACAATATACAGCTGATGTGTTGTAGAATTGTATACTTGAAACCTACATAGGTTTATCAACCAAGGTCTAATAAATTCAATAAAAAAGGCTGACTTCATCTGTTGATTAGGTACGTACATTGTGGGAAAACTGAAAATAATCCTGAATGTTTGTAGCTGTCCAGATATGTCCAGACTGTTGACAGTTTTGTTAGAGGATTCTGATTATAACTGTAGGACAGCAGAGCTCCCACTCCAGACAATCACTTCTTTCCAGATTTGCAACTTCTAAAAGTCCTCTTGAGCCAGGAGACAGAATTCTCTTGTGGTCCAATAATTTGCAGAACAAGTCTTTAAAATCAGATTTCTTGTTCTGTGTTTAAACAGTCACACCTATTAAATGCTACAGAAAGAAACTTAGCCAGTGAGTTTTAATTAATTTAATTTTAAGCAAAGTAATTGTTTATTGTTTTAGCTTTAGGCTTTTCCTGAAATAAAAGAAAGCAAATACTTGCATTTGGGAAAAATACTGCAAGTCGTTTTCTCAGAGAACATGGTATTTGCCTTGACAGGGGCTATTAAAAAGATTTAATGGAATTACCAAGACTTGTTTGAAAGTTGCCTTAGAACATTTTATACTCAATCTACACACCAATATTTTTTAAATACAGATGGAAATTTTATTGTTATTGTGGAGGAAGGACACATAAAGACTATAGTGATTTCCGGTTGTGAGCTGTGTCCAGAGAAGGTGAAGGTCTTGTAAAGGCAGAGGGAGGGAAGGAGTAAAGCACTCTGTCAGATTTAAATAAAAACAAAGGCAAAAATGAATAAACAACAGTGTAGCAAATAGCCATACGATGGCACTTGTGAGAGATTTGCTCTCCACTGATGGAGAAATTAACTTCTAGGTGTGCTCAGGAGGCTGTCATGTGGGGGTGCTTGGAGATTCTGTGGTAGTTAAGGATATAGTGGTCATTCCTTTCTATAAAATTCATTTTCTTGGATTGAAAATAATACCATTAAAATCTGATTCAAATTGTAAGTGACACCACTCAAAACCAATGTACTTGTCAGTGAGATTTGCTATTTGATACATTTGTGAAAATAAATATGCTTAAACTAAGAAAACTGATTTTATCCCCTCTTCAAGGCTCATGGCCTCTGCTGAATTTTACATAAGAAATCAACTTTTATGATTGAGAGGACCAGTGGGGTATCACACAATAGAAACAGGACACTCTGGAGGTCTGGAAACCAGAGTTTGAGTTATGTCTTTGCCAACATGTTGTGACTTTGGACAAGCCACGTTAATTAATGTCTCAATTGTGTTATTTGTAAAATAAAAAGGTCAGATTAGGTGTTCTCTGGGCTTTTTTCAGTTTGAATATCAAATGTTCCTGTGTTATGTGTGACTACATGTAATCAACAATGCATTGGGCACAAAGCAGTGGAAAGTGGGCTACTTATTAAATGCTACCTATGGGCTCGATGTTATACACCTCACTGAGTCTCAAGAAGAATATGAGCCCTGTGGTCAGATAACCTGGGTTCCTTCCCAATTCTCACTACTTTACTAGGTGTGTGACTCTAAGCAAGTTATACGATCTCTTTATTTTTTGTTTCCTCACTTATAAAATGATGCTAGTTGTAATACAAATTATTCTGTAAAGTGGGGGTAATTAGTATCCATTTCATACTGTATTTAGGAGGATTAAGCAGTTAATTTGTGAGATGCTTTGAAGAGAACTTTCCGTGCATGCACACTCAATGCATATTAGATATTGTACATGCGTGTACATGTGCAATCTTCATAGTGATATGTGCTATTTTTATAATTGAAACAGTATTTTCAATGTTTCTTGATTGTTGATTTTTTAAGGACAGAATTAAATCTTGGATATTTTTGTCAATCATCATTTAAGAAAAGTTTAGCTAAGTGCCAGCAAAACAAGTTTCTGGATAATGAAAAATAATGAATGCCTACCTAAGATGAAAGACTGTGTGATACTGCAGCTCATGTAACAAGGGTGACAAGAATGAAAATGGGTACATTCCAGGCAGAAGGAGTATGCCTTTTATATCTTTTTATAATCTTTAGATAGTAATATCCTCTTCTTCCCTTACTGATCAAAAGACCTCGAGATTTTTGTTACATTTGGTGCTCACTGTTCTAATATTTACATTTAAAGAAATTGCTGTTTGTCCCCAGAGGTCATCAATTTTCATATGATATGGAATATTGAGCTTTCTGGAAGGTGATGTTAAGCAGTTGTACCAATAAAGTGTTACAGCACAGATTTTGTTAAGATAAAGTCAGGGTGAGGAGAAAGGGTTAAAATCAATGGGCAATTCAATATGACCAATAAGCGGTATTGTTTTAATTCCAGCAACATCTTGGATCTGGTCAGTAAGTAGAGATCTTGAAATATTACTGGGTGCAAATGTAAATGTAGTAGCATGATGATGGCACAACAGAGATTTTCATTTTTTTCTTGTTGCTAAGTTATGGTTACTATGACAATAGTCACTAATGCTACCAATTTGATTGCTACTAATAGGAAGCCATTCTCCACAAAGTTCTAAAAAATCTCATTATTAAAATGAGCCTTTATCAATTTTCTACCACTTAATTTTTAAATTATGGAGTATCAGGAAAGATATAGTTAATATTGAGCATATCGTATTTGTTGAGAGTATGTCTGCTACACATTTTACATATGCCTGTTCCTTTAATCCTCAATTACAATGTAGGAGTTATATTTTACTTTACAGCCTTACAGACAAATAAAGTAAAACACAAGGATCTTATATTTGTTCAAATTTATGCATGTAGTAAATGAGAGAGCTTAGATGTGAACCTGCATATATCTGACTAATTTGGTATCTTTCCACAATGCTGTTTGGATTAATCTTTGGAAAATTAAAGTTAAGAAAAATTAGAAAATCATACAATCCAGCTGAATTTGGAAGCCATGGCTTTCCAGTAGTTTCAATACATATTTGAAGTGACTTTATCAACAGCATTCTGTTACCTTGGTATAATCACATTTATGGCAAATTATCAGTGCTTACAATGTGTCAAGCACTAATGTTATCACTTAACATTTATATTGTTTGTTTAATTTTTATAATAATGACATGAGGAACACACTATTATCACCTCCATTTTATGGATAAAAATTTGTGTCTCAGATGTTTTAATTAGTTCTCCCAGAGTTCTCTAATTAATGAGTGCTTAGGTCAGTATTCAAATCCAAGCTGTCTGACTTCAGAATCAATGCTGTTACACTATAAAGTTCAGCCCCAATAAACATCAAAGTCTGGATACTGGGCAAAGACTACAGACTACAAACAAATCCAAAATGGAGTTTTGTCTGATGGGTATAAGATGGAAGGGAATTGAGATTGTTGATGAATAAGGGCTTTGGATCATCATTTCCATAATCTACCATCTTCAACTAGACTAGAGTAAATAAGTGAATTCAATTTATGCATCACTGAATGTTTACCCTATTCTAGGTGCATGCTAAGTACCTTATTGCCTCATATAGCACTCATGACAACCTGTGAGGTATTCATAGACATAAGGTAAATCTATAGAGAGCTGGTGGTGCCAGCTTGATTCTGGGCCAACTGAAAAGCCTGACACCCTTAACCACAGTGCTGCACTACCAATGGCATGTTTCATGCTAAGCTATTGGCGCCTTGAGTCTGAAGACTTTAGTCTGGAGTTGAAGGTGGATGCAGAAAATATTAGCTAAATTGTGCTACATGGGTGAGGAAAATGTAAGGAACTGCTGAAACTCATCTGCGAGCAAGCTATACAGAGTTATCTAAATCAGAAATAGCTTAATAACACATTTTCCAAGAGCTGATCTCTTGACTTCTTGTTTGTTTGAGGTACCCCCTGAATGCCCACACAAATGACAAGAACCATGCAAATGACAGATCAAAAACAATGTGTGAGACATTTCAAACAAAACTCATAAAACATGTTCACATACTTTCATGTGACAAAATAATTTATTCATATATATAGACAAAATAATTTATTCATATAGCTACATGAATGAATACACATTACTTATGCCTTACCTTGAAGTCAAAGGCTTTAAGAGTAATAGTGGTATAGTGGTAGATAAGTTAATTTATTGCTTTGAGGCAGGCAAACTGTTTAAGTGGAAAGGACATGGATAAACAAAGTCAGGTTGGTGCCCAACAACCTATTAGCTGAGTGACCAAGATTGCTTAAGCTCTCTAAACCTCCATTTTCAATTTGTTAAAATAAAACTTTTTAAAATATATAAGCTTTAAATTTTAATTTACAAGCTTTAAATTCTTATGTAACCACAATATTCTTGTTTTCCTATGTTTTATGATTGAACCTGTTTTATGAAGTATTTCATTAGCCTAAGGTTATAAATATTGTCTCATATTTTATTCCAAAAGTTCAAAAATTTTGCTTTTCACACATAAATATTTAATTAACCTGCAATTACAGCAGGTTCTCAAGTAGTGTCATTTTGTTTAACATCATTTCATTATAACATTGATGAGATGCAGTAGGAACTTAATTCTTGTTTATATCAATTAGTAAATGGTAAAAGTGGTTTCATTGTATGTTATTTTACTCCAAGTCACAGAAACTGCCCACCCATCATGTTAAGTGAGTACTTTTTGTGTATGGTGTGACATGAGGATCTTACTTTGTCAAAGCATGATAAAACCACTGCTCAACATCGGGTACAAAAAGACAAAGTTGAATGTATTTCTGGTGAGACACAGTCTCTCAGAGGAGAGTAGATTGTTAATATTATATAAGGTTTTTGGCATTCCAGAATCATGGATGGGTGAACTTTCAATGTGTAAGTAGGTTCATATTATCTGTAGTTGTGGTGTTGTGATTTCTCAGGTATAACAGTTGTTGATTTGTTGGCAATTCAGACATGTTCATTTTTGGTGTGAGTCTGCCCCTTACTTACTTTTAGAAACAGGTTGCTGATATTTGGTTGATTTGCGAAGGTGTCTTCACTGAGGGCAGTTATTGTTCATCTGTTGAACAGGTTTAAAACTGATTCAGGTGACTACTTGTTACCATGGTTACAGAATAAGTACTTTTAGAAAAGGCTTGTGGAAACTTAAATTCTCAGTTCTCCCTTTTGTTTCTTACTCGTCCAGACCTTTAGAAGAGATAATCCAGAACATGCTACAGTTGTTGGGTCTCCCTAATGATGTGGTTTGTAGGGATCTAATTTTTAGATTGAGCATTAATTGGTATGACTTTTTTTCAGTGTTTATCTGGAATCCTTTGAGTAATCTGTCAGGACAGTAGCTGTGTGGAAGGATTAAGACTCTGCACAGTAGACATCAAATGAGACACTCATTTATTGTGTTTTTGGATTCCACATAAGAATGAAATTACATGATATTTGTCTTTTCTGTCTGAGTTATTTAATTTTGCATTTTTCATGTATTATCATTTAGTATGGCACCCTCTAGGTCCATCTGTGTTATTGCAAGTTGCAAGATTTCATTCTTTTTTAATATGGCTGAGTAGTATTCTACTGTATATATGTACCACATTTTCTTTATTCATTTGTCTATCAATGGACATTTTGATGAATGAATGAACACAAAAACAAATATATAAATGCAGAGAACAAAATCATGGTTATCAGTTGGGGGAGACATGGGAACATGGGTGAAAAAGGTGAAGGAAATAAAAAGTAAAAATTGACACATTAAAAACAGTCATGGGGAAGTAAAAGTACAGCACAGGGAATATAGTCAATAATATTGTAATAACTATGTATTGTTAAATGGATACTAGACTTATTGGGGTAATCACTTCATAAGTTATTTAAATGTTTAATCACTATGTTTGTACACCTGAAACTGATATAATATTGTATGTCAACTGTAATTGAAATATAAAAGGGTTTCTTAAAATTGTGAGACAAATAAATATAAAGAATTCAAGAAGAAAAAATGTAAAAAGTAAGGGGAATATCTGCATTACAAAGCACTTTTCCTTCTTTATGCTTCAGTTTCAGCTGTAAAAAGACTAAATATGTTCTTTCATTACATTTTTTTTGTAAGGATGGCTGAATTGAACTAGAAGAACTTGCTTGATAATCTGCAAAATACTGCATAAATGTTAATTATTTCAATTAATAGAAATTTTCATTCTGAATTCCACCTTATAGGTTGAGGCCAAAGTAGGTTTACAGTTGTTCATATGGAAAGTAATACAATAATTAATGAATGATAATACAAAAATAAATTAGGTTTTGTTTATTCACAACTGTAAACTTACTTTTGCCCCACTCTGGTATAGTCCTCCTTGCTAGTCCCTATGCTCAGGTTTATTTGATGATGTTTTGATCTTTTTGAGCAACCAGAAATTTAAAGCTTGGACAATGAAAGGACATGATAACCCTTAAACAGAATTGGTGGCATATTAAGTTGATTAAAATCAGTAGCCAAATTGGTAATGTACTAAGTATATTACAATGATTATATATTGAAAGACACAATTTAAATATAAAATAACTTTATGCTAATATTTTAATCACAACATTTAATACTTTTTCACAATGCATATATTTATATTGCCATTCATGAGATGAACAGTTACATTTTTGCCTGGTCAGTATTTTCAGCAAGTCACGCAGTTTTCTAAGGCTCACCTTCCTTATCTGTGGGATAGGGATGATGATATCTCTAGGACTGTTTGATGGTAAAAGATTATAGTAGTCAAGTACTTAGGTGAGCTTTACTTCCAAGAAGACACTTTCACTTTTCCTTTTATAGTTTCTTACCTTCACAGTCACCTAGTCAGACTTCGACACCTCCCCTTTTATAGGACTTGAGATAGCAGTGATGTGATGTCCTAGAAGAAGGTGTTTAAGGAGGAGGTAGATAGTGTGCGTTTTTTAAACTATGCAGAGCTGAAGATACCTGGGTGACTATAATTGGTGAGAGGTCCCAGTGGGTGGCACAGATCCCAACTCAGGGAGAGAGGAGACTAATGTCTGCCCATCAATATGCCCAGCTGGATCTTTGTAGGATGCAGATTCATTTTTCTTGCCCTGTGAATGTCCCAGCTGCATTAATCAGCTTGTGACATATTTCAACGCTATTCTGACAATTTATTCAGCCCAACCATAGATCTGTTCAATGTCTGGTGATATGATGTGAAAAATGCAGAGCTTGGTGGGGCTGCTTGGAAACATTGACTCTGAACTTGATTTCTACTGACAGAGGCAGCTCAGGCAGGCAAAGACAAAAATAAGAAGTTACAATGAGTGAGGAAAGAATTGGGGCTTCGAGTTAGAGCTCATTACTTGGAGCAGTTGGACTGGAAAAGAACAGCAGGGGAGACAGAACTGCCTTCTCAAAGCAAGCAACACTAATGAAGTGAGCCTAGAACTAGTCATCGACCAGCTTTCCTAAAGAATCAGAGCAGCTGAACTATTGGAGACCTAAGAAGGTTTCTACTCAATCTTATAGGACTTATGGCACAAAGAACAATGTGTGTGAGCCTCACAAGTTTCTAGGCAGGCTTCAGTTAACCCATTTCCTTTTTGGGTTTTTGAACCTCAGCATTCCACCATCATGGAAACATGCACTTTGAAACCAAATTATCTCTAAGGTGTCTTGCAACTCTAACATTAGAAGTATAATTTTTCTTTTGCACAAGGGAGAGCATTAGGGTTCTTATCTTTTTGGAGGGAGGCAATGGGGCAATTATTTCTTAAAAAGAGGAAGATAACTTATTGTGTTTAAAGTAAGGGCCAGAAATGTTAGAATGCATTACCTAAATTTAATCCCTATATTATTACTAAAAGAATAGCTATGTTTTTTCTATTTTTTATTAGAAAACTGAGACTCAAGCAGATGAAGTGTCTTGCTTAAATCACGTTATCAAATTTAATCCATATATTATACTTATTTAATAGCTATAATTACTCCTGTTTGACAGATAAGGAATTTGAGATTAATTGAAGGTAAGTGACTTCACATCATGTTGGTTGAAAGAGATAAAGTAGGGACATAAACTTATTGCTATCTAATCCAAAGGCTGTCCTCATTACTTTTAGCCATGTTGGCTCCAGGTACAAATACCTGCATTAAAAACTGACAGGAATTAAATAAAAATGTAACTTCTCTTCAATTTTTCAGAAGCTATTTTACAAAATTAAAGAGGTTAAGGTAGGTTGTAAGAAATATATGGAGAGTGAAGGCTTGAAGAGAACAGAGGAATGGAGGAGGCATGCAACAAAAAAAGTAAAGGTGCAGAAATGCCAGCTAACATATATGTCAGCTTCCTTATGCACAAAGGGAGATATACTTTTAACAGTTTTATTGAGGTATAATTACCATAAAGCAGGTTGTACATAATTAGTGTATATAATTTGATAAATTTGATACTAAAAAATTCTCATAATTACTATGATGAACATATCACCACCACCAATAATTTCCTCAAAATAAATCATCTCTCAAAACAAGACCCTTACATATGCTGTCTACAAGAGACTTAGATCGAAAGACACACACACAGACTGAAAGTAAAAGGGTGGAAAAAGATATTTCACAAGGATGGAAGCAAAGAAAAGCTGGAGTGGCAATACCTATACCAGACAAAATAGGTTTTACAGCAAAGACTGTAACAAGAGACAAAAAGAGCCTCGATAATTCCACTTCTGAATATTTATGCAAAGAAACCCAAAACATTACATCAAAAAAGCATATTCACCATGTATTCATTGCAGAACATTTACAATAACCGAGATATGGGAACAACCTAAATGTCCATGAACAGATGAGTGGATAAAGTGTTGCATATAGGCAATGGACTATTAGCCATGAAAATGAATTAAATTTTGTCATCCACAACAACATAGATGGACCTAGAGGGTATTGTGCTGAGTGAGATAAGTTAGAGAAAGACAGATGTCAGTTGATTTCACTTATATGTGGAATTCAAAAACAAACAAACAAACAAACAATTGAATAAACAGAACAGAAACAGACTTATAGATACAGAGAACATTCTGGTGGTTGTCAGATAGGAGGGTAACTGGGGGAATGGGTACAAAATGTGAAGTAATTAAGAAGTACAAATTGATAGTTACAGAATAATCATGAAGATGTTAAAATACAGCATAGGGAATATAGTCAATAATAATGATGTATGGTGTCAGATGGGCACTATTTTTATTGGGGTGAACACTTTATAAGTTATATAAATGTCTAATCACTGTGTTATATACCTGAAACTAATATAATATTGCACATCAACTGTAATTTAAAAAAAAATTAAAAGTAAATGAATAGAAGTAAGTTGTCTTTATAGGTGGGGGTCTATTTCTAGACTCTGTTTTGTTCTGTGTATCTTTACATAGACCAATAATAAAATGTCTTGAATATTGTCGCTTAATAATAAATGTTGAAATTGGGTAGTTTTAGTTCTTTTAAAAATGTTGTTTTGAGTTATTTTACATTCTCTGAATTTCCATGTAAATTTTATAATTAGGTATAAATATCTAAAATATATTAGAATTTTGATTGAGATAGACTCTTTAGATATTTTGGGAGAATCAACACTTTAACAATAGTGAATCTTTAAACCCATGTAAACGATATAGTTCTCCTCTAACTTATATCTTACCCAACTTCCGCTAGCAAATTTTTACAGAGCACAACAAAGAGGTCTGCCATGTCTTTAGTCACATTTATCCTATTTTCAGGGCTATTATAAATGGCATTTAAAATTTTTCAGTTTCTGATCATTCATTTGCTACTATATAGAAATACACCCAAGGTTTTCATTTTCATTTTGTATCCTGCAACCTTGCTAAACTTACTACTAAGGTTACTTGATTTTTTTAGATCATATTGGATTTTCTGCATAGTCAATCATGTCATCTGTGAATTAACACAATTTTTACTGTTTCCATTTTAATTCGAAAGCTATCCTTTTTATAATGGCTATAACTTCAAGCAGAATGTTGACTAGGAGTGGTGAAAGTAGATATCCTTGTCTTGTACCTGATCACAGGGAAAAATCATTCAGTTTTCCTTCATTAAGTATGTTTTCAGTTATAGGTTTTTTAAACTGACCTTTTATTAGGTTGAGGTATCACCCTTTAATTCCTAATTAGGTAAGAATTTTAACTGAAATGCATGTCAGATCCTGTCAAATGATTTTCTGCACCTCTTGTGTTGATATATAACTTTCTTTTTATATTTTAATATAATGAATTATATTATTTGATTTTCAAATATTAAACAATATAATGAATTATATTACTTGATTTTCAAATATTAAACTGACCCCGATATCCAGGAATAGAACCACTTTGTTAGTTGTAACATCCTTCTTCATACATTGTTAGAATCAATTTTCTAAGATTTTTTTTTGGAATCTCTAGTTTCCTTTCTTGTAAATTTTTGTGTCCCTTTTGATAATGGAGTAATGCAGGTGTCACAGAATATTTTGAGATTTTACTTCTTTCCATTTTTCTGTAAGAGTTTTTGTAGACTTGGTATAATGTCTTTTAAAAAGCTTCAGTAATATTCACAAGTAAAACTATCTGGGTCTGGAGTGCTCTTTGTAGGAAGGATTTTAACTATAAAGTCAATTTCCTTAATGAATGGATGTTTGACTTTTTTTTTTAGTAAGCTTTAATAAGTTGTATTTTTTAAGGAATTTGGCATAAAGTTTTATATAATTTCCATTACTACTCTTAAATATATTTATAGATATTTAGTGATGTCTCTTCTTTCTTTCTTGATTTAAACAATCTGTTCCATCTCTCTTTTTTTATTAGTCTGAGTAGAGTTTAACATTTTTATAGATCTCCTTCAATCATCACCTTTGAATTTAATTAACTATTTCTGTTTTCTATTTCATTTATTTCTGCTCTGCTTTTTACTTATTTATTTTTAAAGTACTTTAGGTTTATTTGACCTTCTTTTCTAGTTTCTTGAGTCTGAGGTTGTTACTTTGAGATGTTTTTTCTTCTTTTCTGATCTATGTATGTACTCTCAAAACTGTTTTAGGGGTATCGAGGTATGAATGTTGTAGTTTTCAGTTTAAGACAATTTTCTGTTTCCCTTCTTATTTCTTCATTAATCCATGGTTGATGTAAACAAATGTTATTTAATTTCTAAGAACTCAAATATTTTTCAAAAATATGTACATTATTTAGTACTAATTTAATTACATCTTGGCCAGGAAGCATGATTTATTCTGACATGAATTATTTTAAATTTACTGAGAGTATTTTATAGCTTGGAATATGGTCTATCTTCATAAATGTTCTACTTTCATCCATGTACCAATAGAATGTGTTTTCTGTTGTTTTTGAATGTTATGGTCCCTGAATGTCAACTAGTAAATTGGTTGATAGTGTTTTAATCTTGAATATGTTTACTGATTTTCTGTTTGTGCTTTTGAGAGAGTTATTTAAATTTATCTCTAAAATTGTGGATTTTTTGTATTGCTTTGCAATTCTACCAGTTATTGATTGATATGTTTTGAAGTTCTGTTATTAATTTCATTAATTTTTAGGCTCTTGGTTTATTAGCTGAAATTACTTATTGTTTTAATGGTTGCTTTAGGGTTATAGTATATACATTTAACATATCAGTCTACCTTTAAGTGAAATTATACCACTTCACATATAGTGTACAAACCTTAAAATAGTAATTAGACTTTCTTACCCTTATTTTATTATAGTCATACATTTTACTTTTACATGTTTTAAAAATATCATACTGCCCCATTATTATTTGTAAGCAGATATTTATAATTATAAATTTTAAGTATGAAATAAATCTTATCACTTTATCCACGTAGTTACCAGCAACAGCACACTTTTTTCCTCTGTGTTGTTTCATATTTCCATCTGGCATCATTTTTTTATGTAAAATACTTTCTTTAATATTTCTTATAATAATGGTATCCTGATGATGAATTATTTAAGTTTTTGTGTATATAAAGAAGGTTTTATTTCACTTTCACTTTGCTAAGGATATAATTCTAGGTTTACTGTTTCCTTGTGTTTTCTTTTCAATACTTTATAAAGATGTTGTTCCACTGTCTCTGACATTGTTTTTGACAAATATGCTGTCATCTTCATCTTTATGTGATCGTGTGTGTGTGTCTGTATTTTTCTTTTTACCTAGCTCTTTTTAAAGATTTTTCTTTATATGCTGGTTTTAATCAACTTGATTATAATGTAGATTAGTGTCATTTTTCTCAATGGTTCTGCACTTGATGTTCATTGCATTTTTGCATTTATGTGTTTATAATTTTGACCATGATATCTTCATATATCTCTTTATAATCCCTGCCATTACTCTAATTGCACATATATTAGGCTACTTGATGTTGTCCAACAGCTAAATTACACTCTGTTTATTTTCTTTACTTTTCTCTGTGCTTTATTTAAGATAGTTTTATTGCTGTATCTTCAAGTTCACTATCTTTTATTATGCAATATTTAATCTGGTATTAATTCTGTAGATAGAATTTTACATCTCAGAAGTATTTTTTATCACCAGAAATTCAGTTTTGATTATTTTAACTTTTTTATCTTCTAACTCTTTGAACACATGGAATATAATTTTAAATCACTTTGAATACCCTTGTGTCTTCATTCTAACCTGTGTTATTACTGATTGATTTAGTTACTCATAAAACATTGTTTTTGCTGATATATTGTGTGACTACTAATTATTAATTGAATGCTAAATATTTTACCTTTTGGTGCTGGATATCTTGTATATACACATAAATAGTCTTCAGCTTTGTTCTGGAACACAGTTGTTTAATTTTTAAGTATACATGGTCTCTGACATACAATATTTGAGCTTTCAACTTTTTTCAGTTTACTATGTGTGAAAGTGATACACATTCAACAGAAATCACGCTTTGAATTTTGTGCTTTGATATTTTCCTGGAGTAGTGATATTCAGCTCCATACTCTCTCAGGACGCTGGACAGCAACAGAGAGCCGCAGCTCCCAGGCAACCAAGCAGTCACTAGGGTAAACAACTGATACCCGACAGCAGGGGTGTCCACACTGGGCCACACTGGAGGCAGAAGAGTTGTCTTGGTCCACACATTAATTACATTGTGACATGTAATCACAAAAACATCTCATAATGTTTTAAGTAAATTTACAGTTTTGTGTTAGGCCACATTCACAGCTGTCCTGGGCTGCATGTGGCTCCCTGGCTGCAGGCTGGACACCCCTGCTACAGTGTGATAGTACTAGGCTCATTTTATTTTTTCAATTACAGTTTAAATCTATAATATTTTCAACTTACAGTGGGTTTATTGAGATGTAGTCCCATAGTTAATTTGAGGTACATCTGTAGTTTCATCCTTTTATACCTGGCTTTAAGTTATTACATAAGACTGGAACAGTGCTAATCCTATGTTTAATTATTTCCTACTACTGAGTCAAGTCACTTTCATGGGCTCTCCCCAATGCCCAGTGAATCTGGTGGGAACTGGCTCTATTCCTGGTCCTCTGTCAGTGCCAGGTACTGCTCTTGTTAATCCTTTGAATGTTTTTTCCTAGCTTTGTATGTTTTCCTCACAGCTTATGCACTCATTAGTACTCAACTAAATTCTTGACAATTAACCTATATCTAGATTTCTCTCTCTGTGCAGCTTTCTCCTCTTTCACACTCTACCTTGTTACAATCCTATTCCCATCTCCTCGACTAGGGGAGTCTTCTGGGCTGTACCTGAGGTCCTGTTTCTCTTCTCTGTAGCCTAAAAATTATCTGAAGCCATCAAGCTGGGTCAATGACAAGGCTCATATTATTTGATTTTGTTTTTCAGATATCACTATTCTTCTCTGTCTCGGGTACAATGTTTTGAAAATATTCTGGTTGTTTGAAGCAGAAGTATAAATCTAATCATATTACTCTATCTTGATTGGAAGCAAAAATCTCCCCCAGGTAGTATTTATAAGGAAAATGACCAGTGATACAAAGAACATTTGTGTGAGTCTGACTACACGATGCAGAAAGGAAAAATGTCTCAAAACATAACCCCTTCTTCAACTTACTGTTAAAATGTTATTTATAAAAGTTTCTATGCTTGCTGACATGAATTCTACCTTTATAGCTCCATTTTTTATGGCAGAAGGAGTTACTGTCTTTCACTTGCAACTATTTAA
Source organism: Trachops cirrhosus (assembly GCA_028533065.1). Classification (NCBI taxonomy): domain Eukaryota; kingdom Metazoa; phylum Chordata; class Mammalia; order Chiroptera; family Phyllostomidae; genus Trachops; species Trachops cirrhosus. The sequence continues at coordinate 47,526,427 of CM052543.1, read as the reverse complement.
AGTACAGGAAACCGCACTGTGAGTGGTTTGTAAACTGGTGTCAGGATCCAACATTACCGCTTTCTAAATGCATGACTTTAGATAACATTTGTCATCTGTCTACGAGCTCCACTGTTCTTACCTGTAAATAATTGATATTGATAATAGTGCCTGCCTTGCTCACCTTACAAGGCTAGTATAAGAATGCATTGAAATTATAACTGTAAGCAAAATTTTTTAATTATAAACATTATAACAATATAAGAGTTATTACAATTACGTCAACTATACTTTTGGAGAACTTACATTTGAAAGACCATTAAAAGGTATAGCTCTATTTTTTGTCCTCAGGACTATCTCCTTGAGATATTCACTCAGACCTTTACAGAGTTACTTGCATGTGATATGCTATATTTATTCTTTGAGGTGTGCAATGGAGTGATAGAGTATTGGGCTCTAAAACCAAGTAATTCTAGACTACACTCAGACTTTGGTATTGTGTCTTCCTGAGGAAACTATTATATTGCTCAGTTTCCTAATATCTAACAAAGAGATGAGTAATATTGCCTTGTTAGGTTTTCATAAGGAAAAGATAAAATAAAATGATGAAGAACCAGTATATTGCAAGCATTCAGTAGAAGTTTCTTTATTTTCTAAACTGTTATTACTATTCCATTAAAGAAGCCATATGGACACAATTTTATTCTAAAGGAGTGTGTTCTTCTTTAATCAAAACTCGGCTACCAAATCTCAGTCATCTTTTACTCTCTCCTGTTCCCAGCATTTCACATTCAATCAGTTCACCAAATACTCCAACACATCTTCCAGGCTTTTTGCTCCCACTGCCTTCATTTCCATTTCTCTGATAACACTGTTTCCTCTCTCTGGTGTGTTACTGGAGAAGTAGCCTGTCTAATATCTCTCTCTCAGTTTTCTCTGCACCAGTCTTTGCATTACATTTGCCTCTATATTGTTATAGCATAACTCTAATCATGACACCTCATTCCTATGAAATATTTAATAGTTCACTTTTAAGTGTAGAATAAAACCCAAGTTGTCTTACATGCCATACAGGTATCTTCCACATGAGTCACTTTTTCTTTCAACATGCTTCCTCCCACATACTCCAAGTCCTTCTAGGCTGCACGCACTCTGAACGATCCTCCTCAAACATGTGTGGTGGTTTTTACCTTGATTGTGCTGTTATAACTATCACCTCCTGGAATTTTTCTCTCTGCCATCTACCTATTAAATGTATTCTTCCATTACTTGTAATACTGCTCAAATACTAGCTACCATTTAGAACATCAGCCATTGTTCTAAAATCATTATTTTATTTTGATATATTCTAATCTTCACCACACAGTATATGATATATAATGTCACCATGCTTATTTTTAGAAAAAGGAAGCAAAGTAAAAATAAGTACCATTTTTAAAGCAATTAGGGAGTGAGGGTAAATGGTGTTGTGCAAAGTATGTACTGTAAAGACACCCAACTACCTCTGCTAAAATCTTAGGTTTTCCCAAAATTTCCCCATGTAATCAGTTCTTCTCTCACTCCTGACTTCAGTTGTTCCTTATCTTTTAATACTATATTAATTTCACAATCGGCCTTGCACTTTACCATATGTATCCATCACCTCCTTTATTGAAACTCTAAGTTTTTCAAGGACAAGTGACCATGTCTTATTTGTGGTTGCTAAGATTTTGTCATCAAAATGGATCTGGATTCAAGTCCCAGTTTTTTTTTTCTTTTTAGCAGATGTATCTAGAACAATTTATTTAAACCTTAATTTTCTTATCTGTAAAAAGGTATTAATAATAATACCCAATTTATTAAGGTACTATAAATATTAAAAATGGGCATATAAAGCACTAATTATATTGTGAATCGAGTCATTTCTTTAATGGTTATTATTACTATTATTGATAGCTTTGATGACTATCTTTCTAGTCTTGGAATACTTATTCCCTTGTAACAACTTTCTTTCTTATAGTGGTGCTGCATGGGAACAGAATGATTGATCTAAATGTAAGGGGGCTGAAATTAGCTCTGACATTTTTGACCTTACCAATGTTCCTCCAGATGTTGGATTTCATTCCTGTAAGTGGTGATTTACAATAAATGACACATTTATGAATAGCCCTCAAGAAAGAAATTTCTTCTGATGGGAGGGAAATGATGTTCCTACTGAAATACCAAATGACTCTGCCAAGATTAATGCTATTCCCAGAAATGCCAAAGTAATTAATAACAATTAGCAATTTAATATAAAATAATGCCAACTGCTTGAATACAACAGATAAGTGTGCATAGGTGTGTGCTTGCTGTCATTTAGAAAAGGTAATTAATTAGGGGCCAAGTCTGTTCATAAAATACATCTATATTATAAAGAAAAAATATGACAACTAAAGGCCGAATAATACAAAAGCATTAATAAGAACCATAGGAGCCAGCCTATTATGGCCCAGAGGCTCCCATAACCAATCCACTCACAATTTAGTGTTTGATGGCCCATTTGCTCTGTGAGCATTAACCAAGGTAGAAGAAAGCTAGGCACAGGGCCCAAGCTCAGGTAAAAGGCTTGGATGCTGAGTCATCACAGCCTAGCTCTGGTAGTAAAAAGCCAATTAATAGGCTCTCCACTTGTATAAAGTCTTTAGAAATGTGAATGGTGCATAGTAAAAATAAATATATTACCAATATAACATACACAGTCTTTTATTATTGGTTTTCAAAGTGTGATCCCCCATAGCAGTAGGAGCATAATCTAGTAGATAATTCAAATTATTGCATTCCACTCCCCTGACCTACTGAATCAGAAACCCTGAGAAATGGGCCAAGCAAATCTTCATTTTAAGCAGTCTTGCAGATGATTTTGAAGCTCTAAAAGTAAATATTGTGATCATTATTATCATCTGAAGAAAGTCAGTGCCCAGAGAGAGAAGTTTAGTCACTGCCTGAAATCACACACAACCAATGTTGAAAATGCCATCCAGCTTCAGGTCTGCCTGATTCCACAATTCACATTTTTTTCCACTCTGACAAGTTGTCTCCAGAGGCAGTCCAGAAATAGGTCACTGAGTTTAGGTCAAGTTCAGGCCAGGAGTTGCAGTACAAATGAGAATTTGAAGTGCTATTTCCTAACAGATGACTCTCAGGTGGTCCTAAGGGAAAGGTACTCTAGCTTTTGCCCTGCAAGACCTCCCAGAGATGATGCTTAGGAATGACTAGCACACTAGGAAGATGGTACGCGTGGTCAGAACCAAAATAAATGACTAAGCCCTTGAATGTGCTAAGGCTTCAGACTCATTACTGACACAGGGCCTGTGATGAATCTAGGCTTGATGAAATGAATAAAAATAGCCTTTCACTCCAAGAAGCCATTCTGAAATACTGAAATGTCACTGTTCTTAAAAAGACAGAAGACTTTTCAAGTTCATTGGGTACAAGAACCATCATTCTGTATCGTCTACCTAATTCTATGTCACTGCTTTTTATACCCTCAGTCATCTGTTCAAATGCAGTGTATTAATAGGGCCTTCCCAGATATACCTCATAATAATAAATCTAATAAAAGCCTAATAAATCTAAATAAACAAGCCACTTTCTACCTTTTATATTGCTATCCACCTTTTCTGCCCTATTTTTCTCCCAGTATGTATTCCCACTTAATATAGCAGATATTTACTTCTTAATTTGTTAATGTTTTCATCTTGTAGCATTTTTATCACTCAGTCCTTCCAAACCCCTTACACACAATTATGATTTCCCTCTGTATATAAGACTTTTGATTAGACTATCTCATAATTGACAACCTATTAGTCATAACCAGTAAATCTGAAGTAAAGTCTTTGAGACTTTAAACTTCATTTAAAAATATAGGTTAGAACAAATAAATAATACAAAGCTTTCAGAAGAGGGTTTGGCTGAATATTTACCCAAATGCATATTATGCCCTTTTAAAGCATCTCTGGTTTCTAGACAAAAGCTTTTTGAACTTTCTTTAATGTTATAGACTGACTCTTGGAAAAAATAAAAAATAATTCAGTTACTACAAACCTCATACTTTGAAATATATATGTACATATACTAAGTATATATAAAGATAAATAAAAATGATGCATAACCTTATACTCAAAGTGATAAGCATTTCCTAAGAAAGAATATAAATGATTAACAAGATAATGTCATGTGCTAGGGTAGCGGGAGAAACAATATACCCTTCAAACCCAGAGGAGGATCACTTAAGTCAACAAAGAGATGGGTGGCCAGGAAAGTTTCATGAAAGAGGTATGGCTTGAGTTAGTTCTGAACTCGTATTAGCAATGCTAACGTGTCTTATAGAAAACAATGTGGTCAAACATAAGTTCTAGAGATAAATGCCCCCAGAGAAGCTCAGGAGTAAAATTAAAAGTGTTTCCTCTGGAAGTAGGTAGAGATAGCTCTGAAGCTGGGCTCCACTATTTTTCCTTAGGTTGCTTTAGGCAAAGCACTTTCCCTTTATTGCTCTCTTCTGTGTGATGCTGTGGACATGAACTTGCTAGCCAAATGTTGAAAGTATTAAATTAGGTAATAACTGCAATTGTCCATGGTCAGTAAAATGCTTCAAAGATCTGTGATAGAAAATGTCAGCTCTGCATATACATGGCCTAAGAATTTTCCTACCTGGGTACTCAACACAGAGTATGTGCTTACCAAAGGCTCATCAAATTGTCATTTTGTGGTGGGTGTGAATCTTGGTGATCACCTAGATCACCAACAGAAATGTGTTTGGCCTTAGTGAAAACACCCGTGTTGTCTGTATGAAACTTTACAATAATACATTCATTTTTTATAGTTATTAAAATGTCTGTAAATTACTTTAAAATGTGAACTTGTATAAAAAATTAAAATCACTGATACTATCAATACCTTGAGATTACATCCTTACTATATTCCAAATATAACAACAAAGTGCAATTCCATTTTTATGCTACCTTTATTTCACTAAAAATCATGATAAGTGAAAATATTTCTCAATATTGCTTTATATTATATTCTTTTGGTACTAATTAAAATGAACTTTTTCCATATGCTTATTGATGATTTGTACTGATTTTCTTCATTTGCCCACTTTTTTATTGCTTTCTTTATGTTTTTGTAGGGCACATACTTTTTTAACTGATATTGACTTTTATCATATGTTTAGAAATATTTGTGTGTGTGTGTTAAGATTGTTCTCTATCTTTAAATTTTATTTGTAGTATTTTGTTGGATCACAAAGGATTTATACTTTGGTAATTTATTTTTCAATTTTTCTTCATGATATATTAGTTTCCGTTAAAGCTTAATAATGGCCATATTGATACATATTTACTTTTATTTTATTCTCTATTGTTTTGTTAGATAATTTAATTCTTAAGTTCATTTGGAATGTATCATTTTATGGTATGAGGTAGGGATTAAATATTTTTTGCTTGAATAATAGTTAACCAACTATCATAGCATCATTTATTGAAAAAGCTACATTTCTCAAGTGAATTCAGATTGTCCTTGGTTCTTAGAATCCTTTGGTCTTTTCCATGGCAATCGGGGAGAAGATGGGTTAGTTAGGGGAGTGGGTCAATGTGTCTCTCAAAATATCTTGCTACATTTTCAGCTAACTTGCATAATATTGTATACTCACTCACTTCCCAAACACATGCAGGCATGCCCATTAAACTGCTCAGTGGAGAAACTACATTAAAAAATTGTGTTGCAAAAACTTAATGAAATGTAATAATGAGGTAATTTAAAAACTGATGTGATGAGGTTTTCTGTTTGCTTTAATAATAAAAGATAATATTTGAGAGGTTAAATTACATCTTTGATGTCCAAGTTGAGCTGAATCTTTGATTTATAAGTCAGGCAGGAAAGTGAAAAGTGTGTTACCTGCTTTTTGCAGGTAATTATATCTGTGAAAATTCATTTGAAAGTCTAGCCTATGGTATTACCATATCAAAAAGTATGGGGACAAGAAATGGTTTACATCTTTTAACTAGGAAACAAAGATATGTGGATTGCTCATTATTTGAACTTTCCCTTACACGCTAAAGGCTGAGAAGTTTTTGTGAACTGTGAGTCTGGTGATTTGTTCAATCTACAAGATGTTTGCTGATTAAAATATTAACCATGTCTGCACTCTGAAGTCTTGTCTGCATAGAATTTCTGATGGTTTTATAAATTGGGGGGCATGGTATCTCACTCAACCAGTAGTCAGAATGGTATCTTTCTGGTATCTTTTTAGACATTAACATTTAGAGTTGTGACTTGATTTAGTCTCTTTGTGCCTCAGTTTCTATATATGAAAAATGAGATACTACAAAGGGCTTTTTGATTAAATGAGGTCATACATGTTAACTTTGCCAATAAAAGGACAAATTGTTTCCCAAAGGCAGGACAAGCCACTCACCTTTAAGAAGAGTAGTCACTTGTATAGCACCTACTACATGTTAGGAATTGTGCTAAGAAAATTACATAAGTGGGTATATTTCATATTAAAATATCTTGTCAGATACAGACATTACTCACATCTTATAGATGAAGAGAAGAAAATGTGGTTTAGAGAGCTTAAGTACCTTAACTAATCATGTAATCAGTGAATGGCCAATCCTTCAGCTCTAGACCTTGCACATAGCTATTAAGCTATTATGCTAAAATTTGTAAAACTTGTAAATGGCATTCTGCTGAAAAGACAGCAGCCAGGTATACTTCAAAAGTATGGGGATATTTCTATGGGCAAGGACATTTAATGAACATTTATTCAATTTTCAATTTAGATTGTCATATTTTTAGATAACAGGAGAATAAAGGCATTTGGGGATATTTTAGAAAGAGTGGTCCAATGACCACTACACCTGTGTGGAATACTTAAACCTAGATGTGGGTAAGGAAGGGGTCTGATATTATAAATCCAGCATGGAGTTGTTTGCAGAAGTCACTCTAACCCTGCTTGAAGGGGAGCCCTGAATTTACAGAGGCATAGCTTGTCTTTCTACAATGACAGATCAATTGCAGATATTGTCTCAGAATGAAGGAAAGTCCAGCACTGCTGAAAATAGGCACTGAGGTTAGATCAGATTTCAGGGAGAACTCTGAATCCAGCATTTATCAAGTGCAGGAAGTAGGGCAAGTTACTACCCTTTTATGAGTCTCAGTTGTTTGTTTATAAAGTGGAGTTAATAATGATTACTATTCTAAAAAATTGCTGTATATAATATAAATAAGTACATTACTGTGAAATTTCCTAGTCTATATTGTATGCTTTATAATAGATAGAAAATAGGAGCCCTGATCAGTTTTTTTTAAAGCACCAGATGCATTTCTCATTTCATTTTTTTAATGTGATTGAACAGTCTACTATTTGTATGAACATTTTGGATGTCTCCATGGACACAAAGACTGCAGAACTATCAATTCTCTCTGGTCTAGAGCAGGCAATTCATTTTAGTTCCAAAGCACTTTGTGGCTGATTGCTAGATTCCATTGTCTAAATTTAAATTATTAACTCAGTACCTTAGGCTGGCTTCATAAGTGACATATGATAAAATAATACTTATTCAAAAGGGTTGTTGGACAACTAGGATAACATGCAAAGATTTAGCAAGGTGTTATATGCATAAAATAAATGCTCTATGACTATTAGCTGATATTATTTTTACTACTTCATGCTCTCTTACTTTTCCTCATATAAAGCCTACCTAATACATTTAGATGTCTTTGACTAAAATTAATTAGTATTGTAATCATAGAATGAAAGAATGTCAGAGATAGAAAGAATCTTCAAAATCCTATTCTGATTTATGGATGGAAAAGTGGAGATCCAGAGATGCAGGGCACCTGGCCAGTGCTGTCCATATAGTCAGAGGCAGGACTGGAATATTACCCAGAACCACCGAGACCCAGAGACACTTCGACAACACATCTAATAGTATTTTTTTTAAACACTCACTTAAGGAAGTTTTGCTTCCAATACTTAAAATCTTGGACTGGTGACTCTAAACATTCTAGTGCCAGAAGGAGGAATGAATCCTGTTACCTGAGGAAAAGTTTATGGCTGTTCCACAATGGAGGAATGAGAGTTATGCCAGGGATCCATAGGCTCATTAGTGCACATCTCAGTACTCCCAGATTCAAAATAATAGTACATGAAAAAGTGTAATTCAATAAAAAGAATATCACAAAGGACTTTGAGCTTGAAAAAATAATCCTTATCCCATAAGGTTAAATATCTCTCTTGGCTAAGTTCCAGCAAAAGGAGGAATAGAAAAAAGTAAACAGAATAAGGATCTATGATTACCAGCCTAATTTTTGTAACCAGCTACAAAAGCAGAGACCTAGTCAGGTCATAGTCCCCACTCCCACGCTATCTCCACACACAATCTTCTCTCCTACTTCCTATGTAGAGCATAAGGAGATGGTTAGTTTTGCAAATGGAAATTATAATAATAGTATAATTGGTTGAAAGGACTCCCTGTTTCCACTTGGTGGGGGTACAGGTTTATTTGTTTGTTTTTTCCTACCTAAAAGAACAAAAAGTGTGAATGAGTGACAAAATGGGTCTGCTGCTCCAGATCATTCTTTTTCCCCAATTTAATTGAGATATAATTGAATTAAAATCCTACAGAAGTTAGAGTGCCACAACCTAATGATTTGATATATGTAGATAGGAGTCTGTGGCTATGGCTGGACAAAGGGCTAACTCATGTCCTGGGCAGGGCAGAACTGGACAGTGCAAAATTTCATCATGCTGAATATAGCTCATAATTTAAAACTGATGAATTATTTCTGGAATTTTCTGTTTAATATTTTCATTACCATGATTGACTGTGGGCAACTGAAACTGCAAAAAGTGAAACTGCAGATAATGGGGGAACGACTATATTATTGTAAAATGATTAATGAATTTAGTTAACATTGATCACCTCACATAGTTACAAATTATTATTTTATTGTGATAAGAACTTTTAAGATTTAATCTCTTAGCAACTTCCAAATATACAATATAGTATTGTTAACTGTAGTTACCACACTATATATTAAATCCCCGGAACAATGGAAGCTGGTACATTTTGACCAGTTTTCCAATTCCCCCACCTCCCACATTTTGCTTCTGGCAACTAACAGTCTAATTGTTTTTCTGTGAGTTTTTTTGTTTTGGGTTTTTTGTTTTTGTTTCAGTTCAGGTTATACATATAAGTGAAATCAGACAGTATTTGTCTTTATCTGCCTGAATTATTTTACTAAACAGAGGGCCCTCAAGGTCTATCAGTGTTGTCCACAAATGGCAGGATGCCTTTCTCTTTCATGGCTACATTGTATATATATCCACCACCTGAAGAACACTTAGATCACTTAGATGTTTAGATGTCTTAGCTGTTGTAAATAATGCTGCAATGAACATAGAGATACAGATACCTCTTTGCGATAGTGATACATTCTTCAGCTATATATCAGGAACTGGAATTGCTGGGTCATATGGTAATTTTGTTTTTAATATTTTGGGGAACCTCCTTGCTATTTTCTTAGTGGCTGAATGAGTTTATATTCTCACCAACAGAACTCAAGTTTTCCCTTGGGTCCATATCCTCACCAGCAATTGTTATCTCTTGCCTTTTTGAGGATAGCCATTCTAACAGGCTTGAGGTCATAGCTCATTTTGCATTCTTCACTGACTAAAGACTGCTCTTACTTTGATTTGGTGCAGGGGAGGCAAGAGCAGAAAGTCAGAGGTTGGAAGGAAAGAGAGATTAGGATATCTATATCCTCTACTTCCTCCCTGCTTGTCTGGAAGAAAGCAATGGCTTTACAAGGAGAGTGGTGGATTTCTTCTATCCATGATCACAGTCCCTATCAGATGCTTACACAGCCATGGCCACAGCTATAAGACTGCATGAACTCTGTTCCTTTTCACCATCCCTTTGGTCATCCAATCAGGTGACAGTTGCTCCCTAATATAAGTGGTGTCCGGATGCTTAATCACCTTCAGTTTACTTCCTTATTTCTCGCCACATCTTTGTAAACAGTTTCACCCTTAAACCCTTTTCAATTAAAGTTTTTGAATGTGCCGTCTGTTTCTTTCCAGGATCCTAGCTAACTGAAAGGAGGTCTATTTTTAGAGAAAAACTGAGAAATGGCCCGTTGCATTAATATAAGCAGAATCAGTAATAGAGAAGGCAAGTGTGGTACAGTGGACGAAAACACCTGTGTTAAGATTTGGGTTCTCAATGTATTAACCTCTTAGCCATTAAACTGCATTTCCAGTGAAAAGGACTCTACATGTATTCCTAACCTCTGGCCCAAGTGTCATAAATTATCTACCTTCCTCTACTTGTAAAATCCAATGTAGGCCCACAATTAAATTTCTTCTAGCTTATTAATAAGGTTTACATATTTGTGTGAGAGTCTTCTAGTGATGCAGTGGGGATCCTCAGCATAGCTCTGATAAAAACAAAGGAACTTTGTTTCAAATTCTTAACAAAGGGAAGTGATGTTTTAGGAAGATTCAGAGCTCTCCTACCTAACATAAGTCTCCCCAAAGTACTCAGCAATAAATCTACTTATGATAAAATAATGAAATAATTTTTGACTGTTTAGAGGTGGCGTGTAAAGCTTGTAACTTATCAACTAAAAGTATTTGCAATTCAACTGCCAATAAACAGCATCTTTCACATGAGGATTATGGAAACTTTAAAATGAATATTCTTTACTGATCAGGTTTCTCTCAATTTTTTTTAAACATGTTTTCAGAGATCTTTAGTTAATACCAATCATCAAGATGTAATTAATACTTCATGACTGATAATTTTTTAAATATTGAAAAGGGCAACTTTATCATTTTTTGTCAAAACAAATAATTAAAACTTGTATGTTTTCTTCATAATAAAATATGGTGATATTGTGGGCAAGTATTCCATCAGTAAGATTAATTTACTGTTGTGTACTATTAAACTTTTTAAAACATTTCTATGGGGATATATATTTATATAATCCATTTGAGCCTGAAATAAACTTTAAGGATTTTCTCTATCCTACCTCCTACCTCCCCAATAAAACAGAGGAAGGGGGTAGAAACACCCACAAGAAATTCTTAAAACTTAAGGACTGCAGGGCCATCTTGTTTATTTAAGCATTTAATTGCAGAGTAAAGAATAACATGGCTCTAAAAGATGGACTTTCATTTATACCATAGCAGTCATTAGCGCATTTTTACTTTACAGGTGTTCATGATATTCATAATCCTTTTCGTTCACTTTCAAAATCCTGGGGCTTTAAATTACTGCTCAAGGGTTAGGAAGCAAGATGGGGTTATTAGATTTAGCATCATATACTTTTCCAAGCGGTATACACAGTACTTTTTAAATATGTATGCAGCCTGTTTTAGACTGTAATCTCTTTTCAGTTATTTATACCACTGATGGGCTTTAGATCTTTATTTCTGACACTATAATTTAATGCCATGACACAAGCCCCAGATTTACAATTTCCACTGTTGACCTGAGAGTTCCATTCCACTTCTCTGATACAGCGAAGTCAGGGGAGTTACAGAAGGGAATTTCATCAGAAGGCTTTTTTTTTTCTTTACAATAAATTTTGTAGGCTCAGTGTTAACTTCTTTGCCTTTATAAAAATGCTTTAATGGTAGGTTTTGAGGACCATTTGGTAGTCCCTGATTTTTCAAAATTGACATTCCACTGCATTTATCTACCCAAGTTCACTGAAGGTTTATATAACCATGTACATATTTTTACTTCTGTAAAATGGGTGTAAAATACCTAGTCTATGGGGTTGTTAGGAATAAATGAGTTTTTGTATCTGAAGTATTTAGGATAATGTTTGGCACATACCCATGGGCAGTACAGTGTAGCTTTTAAGAGTGTGGTTTGTGAGGTTGGAGGCTGTATACTACACAGCTTCAGGGATACCCTTCCAACAGATCACAATAAGAATAGTATCTTCTGGAATCATTCACTGTGGTAGCACTGCCTTTGACTCAGAATTTCAAGAATTTATCCTGAAGAAGAAAAGTGTAACAGAACAGGAATGTGGGGAGAATTTTGTGCCTCAATATCATTTGAACAAATAAACAGGAACAATTTAAATGTTTACTGAAAGAGAACTGCTTAAACAATGAAATATTTACTCTGCAGCTATTACAAAAGAATGCAGAATAATCTATAATAATATTCTATTATGTTAATTGACAAAAACAAATTGCAAAAGTGTATATGTACCAAGATTAAATATTTTTATTATACAGTGGTCTGGCACAAATAATGCCCATTTTTAATTACAAAATCTGTTATTACAAAATATAAGCATGTAATTCTGTAACATAACAATATCACACTCTAGCATACCATATGCCATTTTAGATTAAATGTTCAAATTAACACTATAAATTATTATACCCATATTATTACCCTACCAACCACACTCAAGCAGGCATTACTTCTGCTGGACCTGGTATATGGAGTGTATAGGGAAATGTTGAGTCCCAATACTAAACTATTAACCAGTGGTTATGTCTAAAGAGTGGGAATACAGAACATTTTACCTTCTAAGTATGTATTACTTTTCTGTAATTTTGTAAACATAAAATATTACATAGCAAAGATGTCAATAACTACATAACTATATAGAATATTTACTTGTATTAGTATCTTTGGGCTGCTGTAACAAAATACCATAGACTGGGTGGCTTCTCAACAACAGAAATTTATTACTCATGGTTCTAGAGGCTGAGAAATTCAAGATCAAGGTATTGGCCGATATAGTGTCTGTCCTTAGAGGCTCTGCTTTCTAATTAATAAATGGCTGTGTTCTAACATGGTGGAAGGGATAAGGGATCTTTCTGGAATATCTTTTACAGGGGCAATAATCCCATTCATGAAGGCCCCACCTTCCTGACCTAATTATCTCCAAAATTTCCCATATCAAAATACCAACACATTGAATGTTATATTTTAACATATGAATTTAAGGGAAACACAACATTTAGCCTGTAGTATTACTGACAGCCCTTCAATTAATATTTATTACCTAAGGATAAAGCCCAGGACCATCATCAATTGTATACTTGCCTATCTGTCCAGCATTTTCTGGCATTATTCATTTTTAAGCCTATTCCCAAGTTATAGAGAATGCTCATAGTTCCCATTAGTCATGCCATTGGACAACTTGATGTTTTTGATCATGCTTACAAGGCTACCTATAATGCATACCTCTGCAGCAGAGTTTATTGCAAATGCTGATTTGTGTATACATCTTCCTATCTAAATTTTGACCTACTTAAGGAATAAAACACCTATCAGAAGAGTGAGCAAATAACACCACCTTGGTAAATGCACATTAAACTAAAATGAGCTGTACTGATATTTGGGAGCCAATATAAGCTCACAAAAATCTAATCAGTATTATTTTATAAACTGAGTCTTGACCAGTATATTACCAGGTTGAAAGAATATTAGCTGCAAAGCACATTCATGCATATAATGTATGATTATTGTTAAATACATGATATTATAATAACTCATCACTTTTGGATGGTTGATATTATAATGGTATGCCAGATACATGCAGAGATACAAATAAAGAGCTTGAATTGTCACATTAATACGGAAATGAGTAGATTAATTTTTGAACAGAGCTATAGACCTCTTATAGAGAAGGCTGAGGATAAGGAATACACTAAGAGATGGAAGATTTGACAGAAATAATGTAGGAAAATAATTAGGTGAAAATAATGTAGCTTTAAAGGCAAAAAATGTAAGATAGGAGATTGAATTTTAGATTGCTGGTGTAAAATACAGAGGATGTATTATAGACTGTTCTTGGGTATCTTTTAATTAAAATACCAGCAGAAGCCTTTTATGGCAGTGCTGTATTTCTTGAAATGTATCTATTTCAATGGATGGCATATTATTTGGAACCATTTTTATAAAGTAATAAAAAACAGTTTTAGGTTCATTTGATAATGTATCTATTCTCTTGTTAAAAAACAAAACAAAACAAAACAAACAAACCCCAAAATCCAGCTAGACCAAGGATGGGATCTCTTAATTTCACATACAAATTTATCATTAAGTCACAATTTGGCCAACATTAATTACATGTCCAGTTGCATTCATTTAGCTAGACCATTGAGGTTTAATCATTATTTTTAGAACATTTCTTTCAAGAACTCTTGACTGTAAACATGAAGTTTGAGGTAAGTGCTATTCACAGAAAAAATATGGAAGGAAGCAAATTCCAGTTGATATTCACTGCTAAACCCAGAAAGAGGCATGAAAAACCCCAGATAATTTATCTCGGGTTGCTGCTGTATAAACATTAATGTTTTCATTCATCCATCCATTCATCCATCCGTCCATCCATCCATCCATCCATCCATCCATCCAACCATCTATCCATTCATTATTTACTTTCAAACTGTGTTTGATAGCTGATACTATCAGTAATGTTATCTATAATTATTAAGACATGGCTCAGTCATTTAGAATCTTACAGGCTGGAAAGGGTATAAATATTTTGATACAAGTTATAAAGTGCTATAATGAATTCTTGGTATATGGTTTAGAGCCATGGGAGTACAAAGGAGAGCTTATTAACTTTTACCAATAAAGTCTGTATAAGGGTAATATTTTAACTAACCCTTATAAATATATAGGAATTTCAAAGAAAAGAAGGGAGAAAGAACATATGCAAAGACTATAAAGAAATTGCTGTATTATTGTAGGAAATGGAGAATGACTAAAGATGATGAGTTTCAAGCTGTGGTAGGGGACAAGGAGAGACAGGTTGGTTCCAGATTATGCAGACCTTAGTACAGCATGTTAAGGAGTTGGAATTCATCAAGATTAAAAAAGTCTTTAAGAAGAGGAAGACCTTGATTAGATTAGTGTTTAGAAAGAAGAATCTGATAGTGGTGAGGGCAAATGGTAGTAAAATGGAATGAAAGCAGGGAAACCAAATAGATGGCTTTTATAAAAGCTGAGGTAACAAATATGAGTCTGAACTAACAAAAATGTAGTAATTAATTTACCCTAGTAATTAGGTTTTTTACCTAAAAAAAAAACAAGGAAAGGAATGAGCTCTGTGACTGATGAGATGTTTTCCTACATAGCGGCCTAATTAATTAATTGTTCTCTGAACGATATTTAATTAAATAGTTGTAGGTATCTTTGTAAAGGATGTGGAACAACCAATTAAAATTTTCATTGTGGCCTTTCAAAATTAATTAACCATTAAATGCCACAGACTAACCTATATCACAGATATTTAGGTGTAAGAGGGAAAAATAACATTTGAACTTGGGTGAATCATAGTATCTAGCCTATATTTATACCTCACAAGGACAACAAAGGGCCATAGGAGCTATACTGTAGACCAGCACTGCTCAATAACACTTGTTGGAGGTGATTAAAATGTTCTACATAATTGCTTTCTAATATGGACACATCTAACGGTATGAAGTTATTGAATACTTAAAATACCCACGATATAATGAAGAAACTTACTTTTTAATATTTAAAATGTTATTTAATAGTAATTAAGTTAAATACCAATTGAAATAATTACATGTAGCTACTTGGCTACCATATTGGAGAGTACAACAATAGACTGTGAGAAGTATGCAGTCCTCCAATTATGAAGGACTATGAAGAAAGCAGTAAGAGGCAGCAGAGGTAAAATAGGGTGCAGACAGGGTGGAATTTTATTCTCACTGGAGCTGGTTAATAAGTTGTGAAACCTTGGAGACACCAGTTCACACATGGACTTTGGTGTCCTTATATCTGCTGTGAACTGATTGGCCATTTAAGCTTTATGTTTCTGTAGAAATAAAAGTGATTTGACACAGTTCAGCTAAATAAGATAGCATTGAAAAAATGGCTTATTTCCTTATTGTTTAATTAATTTGAATTATGAAATTTTTCTATTTTTACTATAAAATTATGCTAGATATGAATTTGAGATACAAATTTCCAGGATGTATATTTAGGGTAGGCTGAACATGTATACATTTGGTGAAAGCTATTTATTTTCAAACTAGTAATTTATATATAACTTAATTTGAAATCATCTTTTATTGTCTTCCTTGTATTGTCTGTACCCTTCTGTGATTGGCAGTCTCTGAGATGACTTCCAATGATCCCCAGTTCTGCAGTTCATACCCCTATTTTGTCTTCTTCCACTTAATAGAAGGATTGGTCTGTATGTACATGCAGGAAGTGATGAAAAGTCACTTCTGAGATTAGAGTGTAAAATACTGAGGCTTTCATTCCTCCATTTGAGCTCTTTCTCTCTATTCTTATTCCTTTGGAAAAGACCGTATCATGACATGTAGACATCTAGCCTACAGCTAGTGGGGAGAAAGACTCCAGATAACAGCTGTGTGAGTGTCTTCTTGGAAGTGACTTATCCAACCTCAGTCCCAGCTGCAAATGATGCAGTTTTACAGCAACCTTATGTGAGACCCTGAGCCAAAATCAGTCACCTAAGCTGCTCCCAAATCCCTGATCCTCAAACCAGGAGATGATATGTGTCTGTTGTTTTGAACTCCAAAGTTTGAGGTAATTTGTTTTGCAGTCAAAAATAGCTAATATAACCTCCTTACTATTTTTACTCTTATCTTTCATAAGCACTGGTCATAAAGTAAATTATGTATAATCCCCCAAATTACTTTCCATCTTTTAAGCTTCCATAATTTCTCAAATATTATTCTTTAGCATGAATCAAACTTCCTCTTTCAAAGTTCTGACTCATTTTCACTTTCCAACTCAACTGGTATCCTTTTTGAGAATTTCATGATCTCACACTCTGACTTAGACACCCATCATTAGTCATGTTCCCATAGAAGCAGTTGCCTATATGTAACAGCATTAATTACACAGTTGGGTTCATAGTTTCCTATAAAAAAGGAAATTTCATATTCTTCAATCTATATGTGTAACACTCCCTTCACACATCCAGACAAGTCATCCTTCCCAAGAAAACTTTGACAATGAAGTTTTTCTCTAGAGAAAAAAAGTGAAACTCGGAAAAAAAAGTAGAAAGTGGTTTTCAGGGGCTGGAGGGCATGGGAAATAGGGAGATGTTGGTTCAAGGGTACAAACATTCAGTTATGCGATGAATACATTCCAGGGATCTAATGTAAGTCATGGTGACTGTAGTCGCTAAGACTGTATTGCATAATAGAACTTTGCTAAGAGAGCAAAACTTAAGTGTTCTCCACCCACCCAAAATTGAAATAAATGAGGTATTAGATGTGTTAATTAACAAGAAGGAAGATTCCCTTCAAAAATACAGGGTCTAGCACAAATAATGCCCCTTTTTATTACAAAATCTTTTATTACAAAATCATAAGCATATAATTCTGTAACTTAACAATATTACACTCAAGCACACCATACGACATTTTAGGTAAAATGTTCAAGTTGCTGTCCATTTCATGTGAGACATTCATGTACCTTATCAATCACACTCGAGCAAGCCTTATTTCTTCTGGACCCTATTTATATACAGGGTGGGCAAAAGTAGGTTAAATTAACAGCCATAATTACTTAAAAGGTAAATAATAAATAAGAATATGAAATAATAACAATACAAATAATACAAATAAGTAATATGATAGTTAATAATAAAAGAGTAAACCCTGTATTTTGCATTACTCACCACTGTAAACCTATTTTTGCCCACTGCTGTGTGTGTATCATGTGTGTGAATGTATATATCATATTACCACGATGTACAGGTTAAATATCTTACAATTTTATATGTCAATTATGCCTAAATAAAACTGAAAAAAAAGTTTTTCTCTTACTTTACTTTCAACTACAGATTTGGGGAACTCATCTTCTCTCCACAGTCAGTTCTGAGATCTTTATGGAGTGTCTAACTTACTGTGAAGAAAATGGTATCTGGTTATTATTGACATCTGTTATTCCTTTAGGAACCATTGGTGAACTACTTTATTTCCAATGTTGGTGGTAGTGTCTTTTTATTGATCAGTACCAAATATTTTAAAAATGTGTTCCAACAGATTCTAAGTCTTTGACAGCAAAAATTCTGCCTATTCCTATTCTAAAAAAAATTTTCATGTGTTGGTTGTCTCTTCAAGACCTCAGAATTATAGGTATTTCCACTTACTACTCAAAATCATAAAGAAGATGGGCTGGAGAAAAAATATAGTAAACACCAAGCCATACTCCAGTGCTCCTTAAAAGGCCCTTGCCAGAACACCAACTTACACCATACACAAGAATAAATTCAAGGTGGATAAAAGACTTAAATATAAACCGTGAAACCATTAAAGTCCTAGAGGAGAACATAGGCAGGAAAATCTCAGATATTGCACGCAGAAACTTTTTTACTGTCATGTCCCCTAGAGCAAGGGACATAAAGGAAAGAATAAACAAATGGGATCTCATCAAAATAAAAAGCTTCTGCATAGCTAAAGAAAACAGTTGGTTCTCTTTTTATTTTAATACTGTTTTCTTTAGAAGAGAACCAACTGTATGGGAAAACATATTTGCCAATGATACCTGAAACAAGGGTTTAATCTCCAAAATATATAAAGAACTTACATGACTCCACTTGAAGAAGACAAGAAACCCAATTAAAAAATGGGCAAAGGACCTGAATAGGCATTTCTCTAAGGAGGACATGCAGAGGATCCAGAAACACATGAAAAGATGCTCAATATCACTAGCTATCAGAGAGATGCAAATTAAAACCACAGTGAGATACCACTTCACACCAGTCACAATGGCCATCATAAATAAAACAACAGACAAGTGTAGGAGAGGTTGTGGAGAAAAAGGGACACTAGT
>CM052543.1:47439635-47507094 GCA_028533065.1 Trachops cirrhosus | reverse complement strand
TTATGCTAAGTGAAATAAGCCAGGCAGTGAAAGACAAATACCATATGATCTCGCCTTTAACAGGAACCTAAACAACAAAACAAAGAAACAAGTAAAATATAACAAAAGACACTGATATGGAGGATGGGATGTCAGTGACCAGAGGGGAGAGGGGAGGGAATTTCAGGGGAGAAGGGAAGGGTTTACAGAACAAATATAGAGGACACATGGACAAAACTAGGGGGGTTGGGAAGGGAAGGAAGGAGGGGAGGAATGGGTGGGTGGGCTGGAATGGGAATAAAGGATGGAAACTGTACTGAATAAACTAAAATTAAAAAAAAAAAAAAGGCCCTTGCCAGATAGTATAGCAGAGAAATGTGAAAGCACATCTTTAAGCAAATATTTAAGGTATTCATGTTCTTCAACACATCTGTGTTGTTTTAATATGAAAATAATTTTCTCAAAATTTCCTACCATTGGATGAGATTGGGGATTCTGGAACACAAATGATTTTTATCATATAATTTTACAGTTTTTACATACTGTCACCAAAGTGCCACCTAAAAAATATATTCCCCCCCAATAGCAAAACTTACTTTTATTTTAAGCCTATCTTCATGGCTTTCTATTCTTCAAGGATTGATTTATTTTTATGAAACTTCTTGGGATATTTTGCAAGCTTATTTATATATACTTCAAATTGAGCCTTAATATATCAAAACATTTATTATATTGTAGAAGCTAAAGGTTGTATCCTGAAACCAGAAATATGCAGATAAGGTGTTTTGGGGCCATACTGGATAGGGCCATACTGGATAAAGTATTTAATCACTGCTATTCCTAGTACATGAAATAAAATGGAAATCTGTATTTTAAAAAGGATAAAGTTATCTTTGATGCAGAAGAAGGTTACCTTGGACAGAGCCTTCACTTAGTATTAATAACAGTAGGTGAAGATGCTTAGTAGATGTTCAAATGACATACAATGGGTTTACATCTTTTAGATTTAATTTAATTTTCCTTCACAAGAATAAACATAATCAAGGTGAAAATATATACAGTAACCTATAAATTATATCATAAGGCTATCAGTCAGCTTTCAGTAAGGGTTGGTATAATGCCAGTTATTTGAAAAAGTCTCTGCTTGACTGCCTTCTTTCACAGAATATAAGTATATATTTCTTATTTGTAGAAGCTGGTTGGCATTCCATCACTTCCTGGCATATCTCGTTGTTGCTATAATAATGTGATAATAATTTAACAGCACAGTGTATTAGAGAGAGATAGTGGCTACTCCCTGCTGAAAGTTTTGCAAAGGGTGCTTGTCTTCTGCTGTAAAGGAGGTTTGTTACGGTATTAAGAAAAACTACCCATGTTCAATGGAAGAATGAGGATGACTTTTTAAATTAGTTTTCAGAGACTCCTGTCATTTCCTTCTTAACATTATTTATGGGAAGAGCCCAGAGTATTGATGGAAGGAGCACTGGTTTTAGGTCAGATAATGTGGGGTTGAAAGAGGGCTCTGTCTCTCAGAGTCTGTGTGACCTGGTGTATAATTGCACGCTGTCTTTTTCCAACCTCAGTTTCCTAGGGTAAGAAAAAATATGTATTGGTAAGAAAGAAAGATACAGGTCCTCTCATTAAGGAGATTATAGCCATACAGGCAAGATAGAAAGGGAATTACTAATTACCAATATGGTGTGTGTTAGGATCAAGAAGGACAGAATGAAATGGTGATGCTTAGCAGGGAAACTTAATCAGTATGTCAGGAAAAACATCCCTGAGGAAATGACAAGTAAGCTAAATCCTAACCATGAATAGAAGCTAGTCAAATAAGGGTAAGTAGTGACCAGATAAGAATAAAACAAGGCCCCACATTCCTGGGAAAAAATCCAATTTTTTATAGCCATGGTAACAAGTAGCCACCAGAAACATGTTCTAAACTCTTTCAGTCAATGGTAACAACTTACCTCAGTGAACAAGTTCTTACAAGCTGATGAATCAGGGATAGTTCCTCACATTTAATAGTCAGCCAGTCAGGAAAAAAAATACTCCAATAAAAACCTTTCAAAGTGCCAGCCAATTAAAAAAATATTTCCACTGAAGTATTTAAATATTCAAAAATAGGTCCCTAAAAATGCAAGCAACCAATTAGGTCTAATATGAGTCCCTGAAAATCCACCAGTCCCTGAACACTGCACATTCCTATTACCCTATATAATAGCAGCGATCTGCTCAGCTCAGAGAAACTATGCCTAAGCAGCATAGCTCTCCCTTACCAGAGAAATCAAAACACACAGGTATTTTTTATTCTGCTGTATGTTGAATACTGGCCCACCAACCTTTGTCAAAAGTGAAAAAATGTGGCATCTTTGAGGAGCTTAATGGCAGTACATGTAGAGAAAGTTGGCTGAGGGGTTACTCAGCAACAAGATTGTGGAGAGCTTTGTAAGCTATGAAAATGGTTTTGAACTTTATTCTAGACCAATGGAAAGCCATTGAAAATGTTCAGTCTATGGATGGCAATATCATATTTCTCCTTTATAATGGTGACTCTGGCTGTTTTGTAGAAGATGGTATAAAGAAAGTAGATGGAGAGAGACCAAATAAGGTCTGTGGTAGCAGTTGGAGTGGGAGCCAGTTACAGCTTAAACTGGTTTCTGGGAAAGGGATGAATACAAATGGAAGAATTAAAGAAATTTATAAAAGACTAGAGCAAGGTTAATACTCACCGGATGTTTTAGGTGGTGAGCAAGAAGGAGCAGCCCTAATTCCTGGCCTGCATATCTGGATCATCAATGTCACTATTCTCTGGGGTCAGGAAACACCATAGGAAAAGTACTTTTGTGAGAAAGACAATGGTATCAGTTTAGTATAGATTTAGTTTGAAACATATGAGGAAAACCCAAGTAGAGCCATTTAGTAGAAATGGCTCTCTAAGAAAGGTGGCTCAATTGGAGAGACAAATTTGGAATGAATTAGATACTTGTAATATGTCCTTATTTCATCTCTAAAATTTTGTAATAATTGATTTTTTAAATCTAGTTAAGTAATATTTGGAGATATGCCCCAATAATCCCTAACATGTTCTTCAAACAGGCAGATAAGGCCGCAGTCTTCCTCTTTCTTCTCCGCTATAATCTAACCAGTGTTCTGTGGAGGCTGTAGTCTGGATCTGAGTAGTCCACATGCCTGAGCTCACTGCTGAACCTCAAAGACTTACAGTCCTGCTCTAATGCTGATCTTCTCAGAGCTCAGGTAGCTTCAATTCACTTAAATTAGGCTCCTAGTTCCTTCTTGGTTGATCTCCTAATACTGAAAAAATATGATTTTCTGTATGGTCCAAAGTGAAAAGACATTTGGGAAGTACTGGTAAATACTATTTAATTGGAAGTCTTTTGTTCTCCAATGTGCATTGCTAGTTAGAGTCTTAAATTGGAAAGGACCTGAATTCCTTGATTAAATAGAAATGGAAGGGTTTTTTTTCTGTTTATTTGGGGAGAAAACAAAGAGATGGAAAACTGTGATGAGAGAGGTGATGGCAGTGAGATCACAAAGCTGTCTGATGCCGACTTGGTGTCCTTTCAAACTTCTGTGAAGTGTAATTCTCATGATGCGCATGGTCTGATAGGGTTTTTGGTATAAATTGGGTAACAGGCTTAATTCTGCACCAGGGTTGTTGTGGAGGAACATGATTAATACTTGAAAACACAAAGTTCTGAAAAAGAGCCATGAGAAACTAAATATGGGAAATTTTAAGAATTCACAGAATTTTGGAGTTTTACAGATTGTTTGACTGGAAGGTTAAGTTAACTCAGTAAACCTAGACGTAGGCTGTACTCACCTTCAAGTTTTTTAAATTCGGCTTTTAGAACTAAGCCTCCCCCTTCCCCCCATGACTGAACTTCATCGCAACAGTTGATTTATCCCCAAATGATTTAGTCTTTTTGTAGTAAGTTTTTTTTTTTTTTTTTTTTTTTTTAAGATTTTATTTTATTTATCTTCAGAGGGGAAGGGAAGGAGAGAGGGAGAGAAATATCAATGTGTGGTTGCTTCCTGTACATTCCCTGCTGGGAACTGGCCTGCAACCCAGGCATGTGCCCTGACTGGGAATCGAACCGTGATGTCTTGGTTCACAGGCCCGCGCTTAATCCACTAAGCTACACCAGCCAGGGCTTGTAGTAAGTTTTTGATACCAATAGTGTTTCTAGCCATGAGAATCTAAGAGTAAAAGGCTTGTCTTTTCAAATTATAGGATTTTGTTATGAAAGCAAAGCCTTTGGGAGGAATATAAAGGTTTCTCTGTCCAGTTCATCTCAAAATTCCCTTCAGAGCTCTTGGGATGACTTTTCACTTGGGTGGAAAGTGTAAATGTGTGAAAAAAATTGAACCTTCTCATTTGCCCACAAAGAGAAGATCCCCAAAGTAGTCCTCAGACAGCTTTCTAGGTAGAATGAAAGTGTTTCCTCTGAATTGTAGATAACAGGGAAACTGCTAAATCTAAGTTGTTTTCTAAAAAATTACAAATTAAGTAAAAGAGGGTTTATACAGAAAACATGAAGACTTCTGAATTTCAAAAGAACTACAGAAAAATGTATCAAATAAGGACTTTAAAAACTAATATAAATTTATAATTAATGTTAACTACTTTTTATAACAGATTTTGTCATTAATATTTTGAGCAATTTTAGTTGTAGATTAAAATTTTAATACAATTAAATATGTTGAAATGTACTAGCTTTTCTTTTTAAATGAGCACATTTAAGTGAAACATCTTCTGAAAGAAAACACAAATAACTTAAACTG
Source organism: Trachops cirrhosus (assembly GCA_028533065.1). Lineage (NCBI taxonomy): Eukaryota > Metazoa > Chordata > Mammalia > Chiroptera > Phyllostomidae > Trachops > Trachops cirrhosus. The sequence goes on along the minus strand of CM052543.1, from coordinate 47,502,309 downwards.
TTTCAACAATATCACCTAAGAAAAAAAATATGTCCTTTTTTCCCTATAAATTATAATCTTTTTCAAAGTTATGGTATTCTATGATTTTGAAGAAATTATCAATAACTTTGAAAGTTTGTACTGAAATATCCTTTTTAAATTACTCCACATTTTTCATTTATTGACTCCCAAGTTACCTAATGTTTGATCAACAGTATCCTGTGACAACTAAGTTCCAGGGCTGGTTTTTCTCAACTCAGACTGTCTGGAGCCTTGTTCCATCAACAGTAACTTTGCACTTAACACCTTAATGGTCTTAACAAAAAGAGATGGCGTGAAATGGAGATCTTCCGTGGTGGGAATAATTAAAGACAAACGGGGGAAATGCATTTGGTGCCAGATTTGATTACCTCAAATAAGTAAAATTAAAGCAAACATTTTATCATCTCCAATTACTCCCTTGAGGATAATTAAGACAAATGGGTAGAAAGGGCTAATGGAGAATTTTACTTCCTTCTCAAATGGACACCTCACAAGCAAAATAACATCAGATCAGGAATAGTTGCTGTTTAGTTATTTCTAGTTATTATCAAAACTGGAATAATCTCTTTTATGAGATTATCCCTTGACAAGTCACAGACGACACTTGTGTCCCCCTTCGTCCATGAAGCCATCTCTGATTAGAGTGTGACTTGCACAGAGACAGCCTGGTGTAGAAGGTAGCAATTGGAATTTGAATTCAGATAACCTTAAGTCCCTATCTTATTAGCTAAGTGGTATTGAAACATCCACTTAACTTTTCTTAGCTTAAGTTTCTTTGTCTAAACAATAGGATATATTATAAAACCCAATCATTGTCCCCACAAGATGAGTAACAAATAGAATCATGTGACAGTAGACAATGAATGGTAAAACAGTATATAAATTTTAATAATCAGTTATTGACTTCTCACTTCCATGATCTCTATATTTTATAATAATTGTATGGTCATTCTATAATTTTCATTATAAGTTTAAAATTCAACTAGCAAATATTTACTCAAGAACTATTATATGAACCATATAGCAAAACTCCTTTGAGGATTGAAAATAGCTCCTTGGCCCTGTGCTGGGGCCATTTATTCAGGTATTGTGTGTATTACTCATTTTTATGTACCAAATGTCTGTTCCAGAATATGGTACTTATTCAGCCACTCTATAACCTGTAAACAAATATATTAAAGAATAATAAAAATATGTCTTATTGATTGATTTCAGCAACTATTAGGCAAGTAGAGTATCTGTGTTACTGAGAAGAAAACCGCAATTCTGAGAGGTTAAACAATATTCTCAAGGTTAAATATATAACAATCTAATAAATAGTGTGCCAAGATATTATTTAAATTATTTTGATTTGGTATGTTTTTTGACTTATAGTAAGATTCTTCTAATTGATGCATAATCCAGTTAGTGAATTAAATGAAAACATATGGAAACATTCTAGTCCTTAATTGTGCACCCAAATGCATGTCTTGAGTTTACATCAAATGCTAGACGTGATCGGTTATGTCTATGGATATCTCTGGCTTTAGATCAGGAAAATTTCCACATTAGAGAAAATCCATGAAATTCATTAGTGTATGACAGTTGCTCATGCATTTGTTGAAAATATGAATAATCCATAGCCACTTTAATAGAGAATATTGCATGGCGTATAAATTAAGGTACCACTTTAGCCTGCCTTCACACTGGTACACTGAATTCTACATACAAACACTCCTTGATCAGGATGGCTTGGTGAGGATTAGATAATTTTAAAGATGTTAAAGTTAGAATATGATATTCCTTTGATAGGCCTTTCCTTCTTTTATTTAATTAATTCTCAAGTACCAGTGCCTCATCATTAAATTTTCTGTCCAGAATTCCCCACTGTTACTGTGACACCTGCATAACACCCTTGACCTTTCCACAGCAGATGCTTTGCCCTGTTTTTTTTTTTTTTTTTTAATTCTTGGCCGGCTATGTCCCATATATCCAGGCCTTGCTTGTGATAGTACTAACAGAGTACAGCCTGCCACTGGCACATCTTCTAGCCTATTTACTTCTTGCTCTTTTATCTGCACAATAAAAGATGGAGTTGAATTTAGCAATTTCTAAGGTTTATTACATTTTGATATTGCTGTTTCTACTTTGGAGCTTGCTTTAATGTTTTTTGCATACAAATTTTCATTTTTTATTGGCTAACCATATAATTAAAAACAGTAGACTTTGAAGAGTGTTTACAAATTATTTGCACCTTTGACTCACTAGTAATGATATCTTTGAATATTTTCAATAGCAGAATGCTAATTCTCATATGAAAAGCATGTTTCAATTTGCCAACAGTTTTATTAGAAATATTATCTCATATGGAGCCAAGTATAATGCCAACCATTGTTCTACATCTACTCTACGTACATGAAGGCTCTTCACAGACTAAGAGAACTTGGAAGTCACGTACTCCTGGTGTTTTGTTTATCTAGGTCTAGTGCCTTCTCATGTGGAATCCTATAAATCAACACAACATATATATTGGAAGCAGTGTGATATACTGAAGTCGCACAGGTTTAGAGGCTGTATTTGAAATCCAGATCTAAATAATACCTGTTTGACCTCAAGCTTCATATTTAGTATATGCAAATTATCAACCTCTGTGTCTGGAACATAATCACTGTAATATTTTTTTTTTGTCCCAAGGCACAACTAATCACTTTCTTTACCAAGTTCTCATGGTTCTATGTTCTTTTTAAAAAATATATTTTATTGATTGTGCTATTATAATTGTCCCACTTTTCCCCCTTTATTCCCCTCCATCAGCACCCCCCACACATTCCCCCCCTTAGTTTATGTCCATGGGTTGTACATATAAGTTCTTTGGCTTCTACATTTTGGTTTTCTGTTCTTATTGTTGTTAGAGACACAATCATACAATATGGCAATAATTATATTCTTTTACATGAATCTTTATACTTGGTATGTTTTACTAAAGAATTTTGAGTGCAGAGCTCTACAGTATTTATCTTTCTATCCACAGTACCTGATACACAGCAAGCTTTTAATATTTGTTGAATAAAAGAATGTGATTAAAATGTCACTTCTGGCACTAGATATTATATAGTCACCTCAGAGCAGCATGGGAAATGCTTTCCACTCCTCAACATTTCGTATTGCTCATCATGCAACATTGAACTCTTTTTCATTTCAAATCACTATTGCTCTTTCACATAAACTGCTATGTGAGATAAAGGAAAAAAGTGAGAGCCATTGTTTCATGTGTTTTGCCATTTGGGCTGTAATATTTGGTGATATACAGCATATGTCTCCCACTGAAGTGACAAGAAAATCAAAGGTTGGCTTTCCAGCAGCCCCACAGACTAGCTGCAAATCTGTAGTGTGGCATAAACCTGCCTTTTCTCAGGCTGGCACATGCCCCTGTCATTCTGCTGAGTTCATTGACACCTATTTCTCTCTCACACCAATTAGTAAACTTGCACACATGTGTGTATGCACATGCACACACACAAGTTAAATGCCAGTTTCATTATGCAGCATTTCTAAAATATTGTTAAGGAGCCATTTGTGTCCTATTGAACCTTACTTCAGGATTACCTACATACAGTCATGTTACTGTGATAGCCTGCAACCGGTAAATTTTAGCTGGTAGTTTGAGATGGAAAAAGTGTTAATCAAATCACTTGTACAGGAAATAAAAAAATAATAATTGTATTGGTTCCAGACTCAGTTAATATTTAGTGAGCAATAAACACAAAATAGGCAATTTTACATCTTGCAATAGTCCCTGACCTTTGACCTCAATCTTTGTCATTCTATCATTCGCACATTCCTTCAAAGAGGTAATTCTAAAACATAAGCTTAAACACATCCCTTACCTTTAAAAAAAAGTATTTAATACTTCCTTAAAGCATTCAGGTTAATGTCCAAATTACTTAGAATTAGATATAAGACTCATTGTTATTTACACCTAGTGCCTCTAACCTCCCTGAAACACACACACACTTACACACACATTTTCTTATACACACTTACATTTTAATCACTTGTTCTAAAACCTGCTTATTGTCTGAAAACCTCACTGTGTTTATTCATACCCTGGAACTTTTTCTATGTTAATATCTTTCCTTGGGATGATTACTCCCTCTCCTTCCTCTCATTGGGAAGAAAAAATACAGCTGGTTCTTCAAGATTCCCTTCAAAGGGTATCTCTTCTGTGATTATTCACTTGCCCATTTGTGTCACACTGTGCTATATTTGGCAGTTTCTTTTCTTTGTTTCCAGATAGAATATGAGGTTCTCTATAATGTTGTGTGCTATATCATTTTCTTCTTTTCATTATAATAATACAGGCTTACATAAGGCTTTGCCATTTACCAGCTATATGACCTGAGAAGGGTTTCTTTCTACTTTTTAAATGACAGTCCCTTCATCTATAAAATATGGATAAAGCTAATTGCATTACTCCCTCATTAATTTATTGTGAGAATTAAATGAGGTGTAGCCTAATGAAGCATTAGTGGTGGCTTTCAGCTATGTGTATAGTCAGTACCTATTAAATGAGAAACCCTGCACCAGGCAGTAAGTATACAGTGAGCAAATTGATGGAGCTCTAAAAATGTACATCTTACTAGGACCTTTAAATTCATCTGTGTCTCCAGGACCATCTAGCCAGGTCTTAATATGTAGGAAATATTTTCACATCTTAAAAAGTGCCAGGCCATTCACGTTCTCCGGATAAGCCCACCACTTACCTGGTCTTTGCTTTGCATCAAGAAATTTCAATGGCTGTCTACAAAATTGTAAGTGCTTCTGTTGAGATTCCATTGCCACACCTCCTGTGTAAATGATATAGAGGATCCCTGTTGTATCACAGCAAACGGTGTAGGAGTTCAACCTCCTACCACCAATGGTTATAATCAGAATTTATTGCTATCCTGCCTTGAGTGGCTGTTTCCTAACACCCTACAATCCTGTTAATTCTGTCAAAACAAAGAGTCTAAGCCTTTCAGGGCTTTATATGTCTCTTGATTTAACTCAGATGTCCTAGGTGCCAACTCACTCCACTCTACTCTCTGTAACTCATTGTCTGTCATCAGCAACGTTTTCTAGGATCCCACTCTCTTGTCCTGAATATCTGTTCCATATTCCTCTCATGGAAAGCCAATTGTTCTCTGAGGAGATGGTTTCCCATAGAGCCTTTTCTATGGTCCCTGGAGGTTGAGTAAGTGCTTCCCTTGATTCTCACTGCTGCTTCCTGATGGTTTTTTCTTCCCTCTTCACAAAACTCCACAGATCTTGTGAAGCCAATGCCATCAAACTATACCAACTTCTCTCCCTTGCTGCAGTCATCTTTTGCCAACTTGGTCACCTCAAGACTATCAAAGACTTTAGTACAAAGGTATAGTCTTGCTTGCTCTGCCTTTTCTCCTGTCATCCTTTGTGCTAAACTATTAAGTAGATTCTTCAAGAACATCTGACATGTAATAACCTTGGTCTCCTTGTTTTTAATTACTTGACCCACCTCAGCAATGCGTTTCCATATCTCTGCTCAAGGTCCACATCTCATTTTGATCACTATCTTCTAACCTTCCATCTCACACCAGCTATTACCCTCATTCCAAAGATTTTTCAACTCTGTCCTTGACTCCTATGAATTGACTTGACCAGTTTTCCTATTACTCCCCTCACATCTTTACTTTCTTTCATACCCAACAAACATCACCTGGTTTTGATAAAAACATTAATACCCTCTCACTGTTTCTTTCTTCCCCTTTGAAGAATTTGTGTGGTAAGACTCCAGCCATCATAATTTGCAAGTCTGTGGCTATCCACCTCATCCATTGAGCAGCTAAATGTTTCAGTAAAATGTACTAGCATTGATATGCTACTTGAAACTCACAACCTTGTATTGCTAGTGTATTTTAATACTTATATTACAGTTCCTAAATAGGTTGGTCCTCCAGTTAACTGACAAACTGTAATGACATTTCTTCCCAGTTAAACTTCCAACACCAAAAATTCTCTCCAGGTTTCCATTTTATCTAATGTTCTACCTTTTATTTTGACAAAGAAAATAGAAGCCATACTAAGAGAACTGACATGTCTCTCAGCAACTGTAAGGACTAAATTTTTTTAGCTTCCTTCCCTTCCACTGAAACACTGAAATACCTCTGTTCTTATTTAAGGGTCACACTATTGTTCCAGCTTTTTGGTATATAATTGACACTTAATACTGTATACAATGTCATGAGTTGATATATGTGTATGTTGCAAAATGCCATAATAGTTAGTTAGTTAACACATCTGTTATCTCACATCTCATGCATTTTTTTTGTATGGTAAGAGCTTTTAAGATCTTCTCTCTTAGCAACTTTCAAATATACACTACCATATTTTAACCATAGTCACCATGCCTTACATTATATCCCAGAACTTACTATCTTACAATTGGAAGTTTGTACTCTTTGACAACTTTCATGCATTTCTCCCACCTCTCCTACCCTGCCCACTGGCACCACTAATCTATTCTCTATTTCTACGACTTCAATTTTTGTGGAATTCACATGTAAGTGAGATTATACAGGTTTGTCTTTCTTTATTTTACTTATTTCACTCCACATGACACATTCAAGAACTCTACTCCTGTGATTATGCTCTTTCTATGTTATATCAACAGATATAACATATTCCCATTCTAAAACATCAGTCCCATCAGCATAAAAATATTGAATAATAGCCCCAATTAAGAAACACTTTTCATTCCACATCTTTTACTTTGTCACCCTACTATTTCTCTTCCCTTTATAGAAACTGTCTTTCTATTCCCTACTAAAAATAATCAAATGAATCTCTCGACACTGCTAATTTATGACCTCTCCAGTAATGAAATCTCTAAATTTTAGGTGGGCTTGTAACCATCTACTATAGATACCACTTTTTCATACCTCCCTGGCAAGCAGGTAAGCCATTTTAATTCCAGTCAAGGTAATATCAGAGAGAAGAGAGGTCAGTGCATCTTTTGGAGCAATTGTTTTTGGTGGGGTCAAGGTTCTTCCTCCATTTTTCTCTATCCAGTTCCTTTGACTGCATTTCAGGAACAGCATAGCAGTCAAGTGGAAGCCGCCCACTTTGAACCACTATGGCACTGTGGTACTAGTGTGAACCTGCTTACACTTGGACTTACCTACAGAAAAAAAAATGACACTTCTGTTTTAGTTAAGCCACTATCATGTCTCTGTATGTAGCCATACCTAAATTCTAACCAATATAATATGCAAAATTTACTTTCTTATGTTATATGCAAAATATGAATGTTCTTGGATCCTGGGCATGCAACTATTGTTTCTTTACTCATCTACTCAGTAGCATTAAATAGCTGAACTTTACCTCAGTGTGTCCTAGCCCAACTATTGGAATGAATGACAGACCAAGGGTATATATAATATGAGATTTTAATGATACTAAAGCTCTTTAGAGAGAAAAAAGTTGATGTGTGTGGAGGAGAGAAAAGCAGGGAGAGAGAGAAACTACAACTGTGAAGTTAAAAAAAACAGCCACAGAAGATTTAAGTCTCAATAAACAGTTTTGTATGCAATTTCCGCAAACATATTTTCATTTGCTATAAAACAGCAAATGGCGTGGGAGGGAAAAGCCAGAAATATGCACAGTGAAAACAAAATAGTCTTAAATAAATACCAGCTTGCAAAAAAGAAATTGCAGCCTATATCAGAATTATTTTCATCTCATGGTTCTTCAAAATGCATTAATTTTTTCCTGACAAACAACAATTTGGTTTGAGATCAAAAATTCTCATTTTGTCCTACAAAGCTTTAATTTCAGACTTTTAAAGATGAATGACTTTTTTTTTGCTCAGATATTGATCATTAGCTATAGCTGGACTGGGCTACTTAGACTGTAATTGTACTGAAAGAAATTTCATGAATATAATTCTTTGAAAGTTAAGCAAAGATACCTGAAGAAAAAGAGGTATTAAAATTTATAAGTGAAAAGCTAATGAAATTTTTTATGACTAAAAATACTTTAATGAAATAACTTCTTTTTGGACAGAGAGCTAAAGTAAAACATGCCAAGCTCTGTTTACATCTGACTAATTGTGATGCATTAGAGTTTTACTTTGTACCCAAAGTACTTTAGTTTAATGAATCAGATCTCAACAAAATCCAATGAACCAGTAAATAACATTATACCTTTTTTATACCAAAGTAAGAGTAACATATATATTTACTTATGTGTGCAAGCATGCATGTGTGTATGTTACTAGGGCAGAGAGCACAAGTGGATGTTCATTTTACTTAGGGAAGTTAGAGTGTGGCCATGCCTTCGTTAAACCTTTATTAAACACTCTTTACACAGAAGACACTACGGTAGGAATAAAAAAATACAAAAATGAAGTTATTTTACAAGATCTTTTGTCAATGAGTATATGGACTAATAAAATATAGAGAAACAAATAATCAATTGTAATATTTTTCTATAAGGAAGGCTATATTTTCAAATATTTTATTTGTATTTTACATTGTTCTAGGAGGAGTTTAAGGAAAGTTAAAAAAGATATTATTTGAAAATGGAACAAAAATGAAATTTTATTACAATTTTTCAGTAAATTAAAAAGACTAGCAATTTAAATGTCTAGCAAAAAAATCACTTTGAATAAATGAGAAAAAATACATCCAGATATTAGAATACTCTGAACTGCCATGGAAATATTCCCATAGTGTAATTAAGAGAAAAACAGTATAACTAATACAAATCTATCTCAGAAAAATGGTATATATAGTTATTAGATTGTGTGTGTATATAATGCTTCTCTATATCTACATGTGTACATATACACATACATGTATACACACATACACACACGTGTGTACATATCTGTATATGAGAGAAGTAGCGATGCCATTTCCTTGGTTAACATGCACGATTCAGGGAGGGGCAATTGATACAATTGACATCCTCCTACTTAATTACTTTGTTATATTTTTGCTATCCTAGTAGTTATTTCTATATGTAAATATAAACAAATTTAAATCTATATTTTTTCACAGATGGGTGATATTTTGTTTCTACTTTTGTAAGGTATATACATTGCTTTAAACCTTTTACAAGGTTATTTCTATTTCTAGAAGTCTGATACATCAGTTACCCTTGGAAAATAAGTAAACATATTTGATATTTAAATATGTTTTTCAATTATTTAAATTATTTATATATTAACATGTTTGAAAATCTTTAAATTTTATCAAAATGTGTCTTAAAAACATTCACTTCCACCTTTGACTGCATTGACATAATTTTCACCTTCATCTCCATAAATAACTAAGATTATTTTCTTATGTATCCTTCTAGTTATATCTTTATGTAAACATGAACAAACTGAAATTTACATCTTCGTTTTTCCATTTATTTTACACAAAATATATCATCCTATATACATTGTTCTGAACTTTATTTTTCTCCCTAATAAATTCTGGAGCCTTTCCATGTTACTATATAAAATCTACATTCTTTTCTCCAGCAACTTATTTTTATCACATTTCATAGGTTATTAAATATGCCAGCAATCTTTTACCATTTACTGTTTTAACAGACTTTTACAAGGACTAGCAGTGTACATTTGTTATTTTGTATGGGTGAAATTATATCTACATGATATATTCTCAACAAATGAGGAATTCAGGGTCAAAGAATACATTTGATATATGTTGCTACAGGGGCAGTAATGCTCTACCTCCAATATAATTGAAAATTGTTTTTAGTTTACTACTATTTTTCATTCATCATAAATACAGTTTTTTATAGTTAAAGTACCTAACCAAGATTATCTTATATAGAGACCTCTGTAAAGCCGCACCCATCATTATGGGATTCTACCATCTGAATAATGGCAAACAGGAAGTAGTCACATTATACAGAAAAACAAGGAAATATATTATTTGTAATATTTGATGAAAGAAAGAAGTGAAGTTTCTTCTGAGATTTTCTAATCCCCAGCCAGTCTTCACAAATCTTTGCAGATAAATTTAAGATCCTCCTGTACAGTACAAAAAACTCTTGGGAAAGAGTTGATTTAAGGTGGCTTTAAATTGTGGAAACAAACACAAATTCTCCCTGGATAATGTATTTTCAATTCAGACCTTAAAAACTTCTCCCAGATAAATTTCCAAGGTACTCGAAGCCACAAAACACAGGAGGAAACCAGGCCTCTGAGTGGGAGTGAAGTGTGAAACATGGGGCAAAAATAAAATAGAATCTGAACTTCAAAGGCTTCATAAGTTATACAACAAAAAATAGTTATATTTAACATGTTTAATAAAATACATGTCTAAAAATAATAAGGAACTAGCACAGTAGTAAAAGCAAAATAGATATTTTTTAAAGACATGGCTTATGCACTTGAAACACACATATGCATATACAGATAAACACATATATATGGTTGTAATAACAGAATAAATGAGCTAAAGAGTAGACTAAACTAAATAGAGAATAAATATGTTATATAAGTTGGTAAGAAATGAATGAATGTTAAGACAAATAGGAGAGAATAAGAAAGCTAAAATATATTTGATTCAGATTGCAATGGGAAAGTGAACTAGATGGAGCTGAGGCAGTGTTTGAGGAGCAAACAGTCAAGAGCTTTCCAGAAACTTTGTAAGACACTAATTCAGGAATTTAGAAATCTCAATAAATCTCAAGCAGGATAAACAAAAAGAAACTGACAACTACATGATTAAAGTGAAGCTGCAGAATACTAAAGTCAGGTTATTTGCAATAAAACAGTGGTTTTGCTAACAAATGACTTTTTATGAGCAACAATAGAAAATTCTTATTAGGGAGACACTATTCAACAAATATTAAACAAACAAAACATAACAGCTAAGGTCCAGAGATTGAGTGTAATAAGTGGTTCAGTAAGGATATATCACTGATAACAAAATTAAGGACAATATTGTATTAAATAAACTAAGTATAGGAAAGAAAGGACTAGAAACCAATTTTCTGACTACAGATCTAGTGAGCCCACTTTGCACTGTGCCATACCACCTCCAAAAATATCCTGAATTTTTGTTAGTTTCACTACAGTAAGGATCTTATTGAGAGATGCTTTATTTGAAAAGTATAAGATACGATTATTTACATATATTTAACATATTATAGCAGCTTCTCCTTTTTCTTTATCTTCTTCATCTTTCTTTTGATATTTTGCATTTGAAAATGTCTTTATTGAACACTCAACGAAAGCATATTCATTTGATTCCTTCTTATATTGAGAAAAAATTCAATAATATAAATATAGAAATAGATAATGCATAATTTTCTCCTCATGAATTTCACCATATTATGATGATGTGGTGAGCAGGAAAGAAATTGAGAAAAATAGTAATAAAGGAGCACTGCTACTAGGAAAATTAGAATTTGTATCAATAGCAAAGGATGAACATAGGACATTACCTAATGACATAATGTTTTATAGTTTTAAAAAATCATGAGCATGGACAACAGTGTGGTGATTGCTGGGGGAAGTGGAGGGGAGGGAGGTGAAGGATGGTATAGAGGGGTAAATGGTGACAGAAGGAGACTTCTTGAGGTGGTGAACACACAATACAGCATACAGGTGTTGTAGAATTACCTGAAATCTGTATAATTTGTTAACCAGTGTTACCTCGATAAATTCAATGAAAAGGAAAAAAGAGAAAATATAAAATAAAATAAAATAAAAATGTTTTGACATGTGTTACATCGTCATTTCATCTTTAAATTAAAAACAAATTTTACAAGCATTTGTGGCTGAAATGATGCCATCCAACTAGGAGGCTCAGATAAACTTAGATGTGTCTCCATAAGTGGATAAAATTTTGAAAGCTAAAAATGTCGCCTTGTAGATTAGTTTCCCAAATACCCTTGATGGGTTTATTTCTTAGAAAAAGAAACTTTTAATTTTTAATTTAAATATTTCCAATAACCTTGTAGTTAGGTAAAGTGGTTCATATACGGGTCAATAGAAGAGTAATGAAAACCATGATAACTTGAGAATGCACCCTTTTCTGAAGTGAAATGTCGTGCATTAAGTTTTCAGTCAGTACAAGACAAGTTGAAACTCCTTAAACTTCTTTCCTCTTTTCCAGTTTATCTCTTAGTATGTTCTAAAAATGCAGTAGAAAATGAGTTGGTTCTGTTTTTAGACCTGGTTCTGTCATTAAGTTATTGTATGACCTGAGACAAGTTATGCAAATCATCTAGGCTTCAGGATTTCCATTTGTAAAAGACACCCACTTATTATGGTGCTTCCCAAATCTAAAACGTATTTCTTTCTTAGCACTTAGTACAATATTATGACCAGTGAATTATTACAGAGTGAAAATTCTATACAAAGATTCTTCCATCCTAGGTAAGCTTTCCAAAAAATTAGCATTTTATAATCCTTCATGTGAGACATAAATTAGGTAGCTAATATGTCTTTGCTATTGGGTAATACCAAAAGTAATAAATAAGAGACTCTGGTATTCAGATCCTATATATAACCATGTAAAATCAGCTTGTAGTTCTCAAGTTATTCTTCTTAGTAAAAGTCTGCTTGAGGTTCTTGCCATCAAGCAGCCAAAAGAAAAACTTTAAGATGGAGAAAACTGTTTTAAAAGCTGAAATCTGGTAAGATTAGATTAAAATTATTTATATAATTACTGAGTTTTAAAAATTCTTCCTATCAAGGGCTGTAATGATATATGTAAATTTTTCATTGTGTGATTATGTGAAATACACACACGTACATATTTATAGGAGACTGTTCTGTGTGGTGTGGGCCCAGCTCCCACTCAGAAAGGCCAGTGGAAAGTGAGGTCCAGGACACAGGAGCTACGCCCATGGACAGGGGTTCTCTTGTGTTGGATCAGGCCTGCAGTGTACCTAGGCCACTTTGAGGCTTGCTTTTTGCTAAAACTCTCTCACTCTGAATTGAGGCAGAAAATGTTTACTGCATATCTTTAAAGTAACTTCTTAAAATCTATGCTAAACCCTCCAAGGACCAGAGTAACCAGTTCAACCACTTTTCCCTTTGCATTTGCAAATATCCTTTTTTTTATGTAATTAGCAACATCCTCTTCTTTGTCTTCTGTAAAAGGTAACCACCTAAAGCGAACCTGTGCATAGTACTGAATCTTTTGGATGATAAGACTCACCGCTCCCAATCTGGGAGGAATAATGGTTGTTAATGCTGCTGTTGAGTTCTGTTTACATTTACATTGGTGAAATATTATGTTATTTATGTTATTAAATGTTTTACTACATTTTTTCTTCAAATTTTTTTTTCCTATTTTCCTCCTCTAAAACCTAGGTGCATCTTATGGTCCAAAAAATATGGTAAATGAGGACCATCCTTAATGTAATGTGCCCAGAAAAGCAATTAAGTTTGTCAAGGCAAGGGTTGAGGTGCTCTCCTCTTGTACAAGTGGCCATGCTATCCCCTTTCCTCCACAAAACTCGGTAGTCCATGTGAATTTGTCTTGTCCCAGCCACAATGCTGCGGACCCCATGAGCTGGGGTCCCCATCACATATTTGTGTGAATTTCTATTTCTTTGACTTCCAGACCTGCTTTCCTAGCAAGATAACAGTTGATAACAACATTTTTTGTCTAAGTTACTCTTTCTGGAAAATTGAAGATAAAAATCAGTCTACAATCATACTGGATGGAATAGGAAACACATTCAACCTATGTGGCTAGATAACTTTCTCAAGTCTATACTTTCTATATTACTACATTTTCTCCTTTCTGTTGATTACAATAAGTCCAAAATGCATTTAAAAATGAAAGTTTAGATTGAGCATGAGAGAGCCATTCTGATCTAGGTCTTTGGGAGCTGTATGCACACTCAAGCAACCATGTCTAGGGAAACTACACTTGGCTTTGATCTACACTGCCTACTCCTGTGTGGGTGACTTCCAGCATGGAAAAGTAGAAATAATTGCCAACAATCAGGGAAAACAAACCACCCCAAGTTATGTTACCTTTACTGATACCAAATGATTAATCGGTGATGCTGCAAAGAATCAGGTTGTAATGAATCCTACCAACATGTTTTTTCATGCCAAATGCTTAATTGGACATACATCTGATGATACTCTTGTCTAATCTAATATGGAGCATTGACCTTTCATGGTGGTGAATGATGCTGGTCAGCCCAAGGTCCAAGTAGAATGCAAGGGAGAGACACAAGTTTCTATCCAGAAAAACTGTCATTTATGGTTTTGACAAAGATGAAGGAATCACAGAAGCCTTGGAAAGACTTTTAACCAATGCTGTCTTCACAGTACCTGTCTACTTCAGTGATTCTCAGTGTCAGGCTACCAAAGATGCTGGAACTATTGCTGGTCTCAATGTACTTAGAATCATCAATGAACCAACTGTTGTTGCTATTGCTTATGGCTTAGATAAAAAGTTGGAGCTGAAAGAAATGTGCTGATCTTTGATTTGGGAGGTGGCATTTTTGATGTGTCAGTGCTCACAATTGCAGATAGAAACTTTGAGGTCAAATCTACAGTTGGTAACACCCACTTAGGTGTAGAATACTGACAACCAAATGGGCAACCACTTCATTGCAGAGTTCAAGTGCAAGAACAAGGAGGATCTCAGAGAAAATAAGAGGGCTAGTCATCACCTTCATATTGCTTGTGAATATGTGAAGTGTACTCTCTCTTCCAAGACCCAGGCCAGTACTGAGATTGATACACTCTATGAAGGCATTGACTCCTATACCTCTATCGACCATCTCTAATTTCAAGAATTAAATGCTGACCTCTTTGATGGCACCCAGGGTGCAGTAAAGAAAGCCCTTTGGGATGCCAAGCTTGACAAGTCCCAGATTTATGATACTGTCCTGGTGGGGTGTTCTTCCCATATCCCCAAGATTCAGAAAGTCCCACAGGACTTCTTCAATGGAAAAGAGCTGAATAAGAGCATCAGCTCTGATGAGGCTGATGCTTATGGTGCAGCTATCCAGACAGCCATCCTATCTAGAGACAAATCTGAAAATATTCAAGATTTGCTGCTGTTGGATGTCACTCCTCTTTCTCTCGGCATTGAGACTGCTGGTGGAGTCACGACTGTCCTCATTAAGTGTAATACTTCCATTCCTACAAGCAGAAACAGACTTTCACTCTGCCTACCCTGAGAACCAGCCTGGTGTGCTCATTCAGGTTTATGAAAGTGAGCGTGCCATGACCAAGGACAACAACCTGCTTGGCAAGTTTGAACTCACAGGCACACTTCCTGCACCTCATGGCATTCCTCATATTGAAGTCACTTTTAATATTGATTCCAATGGCATCCTTAATGTTTCTGCTGTGGATAGGAGTACAGGAAAAGCGAGCAAGATGACCATCACTAATGACAAGGGTCACCTGAGCAAGGAAGACGTTGAGTGCATGGTCCAGGAAGCTGAGAAATACAAAGCTGAAGATGAGAAGCAGTGAGATAAGGTGTCTTCCAAAAACTCACTTGACTCATATGCATTCAGCATGAAAGCAACTGCTGAAGATAAAAAAACTTCAAGGCAAGATCATTGATGAGAACAGACAGAAGAGTCTTGTCAAGTGCAATGAAATCATCAACTGGCTTGATAAGAATCAGACTGCAGAAAAGGACATCAGCAGATGTCCTGAACATCAGCAGAAAGAGCTGGAAAAAAGTCTGCAACCCAGTCATCACGAAGGTGTATTAGAGTGTAGAAGGCATGCCAAGAGCAATGCCTGGGGGCTTCCCTGGAGGTAGAGCCCCTCCAATCTGGAGGTGCCGCCTTTGGGCCCATTATTGAAGTGGTTGATAAAGCCAACCTCTTGTATAGATTTAGCATTGTTCCACACTAAACACTGAAGGACTCAAATTTGAAGCAAATTCCATGGCAGTTTTAATAGTTGAGCTGTTGTATAATAAAACTGAGCATTCTTGATACTTGAACATAGACTATGTGCAAAGGAAAAAAAGTGATGATACACTTTATAAGCACTGTATTATAAAGTGGAAAATGTGATGTCTTAAATAAAACTATTTAAAATTGGTACCATAAAAATGAAAGTTTAAATTAACTTAAAAATGAAAGCTAATATTAAATATAAATTTACCAACTGTCATACTCTGTGCTGACCTCTTATATAATTATCTTCTAATAGTTTCCATTTCTTTTTAGTGAACTTACTGTTTAAGTATGATTTCTGTGAGGCAATTCTTTAAGTCCATGGAAATATAAAAACATCAAGTGTTTGTCTTTTTCAGAATTTGATTTCTCTGTAGCCCCCAGCCATCCTGAAGTTAGAATTCAGGATGACTGGACACTATCTGACACAATCATTACATACTTTTAGAACCTGTAAAACTTAGTCAGACAAGAATATAAAAATAAGGTTAGGTAAATTATGTGAAAAGAATGCATGTTTATAATAATAATCATAATAATTGATAAGTAACCATTGGCACAAATGTAAGATTTAGGCTATGGCTGTGTTTATATCCATAGAGGGAGGGCAGTACTAAATTGCAGTGAACAGCTAATTCCTTTGAAAACTACCATGTAAATTAAATCATTGCATCCTTTAATATTAAGTTGGCCCATTTACACAAAAGTATAAATATTTTATACTGTATGTTTGATATTTAAAATCTGGCCTTTAAATAAAATTCTATGTGGATTACATACACATACACTTTCCAGATGTGTATCTCATCCCAAATTATAGATGGCACTCCTTAATTCCATAGTAAAATCTAACATTTATTAAGCATTTACAGTATATATTTTTATATATCACATTTTATGTGGTTTATCTCATTTGCCATGGCACTATCCAACTTACCTGGGTATTATTATTGCCATTATCCTCACTCTACACATAAAGATATTGAGACTGAGATGTGAACTCATGTGTCTAATGTTATGTAGATAGTGTGTTTTAGAGCTGGAGATTGAAATCTAGGAAAGTTTGACTTCAGAAGTCTAATTTTCACTGACCCTGTTTTTTATACACACATACACATCCATAACAACTTTTTCAAATTGGATTTACAGCTAGTTAATTGTTTGAGTGGGATTCAAGTGTATAATCCCTGTAGTTATTAAATAATTTATCAAAAGTCAAAGTCTCGCAAAGTTGAAAAAATTAGCCAATTATTTTCTCTTTTTAAGTACCTTTCAGCAGGTTCTACAGTTCTGCCCATCTGATCCATTTTCCTCATTTCATTCATGGAGAAAGCTGTGCCAGATGGATTAGGTTTCTCATGGTCGTCACAGTAGTGTGGCTTCCATAAGCTCTTTCCCACCACCAATATATTCAAATTGATCATTTTCAAGGAGTTCTGCATTTAAATACTTGAATATAAAACTTACTAGCTTTATAGGATTGAATTCTCCCCAAGAGGTTGGTATAATACGGCCACCACCACATATCTTAGCATCTGGGGCTATGTCCACGGCCTGCCTCTACAATTCTCCAAGACTCTAAGAGTATGGCACTGGTGTCTGACAGCCTCAGTTTAGAATTCTATTTACTCATTTGACAAATTTTAGGAGCCACATACTCTCTTAACCACTTTAAAACTCTTACCTTCTTGATTCTTTATACCCATCCTACAATGGAGATATTAATAAATCCAGTTTGTGGATTAGACAGCTGAAATTTAGGAGGTTAAGATTTCATTGCTTATAAAGAACATGCTTTCCAATCTGGATATAGGGCTTGTTCTGCCAGAATGTCCATTACATCTTAATTGCCTGTCAGAAAGTTAAAAACATTTCTCCCACTTTGGCTAACAGTCATAATAAAATGTTGATCCTACTTTTGAAACTGAATCAAACTAAATATGCAACAGCCCAAAGTAATAGGACCTTGCTACACATCAACCCAACCCCTTCTCTAGCACACTGTCAGAAGAGAGACAGAACTTTCTGAAGATACATATAATTTACTTCAATTCTACTGAGTTGTGATAAACATATCCAGCACTCAATTAAAAATTATAAAACATAATAAATTGTGACCCATGCTCATGAAAGGAAAGTCAACAGTAATGGACAAAAAGATGACCCAGATGTTGCAATGAGTAGAGGATAAAGCCAGCCAACCAACCAACCAACCCAACGAACCAACAAACAAAATATACTATTGCAAAATCTTAAGGACTTTAGTGGAAAAGCAGGTAGATAACACCTATAAAATTTTTGAAAACTTTGACACAGATGTGGGTAATTTCTCCTGATATATTGTAGTTTTCATCTGTACTTTAAAATTGTTTATTAATTTATTTTTGTAAAGATTTATTTATTTATTTATTTTTAGAGAGAGGGGAAGGGAGGGAGAAAGTGTGGGAGAGAAACATCAATGTGTGGTTTTCTCTTGTGTCCCTTACTGGGGACCTGGCCTGTAACCCAGTCGTGTGCCCTGACTGGGAATCAAACTGGTAACCCTTTGGTTTGCAGGCTGGCACTCAATCCACTGAGCCATACCACCAGGCCTCTACTTTTTATTTATTTCATGTTTTTATACATTAAATATTTCTCAATCTTTTAAAGCATGTCTAATACAGTAATAAGTTACTGTTTTTATGTCTGTCCTTATGTAAAATTCCTAACAGCTGTACTGGTTCTTAGTGGATTTTTATTGATAGATCTATTCTTGATTTTCTACTACATTTATTTCTTTCTTTGCATACCTAATATTTTTTATTGAATGCTAGACTTTGTGGATTTTACATTATTCATGGCCTGATATTTTTGTGTTCCTAAAATATATATTTTTTGTCCCTGGGATGCAGTTATGTTACTTGGAAACAGTTTGATCCTTTCAGGTCTTGCTCTTGATGATTATTATGTGGGACAGAGCAGTCATAAGGCTAGGGATAATTATCCCTTTCTACTGCAGCAAGACCTTTCTGAGTACTTTACCCAGGACCCTATAAGCTACTCCTGATCTGTATGAGTGCTAAACACTCTTCCTTTTAATTACTTATAGTGACTGTTTAGTTTGACATTTTTCACTCATGCACATAATCTGATTAGTACTTGGCTGCATAAAAGTAGGAAGGCCTGTGTGTATCTCCTAAATCCTGTCTCTGGTACTGTGTCCTGCATACTCTAGGCACTTTGACCTCCCTGGACTCAGCACTATGTCCTTTACTCAGGGAGTTTTTCCAGCTCTGCCTGGGTTCCTCAGCTCTAAGCAGCCATCTGAATTTTCTCTTATGGCAGCAAACTGGATCACCTGCAAGGGTCAACTCATTTGTTTCCTATGTCTGAGGGATACGGATTTTTGTTGCTTGATGTCCACTGTCATAAAACCCTTTTTTAATTCATATATTTTCTCTGACTTTTTGTTTTAAGTGGGAGGTTAGATCTAACCCAGCTACTTTGTCTTGGCCAGAAGTAGAAGTAGAAGTCTAGATGATTCTATTTTCGTGAAACTTATGGATGACCAAACTAATCAATCTGATATAAATTTGGACAAGTCTGCTTATGAGTGAGGATTGACTGAAAAGACATAAGCAATTATTGTAGTGATATAAATGTTCTCTATCTTCTGTGGGTGGTTGCCAAAACTTATGGAGATTAACACCTAAGATATTTGCTTTTTACTTATTATAAAGTATGTACAAACATATAAAATAAATCTTTATATTTGATCTAATTGAGCTACTCTGACCTCCAAAAAAGAAGGGCAATCTGACATTGTAGTCCAGGGAGACATATTTTCCTCCCCTCTCCTAACATCCTACCAAATACCCCACCCCTCAAAAGCAGAAAGAGAAATGTTTGGGCTCATTCCTGTCACAACTGAGATTCTGCCTTTTTAATTTCTATAGAGACATAGCTCCTCAGGTAGAGCCTCATACAGTTCTAGGTTATGTAGAAGAATAATCCCTATTCATTCAGCTTGTTTTATAAAGGCTAACTCAGTTTGCCTATTCTCTGTGGCATAACAGGGATATATGTTACTTTTCCTCCCAGTGTTTATTCTGAATATCTTTAGCAGTCACTTCCACAAAGTTGGCCTTCCTGAATTTTATGGAACAGATTTATTATCACATCAGTTTTAATGGTTTCTAAGATTTGTTGTGATTTTTTGTTTCAGAGCTCTGACCATCAGCTGGTTTTCTTTCATAGCTCAGCAGTTAGGGTTTCTTAATATATTGCTGAGAAAGTTATGGTTTGCAGCCTTTTTTCAATCTGTTGTTTCTTTTTTTAACATATCTTATATCCTGTCATTCTAATAAACAGACACAGTAGTGAAGACAGCCTCAGTTTTTAGAAAATCACCTGCTTGCTCATATGCATTTTAAAAGGTGATATAACACCAATTATACATATTGGCTATGGATTTGATTTCTAGGGTGATGATAACCTGATGTTTGGAAAATATTTGTATTTGGGAGCTAATATGGCAAAATAAGTTATCTCATTTGATAGACAGATACTGAAATTATGACTACAATGTAGAGGGGTAAAGCCAGTGCCTCCAGCAAGATGGAAGAACACAGAAGCAGGAGGCAGGAAATCCAGATTCTGGTTCTCCTGCTTCTTTTTGCTAAGCTCCAAGTGGCAGTAGAGGAAATAAGGTAGTATATTTGAAATTATCCACCAGTGTTAGTTGTGAAGTACATACTTACCTGAAATTAAAGTCTTTAGTAGGTCACTGAAACGTTAGGTGCCTCATCTTGGATATAAAGGATGTCTTGCTTTCAGGAGGCCAGGGGCTGTCCAAATGATCATTATGCAATATTTATTGAGGACATTTTAATGCACTTTGATGAACTTCTTAAAAACAAAATTAAAAACAAAAATAGAAGTAAAATATATTACAACAAAAGTGAAGAGTCTCAAGGCAAAAGAAAAAAAAAGAAGCATACTATTTCATGATTCCTATTTTATATGTGAAGTGTTATAATATTAGTTGAAGGTTGACTGTGGTAAGTTATATATGTATAAAATAAACCCCAAAGCAATTACTAAAATAGTTAAACAGTATGGCTAGTAAGCTAACAAAGGAGATAAAAATTATCATAAAACAAATATAATTAGTCCAAAATAAAGCAGAAGGGAGAAGGGGAAGGCAATACATAAGATTCATACAAAGAAATAGATGATGAATGGAAAAAATGGAAAACAAATAAAATGGTGGTTTTAAATTGGACCATGTAAAAATATCACATCAAATACAAATGATCTAACATCCCAGATTTAAAAAACAGAGACTTAAAAATCATATAAAACAGCATGATCCAAATATACAGTATAATAGAGAATAATCAGAAATCATATATCTGACAAAAATTCTATTCCAAATATCTAAAAAACTACAACTCAATATTACAAAGTAAACCATCCTGATATTAAAAAATAAGAAAAATACTTAAACATGACAACTCACAAAGGAAGGTTTTTGAATAACCATTAAGTACAAGAAATATTTAACCTCATTATTAGACAGATGAAAATTAAAACCACAATGAGGTACTATGCAAACATATTTACATAAAAAAGACTAAAAATATTAAATATTTATTAGGATGTAGAAGAATGAGAATTCCCACACATTGCTGGAGGAAGAGAAAATGGTTGCAATCAACTCACTGTGCTAAGTGAAAGAAATCTTACAGGGAAAAGTATATCATGTAGCAATCATTTACATATTGCCCTAGAATAGGCAAAACTAATCTTTAGTTTAGAAAAGTGCAGAAGTGAGAGAAGTGCAATTTGGTTATTGTATCTGACGGAACCGCCTGGAAATGGGTACAAGGGAAGTTCTTAGGGTTATAGAAGTGTTCAACATGTTAATAAACGTGTATACATTTGTTGGATCTAATCAAACTGTATGCTTAAAAATATATGGATTTTTATATACAGAAGTTTTAATAAAAAAACTGAACAATAATAACATGTACAACATGGGGCTATGTATCCACCAATACATATAGAAAGAACTTGTTTCCTCCCCAGTATTTCAAAAATCTGCACAAAATTTCAGGCAGAAATACACAGATTAAATACACAGGATAGCACAAAAATTCTACTGTGCTAGTATAATAAATCATATGTTAATTGAGAAAATTAAATGATATCTCAATATAGTTTGTATTGACATAAAATACATTTCTAACACTTTGTATAAAGAAAAAATGATCAATTCCAACAAATATTAAGGTGTTGCTACTGAGTAGATCTTGCTCTGTGTAACAGTTTTAGTTAAATGAATGCACATAATTCTTTAATATAATGCTAGTTCTATCATTTTCTTACATTTTTAATTGCCAGGTCCTATAGTCAACACAGTTATACACTTGTCTCCATTTTTAACAACCACCACAGGAGAAAGATATTATTATTGTGATTCATAAACTGAGTTTCAAGATGGTTAACTAAAGCTGGTGAATGACAGATCCAGGTTGAATTCAGGTCTTCAAAGTGAGAGCTCTACCCTCTTTACAATTCTTCTTCCATACCTGGGTATCACCATGGTTCCAGGTAGTAATGCTCACTGGGTTTTATTTCTTTTGTTGTGGTGGCTACAATCCGATTTCTTCCTAGGCTCCAGCTCTCTTCACTTACCATATTTTCCTGTGTATAATGTATACTTTTTGCTCAAATATTTGAGGGGAAAATAAGGATGGGCATTATGCATGGGTACATGATTACATGCCATGGTATAATAGTGGCTGTAATAATCCCATGTATAATGCACACAAAAACTTGGGTGTGTATTATGCATGGCAAAATATGGTAACTTCCCAGACCCCAAAGTTTCTTGTTCCACTTCCTTCTCTCTTTTCCTCTTAGAGATGGGCCTTTGGTCTTTAAACAGAGCCCCAAGTATATTTCAAACATCCTGCCTTGCAAGACTTCACTGTTATGTTAGACTCCCACAGACAGACATTTTGTTCTTATTGAATTTTTTCAATTTAACTTTTTTTATTTTGTATTTATATTCTAAGGTAATTTAATGTGTCACATATATACAAGTTGATAACAAAACATTCAATCCAGATTTTTACCAGCTTTGAACCAAAGAATTCTGACTGTTCAGGTAGCCCAACTATATTGTTACAGCAATAACTTAAGATTGTTTTTATTGAATTGATTTTTAAAGTGTATTCCTTATTGTATTTTTCCATTACCATTTATTCCCCTATATTCCTATCTCTCCAGCAATCACCACACTACTGTCCATGTCCACGAGTCATTTTTCCTTTTTGCTCAATCCCCGTACCCCCAACCTATCCCCAACTAGCTGTCCTCCTGCTTTCTATCTATAAGTCTCTTCCCATTTTCCTTGTTAGTTCAACTTGTTCATTAGATTCCATGAATGAGTGAAATCATATTATATTTGTGTTTCTCTGACTGACTTATTTCATTTAGTATGATGTTCTCCAGGTCCCTCTATACTGTTGCAAAGGGTAAAATTTTCTTCTTTTTTACAGCCCAGTAGTATTCCATTGTGTAAATGTCCCACAGTTGTTATAGAACAAATGAGCAGGTGTTCTACTCATCTACTGATGGACATCCACTCATCCACTGGTGGTGCTGCTTCTATATCTTGATGATTGTAAATAATGCTGCAATGAACAGAGGGGTGCTTATGTTCTTTCAAATTAGTGTTTTGGCTTCCTTTGTTCATATTCCCAGAAGTAGGATTGCTGGGTCAAAAGGCAGATCCGTTTTTCTCCAGGTCTGTGCTCTTGGTATTACCACCTCCTTCAATTGTCAGTTTATTTACAGGTTTGCATAAACTTTTATCTGAAGCATAGTGACGAGAAATTTTATAGTTATACATCTTAAATTACAAATACCAGTTATGCCAATAAATGTATGCATTTAACTTCTTTGAACTTCTGTTTCTCACTGTTTAATAGTTACATGCCTAATGTATAGAGTTATTTTAAGTGTTACATTCAATGAAATTATATAAGTAAATTTGCTACCAGAATGTTAGTAACAGAGTAAATGTCTGATGTTGTGACTTGATCATTGTTACAATAGAATTTTCTCCATGTGTAGTCTCAAGTTGCTTAGGATGAAAGTGTCCCTTGGCAAATGTGTTTTGGTGACCTCTCCTTGATATATGAGGAATATAAACATATTAAAGGCATTGAGATATTCTCTGGTAAAATTACTTAACACTTATTAATATCTCTTATAACACAGAATAAACTTTGGGAAACCTTGTCCTTAGAGAAGCCATCCATTGTCTTCGATTTGCTCTTCTGAACATGGAATCTATGCTGCAGGCACCAATACTCCATTAATTTATAGTGGCACTAGAAGGAACCATAAAATAGTGCTATGGGCCATACTAATAAGACATGTCTGCTCAAAGTCAAGAATGCTAACTAATGATGAAATGCCTAAAGCAAACATATATTGATAAAAATCATTTCAGTTTTAGAACATGATGAGTTTCTTAAATATCAAACTAGGTTTTGCTGGAAGTCAGGATTCAAGATTTCTTAACATTTATTTTTCCCCTGGGAAATTTACTGATGCTGACAGTACTGCACAAATTGATAGGGACATAAAATTTTGTTTAGCTTCATATTCAAAGACAAAACTACTAAATTTTCTTTCCAGTATTACTGTTGGTAGGCAGGATAGAACATTTTTCCTAAATACAAATTAGAACATGTTTCTCTCCTACTTGAAAACATCCAATACATTTTCCAGCTTAGCATTAAAAATCACACCTGTAATGTGTTCCTTACTTGCTTACTCTGTCACAAGTGCAATGGGACCCTTTATTTCAATCACTGTGAACACTTAATGTTTTTCTGGGGCTATATATCTGGTCGTATCACAACTTAATATCTTTCTGTAAGATTTTCTGCTACTGTTTGGAATGTCCTTTTTCCTCTTTATTTCCCAGCTGGATTATTTTACTTCAAGCTCTAGTTCCACTAAACATCCTAGAATAATGTCTGACATGTAGGAGGAAAAGTGTAGTAAAGTGGTAAAATGAAAACTTGCTTCTTTCTTTTTTTATTTATATAATATGAAAGAAGGAAATCTGAATTATGACTATTGTCCTTTCTCCCTGTGTGAACCTGGGTAAGTGAATTATTTCCTGTGCCTTGTTTTCCTATTTTTTTAATGAGATATAGGAATAATGCCAACCTTAAGAAATCTTTCGTGCTTGTACAGTGAGCCCAGTAAATGTCACAGAAGCACCACTTTACTCTGAGTTCTTGGGTGACAAATGTTAGATTTATTCCTATTATGCCTCCAGGGGTTAAGCACAATATAATGTTTGACATACTTTTATTGTTTTAATGTGGTTAATTTTAAATGAAAATGATAGTGATTTTGGTAGTAGTAGTTGTTATCATCATCACCGAGATCATCACCATTTATATGAAGGCAGGATAGAAGCTGTTCAAAAAAGTGTCCTGGAAGAGTCTCTAAGGAGAAAAGAACTTTACGGAATTGATGACCTTTCTGGGAAGTTTTCATGAAGGAAGGAAACAGGGCAGGTAAACAAAGTGAAAAGCCATCAGCAACACTGCACCATGCCACTGGGAACAAAACTCTGTGGTTTGTTTGATAGAGAAATGTGCAACAAAAATATTTTATATAAATATTCTATCTGTATTTGAAAATAATACATGCACTCTGTTTTGCTTGGAGCTTTCTTTATAATTCTAGTATGTCAAACTTACTAATCATATATTTAAAAACAAATCTTTTTTTAAAAATGATTAATCTGTCTGGTTCTGAGGTATGTTTTATTGTTCCACTAGGATGGTCAATGTACTCATTTTACCTATTTTTTCAATTTTTATTTATTAAATATATATTTTAAAATTATATGATTCATTCAAGTTCACATTGTTGTATGTTAGGTAAATTCTAACTCTTATTAATACATATATATTATTTCTGTCTGTATTGAACTTCATTTTGTCAGATATTAACATACATAGTTACTTCAAGTTTATTTTTATTATATTTTTCAGTACTTTTCATTCAAATTTCTGTGTCTTCATTTTTTAGGTATGTTCCTTTTAAATACCAGACTTGTACTTAAAAAAATACATTAGAAAGTATTTGCCTCTTCACTGAAGAATCAGCTATATTTACATTTATTGTGATTAATTTAATGTCATTTGTTCGACCTATTTTGTTTGTTTACTCTCAACTTTTTTCCTGTGTTCTCATTTGGTTCAGTTTATTATTATCATTGTTACTGTTATTATTGGGTATTTTCCTTCTACCAATTTAGTGATAATATGATGTATTTAAAAGAAATTAATAGTTACCTTCAGTCAACACTCCTAGCCTTTTCATGACAGTTTGCCATCTCTACTAACTTATATGATCAGTATTTTAGTTCTGTTATGGTTATTTGCCAAATCACTTTGATATTATTCTTATTAATTTAAACCCTCATTGGTTATTTTTTTACTTACATGTTTATTTACCTGTATGGTTTTTACTTACATGTTCTCAATTTCTCTTCTTTTTCTCTTCTTCTACATTTCTCTGGGAACATTTTTCTTGCTACCATGGAATATTCTTAGAAATATCTTCAGTGAAAATAGTGAAATATGTTAATAGTAAACTCTTTGTTTTATTTTATTTTTGCTAGTTTTTTTTTTTTGGTAGTCTTACTGGATATGGGTTTGTAAGTTGCAATTATTTTCATTCAGTACAATGATGATTTTGTTGATTAAACTTCCAAATTGCAGTATTGCTGTTGCATTTTTAATTGTCAGATTATTTGGACATTCCTTTGTATATAGTGTATCTCAACACCTGGAGTACTTCAAATCTTCTTTTTGTCTTTGGTGTTCTCAAGATTTTCTAATAAATGTTACCAGGTTTTTAAATTTATCCTTCTTGAAATTGGATAACTGGATTCAATAATAATGTATTGTTGAATATGGATATATATTCAATGAATAGTTTCTGGATATTTTTTGGAACACATTATCACTATTCATTCTTTCTAAAACTTCAATGAGTTATACATTAAATTACCTTACTCTATTGTTCATATCTTCTGAGTCCTATTAAACATTTTAATATGCCCAGTCACTTTTGAAAATATTATTACTTTCTAATTATAATATCTCCCTTTTATTTGGTATCTTAAGTACATTTATTTCAAACTCAATATATATTAATTAATGGCAGCAGTAGTGTTGTTTTTCTATTTATTTTGCTAATGGTGACTACTGTGTTTTATGACTTTTTAAACAAATATTATAAGCTAATATCCATGGAATTTGTGTTTGGGAGTAATTTGAGTCTGAAGTTTAATATATGGTCAGGGAATTTGCATTTGCTCTTTTCAGGTATATGAGGACATTGCCATTCTGGAATCTCTTTAAATTGAACTTTTTATTGTTTTCTTCAGTCTACACATGTAGTGTAGATTTTATCCCAAAATTTGTCTCATTGTGAGTTAATGATTAAATATGTTTGAAGGATTTTTTTTCCTCTACAGAGTTAAGTTCTTAACAGGCATTTTTAAAATAGTTTCTTCTGTGAAAGACTGAATTAGGTTAGAGATTCTAATAATGTATTCTGCATGGCCATAATTGAATGTCATTTTAAAATATAGAGCACATGGCTACATTCTATTACAATTTTAGAAAGAAAGCTAGAAATCTTTATATCTTTTTGTTTGTTTTTGAGTAAATTTCAGCTAATCCTTTGATTATAGCCATAAAGGGTCTAAAACATTCTCTCTCTAATGAATCTATTATTCTGTGACATTAGATTTGATCATGTCTAAAGATTTTAAATTCCCTTCTGGTCCATTAAATCTTAGCACATGCCACAAACTATTCCAATTACCTTATTAACCTTCATGACAATGGGTGGTTTTGAATCTTTCAACTTTTTAAAACTATACTAAAGTATCCATCTTAGTGTAGGATTTTTATTTGTTTGTTTTTAGAAAGTAAAGACACACTTAAGATGGCCAAAGGGAATATTTGGTTTTGGTAAGGATATATCAGATAATTCACTTTAAAACCATGTTATAGCCCTGGCCAGTGTGACTCAGTTGGTTAGAGCATCATCTGTCTCTTAGACTTTAGAAAGGTTGTGGGTTCCATTCCTGGTAGGGCCACATACTCAGGTTGCAGGTTTGATCCCTGGTCAGGATGCATGGTCAGAAGGCAACCAATAGATGTTTCTTTTTCACATCAATGTCTCTCTTCCTCTCAGTCTCTCTCCCTCTTTCTTTATTTTAAAAACAATGAAAAAAATGTCCTTGGGTGAGAATAAAAAAATAAAAAAATGTTACATTACCATCCTTTTATTTTATTTATTTGTTGAATTTTAGGTTAAACCATGTATTTGTTTATTTTTATTTTTAATATATTTTATTGATTATGCTATTACAGTTGTCCTAGTTTTCCCCTTTTGTCCCCTTCTACCCAGAACCCCCATTCCCTCCAGCAATCTCCCCTTAGTTCATGTGAAATTAAAAAAAAATCTACAGGGAACCAATAGTGGGGGAGGGATGAAGCTGAGAATCAAATCAATGATTTGGAAAACAAGGAAAAAAACATTCAATCAAAACACCAGGAAGAAAAAAGAATTCAAACAAAGTAGGAAAGGCCCAGGAACCTCTGAGACATTTTTAAGTGCACCAACATCCAGATCATAGGGGTGCCAGAAGGAGAAGAGGAAGAGCAAGAAATTGAAACCTTATTTGAAAAAGTAATGAAAGAAAACATCCCTAGTTTGGTGAAGGAAATAGATATGTAAGTCAAAGAAGTACAGAGTCCCAAAGAAGATGGAATCATCCTTTTATTTTTGAAGGTCAAATGTATCTGGAGTGTATTTTTTTGTAGAGTCTATGGAGGAAGCAACCTGAAAATAGAGGGAATGTTTGAACATTTATAATAACCATATAAAATCTGAAAGAGGGAAATAACCCATATTCCCCCAAACCATGTTTTTTCCTTTGTAAAAAATTACCTTATTCTACTATTAGAGCAAATTATATTTATTCTTACTTACTATCTTCAAATGAAATAAGGTATGTATAGGACAGGATAAGTTAGTATTAATAGTAAAATATGTCTTAAATAACTGCATATATAGGTAAAGCTTAAGTTTCTTAGCAAATGAATGTGGAAGATTCCAAAATGTCCACAGTAATTTATTGCTTTTTCTGTTCTGAAAACACATGGAATCTGGACTGTTGTGTGGCATGCTTTGTTCAGTGGAGTGAAATGCAAGTGGCTTTCTGAGCCTGGGCCTCAGGACATTTTGTAGCTTCTGCATTTCCTGGTCTTAAAAATTTACTACTATAGAAACAGCTTAAGGCTTCTGTTAGATGATGAGACTGTTGGTCTAATCACCACTAATGCTCCAACAACCATCCAGCCAACTGTGGTACATATGAATGAAAAAAATTGTTTCAGTACCAGCCAGTTCTCTTCCAACTCATGTATAAGCTGGTAGGTATACCTTACCTTATGTTAGCCTGGGTTCTATAGAAAAAAATTATCTATTTAGTCTTCCATATATTAACCTTGTGTCTTGCCTTCTTGCTATCTATAGCTTATTTGTTCCAGAATTGGGCTTTTTTTGTCAATCAATTGAGATATACTACAGAGAAGATATTTGTCATCTATGAACAAAGACATTTTTGTTTCTTCCTTCTTAATCTGTATACTGCATATTCCCCTTGCCCCATTTTTGGTATTATTGCCTTAGCTAGAACTTCCAGTGTGATGTTTAAAAAAATGATGAGAGGGGACATTCTTGAATTGTTCATTTTAGTTGGAACGTTTTTATTTTCTCACCATTAAGAATGCTATTAGCTGTAGGTTTCTTGTAGATATTCTCTGTCAAGTTGAGAAAGTCCCCCTCTATTCCTAGTTTACTGAGAGATTTTATTATTAATGTTGTAAGATTTTGTTAAATGTTTCTTTCTGCATCTATTGATATGATCGTGTGATTTTCTTTTTTAGCCTATTGATGTAATGGATTACATTTACTGATTTTTGCTTGTTGAACCAGTCTTGCATATCCACAATAAATCTCAGTTGCTCATGATATGTAATTAAATTTATGCATTGTAGGATTTGATTTACTACTATTTTGTTGAGAATTTTGACATCAATAAGCATGAGAGATATTGGTTTGTAATTTTCTTTGTGTGTTTTTTGTATTAGGGTAATATTGACCTCATAGAATGGGTTAAACAGTATTTCCTCTGTTTCTATATTCTGGAAGAGACTGTGGAAAATCAATACAATTTATTTCTGAAACGATTGGTGTAATTCATCAGTAATTCAATATGAACCTGGTACTTACTGTTTTGGGATATTATTGATTATTGATATAATTTATTTAATAGATATAGGCCTAGTTAGAGTATTTTTTCTTGTATTAGTTTTGGCAGCTTATGTCTTTCAAGAAATTGGTCCATTTCATCTAGGCTATTAAATTTTCAAGCATAGTACTTTTATTGTTCTTTCAATGTCCATGGGATTTGTTGTGATATCCCTTTTTATTTCTAATTGTGTTTTCTCTCTGTTTTTCTTATTACCCAGTTAGAGGCTTATCAATTTTATTGATCTTTAAAAAAGTTTTCAAAAAGTTAGTTTTTGGTTTTATTAATTTTCTATATAAATTTCCTATTTTAACTTAATTAATTTCTACTCTAATTTTTAATATTTCCTTTATTCTGTTTCCTTTAGATTTCATTTACTCTTCTTTTTCTAGTTTCTTAAACTGGAATTTTAGGTTACTAATTTTAGATATTTCTTCACTTTTATTATTTTTTATTTTTTATTATATTGTTGTTCAAGTACAGTTGTCTGCCTTTTCTCCCCACCTCTTCCCTCTCCGCCTCACTCTTCTGATCCCACCCCAACTGGGTTTTATCCATGTGTCCTTTATAGTTGTTCCTGAAAACCCTTCTTTTTAATACATAAAACCTTCACCCTTCTTTTTAATACATAACATTTAACACCGTACATTCCCTTCTTAGTACTGCTTTAGCTAAATCTCACACATATTGAGAAGTTTTATTTTTAGTTTTACTTGGTTCAATTTTTAAAATTTTTCTGTTGATATTTCTTCTTTAACCTATATGTTATTTGAACTATTTTGTTTAATCTCCTAAGTGAAAGAGAGTAAAAGAGAAATGCTAGAAGAGGTTGTTTGCTTCCATTTGATAGAATCTAGGCAACTTCTTGGATAAAGTGACATCTATGCTAGATATTGATGGTTGTTGGGAACTGTCCTGCCTGGTTTCAGAAGTTGTAACCTTGCCAACAGGCGAAAAGGCCCCACAGCTAGGGGACCTTGGAACCATAAGCCGCTAAAGAGACAAAACTTATCCTCCTGGCAAGGCACAGCCTCTGCCCCCTTTACTTCATCCTGCTTGGCCCCTGGATTGTGGCTGGATAGTGACTGATGGGTGAGATTCCTCAAGGAAAGAACAACATAGAACAGGCACAGTCTCAAAGGGGCCATCAGGGAAGGATTTAGGGGATTGTGGAGGATGGACACAAGACCCTCACCCCTTGGCTTCATCATAGCCTGAGTCCTCTCTCTATCTGTAAAAAGTCTCCTAATCTCTTGGCTGCCTTGCTTCCCCTGCCTAATTCAAGCCTGAAACAATGCCAAAGTGGGGTATAGCCCTGTGCTGGAAAGGGTGGTTCCCTGGGTCAATCAGGCCTAAGAAAGAATGCATAAAATCCTGTGAAACCTGCTTTGCTAAGAATTCCCTCAATTTAAATGTTAAGGGTCCAAGCATAAAATGAGTTTGTTTCCTACAGTTTTATGGCCCTCTGGCATTACTCTATCTCTGTGACCTTGACTCCAAATAAACCCTTATAGTTCTTTGAATATTATCTATTCCTTGATCATTACTGCCTGAGAAAGATTGATGAGCTTTACATGTATACTTGTATTTCTATGCAAACTAAACCCAATAAAAGCTCATTGAGAAAGAGGCTTGAGGCCCTTCTCCTCTGAGAGATTGGCCATGTTTCCTCCCCAAACAGATCATGTCTTGGTAGATTTATTCTCATCCGCAGTGACTGGGAGGGCTCTGTAAGATGGAGCTCCCTTTACATAGGGTTATATATAATTTGAATAATAAGAGAAGTATGTAAAATGCATATCTTGTGGAGGAAATATCTCAGCTTTTTTTTACGTGTATTTGGGGGAAACTCACTATTTTTCTCTAGTCATACTCAAAACCCTTCTGATACTAGATATGTGGGTTTTTCACACCAACTAATTCTGACACTAGGTTTATGGAGTTAGCAGTGACCCCATAGGTTAAAGGCTAAATTACACAAGACTGCCCCCACTTCAGATGCCAATTGTAAGTAGTGACTTCCTATGTTACCCACAACTTGTGTCCAACTTGGCTCCAAATTGGAAGTTTCCATCACCTCTTACTCAGGTTCAATAATTTGCTGGATAGGCTCACAGGATATAGAAAAAGAGCTTACTCACTCCTGCTGATTTAATACACACAACATTTTAAAGGATACAAATGAACAGCCACATGAAGAGATATATAGGCAAGGTCTGGAAGGGTCTCAAGTCCAAGAGTTTCTGTCTCTATTGAGTTGGGGTACACCAACCTCATGGCACATGCTGATGTTTACCAACATGGAAGCTCCCTGACTCCCATAATTTTCAGATTTTTATGGAGCCTTCACCACATAGAAATGATTATTAACTCTATTTCCATTCTTCCATGGAAGAATGGAGAGTGAGTCTGAAAGTTAAAAGTTTATAATCATGGCTTAGACTTTCTAGTGCCTAGTCCACATTCCAAGAGTCCACTAAGAATCATCAACTCATTAGAAAAATAGCTGCTTTTACCACCCAGGAAATCCCAAGGGATTTAGGACCTCTGTGTCAGACACTCCTATCACTGAAGAAAGTATAAGGGTTTCAGGAGCTCTGTGACAGAAACTGGTGTCAAAGCCCAAATATTAGTAGGAACCAGGGGCAGAGACAAATATGCATATATATTTCTTATTATTCCACAACATAGTATTCATAAAGTGACTTTTAAAATGAATTTGAGAGTAATCTTAAATTTTTAAGATAACAAATACAAATGCAATTTTAAAATAATTATCTCATATGTATTTCCTGTATGTTTATGTGCTTTTTGACTTCAGTAGGACATTAAAATATAATAAATTATTATGCCACACATGAGTTTGAAAAATATTAAACATAATATAAAGATAGGAAAATTTCTTTTATTTATAATAGCCACTGCTGATCATCTTAGAATCAGCCTATTTCAACTTTTAGAGATTCAACATGGCTTACTAACAGACACAGAAAGCTATGCATAATTTATTCAGTTGTGGCTACCTACTGCTTGATATTGCACATAACTGACAATGATTCAAGGCATTGATTTTTTCAGGCTATAATTTTTAAAGATGTTTTTTAAGAGAAAAGCACATCAACTAATCAGCCATCCATTCATCTTTTAACATGACAGAATTGATAAAAAATCCTCTAGGAGAAAAAAAATGAAAAATCCCCAGAGACCGTAATTTTAGCTAGATCTTTCTCATATGTTTTAAATGTGGGTCCCTTGGAATTTCTCTAACATTTCAGTTCATAGATTAAAGGAGGGAAAAAACCTGACAAAACAATAATTAAACCATACAGTGAAATGTTAACAGAAGTTAAAAGGCACAGTTCATAGTAATAGTAATAGTTCAGTATTTGGGCATTGATTTTACCTATTATATATCATAAAACATCTATGACTTTGTTTTCAGAATCATAAAAATACATATAGAATAAGTGTTAAGGTCTTAATTTTTAAAATGAGGCAATTAAAGCCTAGCAGAAGTAATAAGAAGGCCAAGTCCACATACAATGTAAGGTTCTATTTGTAGATAAAGTGATAGGAATAAAAGCCCAGGATTTAGATTCTCTATAGAGGAGTAATTTTGAATTCTGAATCTCCCATTTGTAATTGTGTGGCTTTATTCAGTTTTCTTACCTTTCCATATTCAACTACCATACATATAAAGGGGGGAATATTAAACTTAGTTTGTTGTTTCTGCCAACGTTCATTATTGTTCAGTTGTCATTGTTAAGTATAGTTTTACTGAAAGTAGGATATGTGTTCTCTGTATAGGTGTTTAAATAGAAGGAATGAATATAGAAAATTATTAATAAGCCTAAAGGGAGTAAAGACTATAGCATGAACAAGAAGGACCCATCAGAATCACTGTTAACAGACAGAAGTCACAACAAGAGTTGGACCAAGCAGGTATGAAGAAGATCTGATTGTAAATTACATCTTCTGTTTCCTTAAAGAAAAATCTTTTTCATAGTCCTACCAATTTAAAGACTTAACCCAGAAATGGTAACAATCAATCAATGCAAGTGTCAACTTAAAAAATAACATCTGAGACAATTGTTGTAGAATCAAAAATAAACAAAAGTTCTTTGGGTCTTTGTGTATTAGTCCCGTGAAAAGAGTAACTTGAGCACTGCAAGTCTCAGTAAAATAGTTAGGACTTTTATGAGTATGTCTTTGGAAATTTGCAGATGATTTATCTATTAAGTACTTATGATTAATCATTTGCCTTTTTCATCCAAAAATAGTTTACACATGTCTACTGTAGGCCATGAACTTGCAAGGCAGTTTTCAGTTAGAAAATATTATAAATTCACTTTCATTTAATTTTACATTTCTGTCTAAATTAAAGAAACAAACCTGAAAGCACAAATGACATATGAATGACTCAATGAATTTTCATAAAAGAAACAAACCCATATACTGAGCACCCAACTAAAGAAGTAGAAAATCACCAGCACCTGGAAGTCAAACTCTTGTTCAGTTCAGTCATTCACTCCTGTCCCTTTTTACGGGTGTTTGCCATTCAGTACTGAGCCGTGTAACACGTGTACGTGTATATAATGGAAAATAACCTGCCTTGTCAGATATTTGTTTTCACATATTTTCTCCTTCACTGTGATTTTCCTGATGTTTGCATCATTTGCAGTTGTTAAATTATAGAACAAGAGAAAAATGTCTGGAAGATGCTAAGGCTTTAACTGGTTTCTTGAAGCCAAAACAGAGAGGAGACAGGTGGGCTGAGCATAGAAAGAGGCCAGTCTGGGGATCAGGGATGGTGCTGATAGTGGTGAGGGGTGTCGTAAGTTGCTTGCAGAGATGAATGAACAGAAAATAATGGAGTCTGGGCACCAGAGATCTGTGAAGTGCTGTTCAGGAGAGCATGCCATTGCTGGAGCTAAATCAGGTCCAGGGCCTGTGGCTTGGTAATGGGTCTTACCTTAATTGGACAGCCTGACTTCCTACTCTTCCTGCTTCTTGATGGGATGTTCAGTTGCCAATTAATGTACATCTACTCTGAACAGTACACAATACTTGCCCTCCAGGAACCTCTGGTCCAGATGTAAAATGAGCTGATGATTTTAATAAAATTTGGAATGATTTCCTATAGAGGTCTGGACTTACCATAAAGACGAAAGAGTTTTAGGTAGCATCAGCTGAAGAAAAGGATAGATCAGGTTAGGTGTTGTAAGAGACAAGAATATTCAGAGTTAAGAATCATTTATTAAAAGTACAGCTCAGGCCCTGGCCAGACGGCTCAGTTTGTTGGAGCATTAACCTGTATACCAGAAGGTTGCCAGTTTGATCCCTGGTCAGGAAACATATCTAGATTGTGGGTCTGATTCTAGTTGGGCCACATGCAGGAGGGAACCAATCGATGTTTCTCTCTTACACCAATCTCTCTCTCTGTCTCCCTCTGTCTCTGTCTCTGTCTCTCTCTCTCTCTTTCTGTCTCTCTTTCTCTCTCCCAGCTCTTCCTCTCTATTTAAAATACATATCCTTGGGGAAGGATTTTTTAAAAAGTACAATTCCAGTAACATTTCTTATAGACTACTTATACCTCACAAACCCACCTTGATACAGGAATTACATAACAGAGATGCTGTCAGGAGAACATGGCTTCACATCTTGCTGAAGAGGCTCTTAATATAGTATAAATACAAACAAGTGTCCTGATAGTTTTATCCAGTCTGTTAGTTCACAGTTAAAAAACTGGAATAGGTTGGGCTGGAATTTCAAAGTCAAGTAGGTAAAGGTGTTGCAACTAGCTTTGCTGAATTTTTAGTGCACTGATATATGACTATAATTTTCTTTTGCCAGGTTGGTGATAGATCTGTATTTGTGTACTCTTAGTATGAAAAGATGCTCTGGAGGTTTCTTGGCTGTCATTACAGTGGCCTTCCCAAACAGTGAATCATAGTTCACACCAGCTTTATGAAGATCTCAGAGTTAGGGAGAGAAATGAGTTTATTTAGGAAAGCCGCCCATGTCCTGATGAAATTTGACCTGCTAGCCTGACAGTAAGAAACCACAACAACCCTCTGGAACTGAGAGACCTAATTCCCCTGATTAAAATAATCCAATGGCTTCCCAATACTCTTGGAATAAAAATGAAATGTCTTATCTTGAATTACAAATTTCTTCATGATCTAGTCCCTGTTTATCTCTCCAGCCTCATTGAAAATCAATTTCACTCTAATCTACATGTTCTAATCATAGTAAACTATGTTATTTTTTATATTAAAAATGTATTAAATTTATTTGAGTGACATTAGTTAATAATATTATATAGGTTTCAAGTGTAGAATTCTGTAACACATTATTTTCATAATGAATTGTGTGTTCACCATCCAAAGTCATATATTCTTCTGTCACCATATATTTGACTCTTTTTGCTCTCTTCAACACCCCCTATCTGCCTCTCCCTCTGGGAACCACCATACTGTTGTCTGTGTGTATGAATTTTTGTTTGTTTGGTTAAGTTTTTACCCCACATTATGAGTGAATTCACATTGTTCTTGACTTTTTCTGTCTTATTTCACTCAGCATAATATTCTCAATTCCATTCATTCTGTCTCAAATGGCACTGTTTCATCTTTTCTTATGGCTGAGTAGTACTCCATCATATATAGGAACCAGATCTTCTGAAGAGCTCATACAATAAACTACTTGAATTTCCCACACTGAGCCATGGTCTCTGCTCCTTGTGCCTTTGTATTTACCTTCCCTCTTTGCAGTCTCTCTGTCTCTGCCATCTTCAGCTTGCTCACTCCTGCTCTTTTGTTCAAACCTCACCTTTAGGCATCACCTCTTCTAAAAAACATAAAATCTTGAGAAGGGTTGCGGTGTCTCTTCTATGGGTCCATGGCACTTCCTCATTAGTTATTGTATAACACTAGTCTTTTGGGTGAAATTTAAATTCTTTATTTACATTTCTCCAGTCTCCCAACTACTTGAAGCCTGAAACCTTAGTTTTGTAATGAATAAATCTCCAACTCCTTGGATAGTAGCTGGCTCTGAACAGTTGCTCAGTAAATATTAAAATATCTGAGAGATACATACATTAACTGAGGGATATAACTCTGAAAAAAATCCTGTTTCAAGCAACTGTCCTTTCCTCACTATTATAGTCCTTCATCCACTCCCTACAAAGGGACTCACCCTCTTCATAACCAATGGATGATTCTCATAGACACGTATGAATCATTTTATAGATTGGGTACATTCTTGATGAGGTTTATTTTAACATTTTTTTATTTTGTAATTTGAATTCTAGTTTCACCTAGATGTATGATATATCCATATTCAAAAATCACCAATTACTTTTTATATTTTAGTCAAAATGTTGCTGCTACTCTTCCCTACTTTTTACATTTCACTTCATAGTTAGTAAAATATGTGCATAAGAAAAACACATTTTTATAGAAAGTATAGGATGGGCACATTAAAAATTTGTAAATTCCAAATAACTTCTCACTACATTTTTCCTTTTAACATATTTGGTTTTATTAATGAGAAGCTTAACTAAATGATTTTCAAGTATGTTGGCCACAGTATAAATTTAAGTCTGAAACTCATTTCTACTAAATGTCATAAAAGAAAATTTGAAAAAAAATGTAGGAGTGCTAGACTATATAATGACTTATTTTCCTTTTTTTTTTATCATTTTGTTACATTTCTGTATAATGGACAAGGGATTTCCTTTACAAATAAATAAAAAAACTAAATTGCTTTGGATTTCATTGTAGACAACTCAAACTTCCTTCGATCTGCATATGTGCGAGCCTTCTCTTCCCTCTGGAGACTGCTCTGTAGCATCAACGGCTGAGAAATCAATTGAATAGGGACTGTGACTTCCTGTCTGTCTCCTCTGTTCTGCTCTTGGAATGTAAAAGAAAGTCATTTATTCTCTTGTGACTCTTCTGCCAGTACATGATGAAGGCTTTGCAAAGTGTCATTTAGTGGGACATCCATCACTTATGGTCTTGCTCCTTCACTTGCCCAAGACTCTCACACTCCAGTACCTGGGATGTAAGCAAAGATAATGCATTTGATTTTCATATTGACCTTGACTGTCTTAGAGGCTGGCTTACTCCACAGGGACTCTTTCCAGACCAAATGGCCTGCCACTGACCTCACCTGCTATAGCTCATGATCTCTGATTTTGCAGTCCTTCCTTCATGAATGCAAATGTACCCACTCATGCTTTCTTCCCTCCTTTCCCCTAACTGTGTGCAACAATAAAATGAGTGATGACATTTCCTTAATTTCATAACATCTTATAGTTCATAAAGGGCCTTTATGAAATAATACATTTAGTAGGTATAGTATTATACAAAGAACTCAGACTTTGGAATCAAAAGTTTTAGGGATTCGTAACCTGTTTCTACCATTTATTTGCTTCATATCTAGGGATAGTCATTTAAATTTTATGTTCTTATTTGTAAAATGAGGATAATATTTACTTCACAGCTTTGATGTGAATATTTATTTGTCTGTTGGTTTGATTATTTATTTATTTTGCAAATATTTAAATGCCAGATCCTCTTCAGGAAATACAGCACAGAACAAGACAGACCAAGTTCCTTTCTTGTATAACTTTCATTCATATTAATGAATCAGACAAAATAATTATAAATATTTTACAATATTAGGCACATGGCATTGTACATGTCAAATTACTGTCGCACAGTAGGTCTCAATAAATAGTATTTTTTGTATTTCTATTATATTTACAGGTATTAAGATTTCAATCAGTTGTTTTTTTTATTCTTTTTATTAAAGAAATGTGAAGACTTTGTGATGTGTCAGCTTGGCTGTTCTGAACTTCAGTCCCTAGAATTCCTTTTCCAGGATGTTGCCCATTAGAGTTAGCTGCAGGTATATCTCTGAAGAGAGCCAGAGAGTGCGAAGTAGGGAGCAGCCATTTTGCAGCA
Organism: Trachops cirrhosus; assembly: GCA_028533065.1. Taxonomy (NCBI): domain Eukaryota; kingdom Metazoa; phylum Chordata; class Mammalia; order Chiroptera; family Phyllostomidae; genus Trachops; species Trachops cirrhosus. The sequence continues at coordinate 47,462,982 of CM052543.1, read as the reverse complement.
AACACACATCTCCTCTAGTCATTGGATCAAACACTAACTGAGGCTGCTGTCGAGGGATCTGCAGATCTAATTAAAGCTCTTAATCAATGCACTTTAAGCTAATCAAAAGGGAGACTATTGGGGATGCAACTGATTTAATCAGTCAGAAACCCTTTAAAAGAGGACTTGCCTAGGCCTTCCCTGACGTCTTAGACACCAAGTGGTAGCTGGATCCTCCTTGCAGACCACCCTCCTGTGAGCGGCAAGCTCCAGCTCATGCGGGTGGGTTCCAATCGGCTCATGACCTGCCCTTCTTGCTCTCTGTACTAGGATTTTAGGCTTCAAGTATAGGACTTTAAATATCCTTAATACAATTGGCTTACTCCCTGCATATATTTTACTGGTTTTACTAATGTGGTTAAACTCCGATATACTAATATTTGCTAATTTTAAAAAAAACTGTTAAAATTCTAAATGGCAGATAGAAATCATCATTGTAAATATTTCAATTCATCTGTTTCACTAAAACTATAATTAACATGCATTTTTCCATAACATTATAAACTCTCTGGAAACAAAATTTAGTTCCTATATGATAGTTGCTATGTGAATGAATTTAAAGTAATTACTCTATTTTATAGCTGTAAATAACATTATGAACATCTTTGTGCATAAAACTTATTTTGTATTGGTATTTAAGGACAGCTTCCCAGAGATGGAATTGTTAGGGTAAATGGCATGTGCATTCTGTGGCTATCAATAAATAACAGTTTATAAAAAGACTGGAAACTTTGTATTCCCAACAATAATGCATAAGTGGCAACTGAGATCTCACGTAATTACATGCCCACCCAAGTTAGCTAGGTCTCTTTAAATTGTCAAACCAGCAGATAGCATGGAGTGAAATTCTGCTGCAAGTTTTCTTCCAGTCTACTATAAAATTTTGTGTGAGTCTTATCAAATTTTCTCTTAGAATGTTTTCCTTGCCTTGGTAAGCTGTTCAGTGCCCATTAATTTTCTTATCTTTTTATATGTGCCACAGAGCTCTTCATTTAATTTTTACTTCTCTGTAATAAGAGAAAATTATTCTAAGTTATTTTGCTATAATAGCTTAAAATTCATATTGCAAGTATAGGGTCTTTCTTAGTTATATCCCACTCCTATGATAAATTTGCTACCAAAAAATGTTCTGCTTCTCCATTGAGCACTTAGAAAAATATTACTAAACCTCTCCTTCCTGTCTCTTTCTTCTATTTGGTGTACAAACATTTCTCAGGAACCTAAGGAAGCATGAGAGGTCTCTACTATCAAGGTGGTTAAAATGTAGCTACAGACATAAACAAACAAATATAATTAAAGTTTTGAAAGTGCAATGATGAAAAGCATCAGTGCAATGGTAGAGAGTTATAAGTGCTTGTATTTAAGGTATCTGCCATTTAGAATTTGAACACATTTTTGAAAATTAGCAAATATTACTATATCAGAGTTTAACCACTGGTCATAAGTGGTCATAAGTAAAACTGGTAAAATATATGCATGGTCAGATCTCTCTTAAGTAGGGTGGCCAGGGTAGGCTCTCTGTGGAAGGAACCTTTAAAAAAAGGAATTGAAGGCTAAGAGAGGCTTGCTATGTATGGGATTTACTGGAAGGGGAATGTTCCTTACAGAAAGACAATGCAAACTTCTGAAATTACCTGGGTCAGTGAGAATACTGAGGACAAGAGCAAAGAGGCATAGAGCAAGGCTGAGGGTATCACAAGAGACGTGGAGCAAGAAGAAACCTTAGTACCAAGTATGAGTTTGGATTTGCTTTTGAGCACAAGAGAAAACCAGAGAAGGCCTTTTATTTTAGCAAGTAAATAATGAGTAATTTTTAAAATCTGATATTTATTGGTGTCTACTTGCTAAGCACTTTACATACAGGGTCTGACAGAAGTAAGGCCTGACTGAGTGTGGTTGGTAGGATAATAATATGGGTGTAAAAATTTATAATTTTAATTTGAACATTTCACCAAAAATACCATATGATGTGCTTGAGTGTGATACTGTTGTGTTACAGAATTACATGCTTATGATTTTGTAATAAAAGATTTTATAATAAAAAGGGAGTTATTTGTGCCAGACCCTGTGTATCATTGTATTTAATCCTCAAAACCACCCAGGAAGTGATATTATTATCAATCTCATTTTACGCATGAGTAATTGGAGGTGAAGACAACTAAGTAATTCACTTAAAGTCACATAGCTACTAAGGGACAAAGTCATGATTTAAACCACTGCTCTTCCCACTAGTCTACACTGTTCAGTTTTGTGAAATCAATTGCAGTATTTGGGAGTAAATATCTGTTGAATAAATTGTATTGATTTTATCAGTTTTCTCTAGCTCCTATCTCTCTCTCTTTATTCTTCTCTTTCCTTTCACTCTCTCAGATTTTCCATTCCTTATATTTGGGTCTTGGTTTTCATGACTAGCTTTTAAGTGATTAAAATGATAATTCTAATATTTAAACTAAAAAAGGAAACAAGAGTCTTTATTTAGTTACGGAGCACTTTGTTTAGTTTAGCCCTTGCCAAGTGGCTGGGTTGGTTGGAGCATCGTCCCAGGCACTGAAAGATTACAGTTTTGATTTCTGGTCAGTGCACATTCCCAAGTTGCGGCTAGATCCCCAGTTGGGGGCATTTGTGGGAGGCAATGATGGATGTTTTTTTCTCACATCAGTGTTTCTCTGTCTCTCTCTCATTCTATCTCTCCCTACCTCTGTCCCTAGAAGTCAGAAAACATGTACTCATGTGAGGTTTAAAAACAACAAAACTCAGAGGAGTTTAGATATTTATCAAAAATATGTTTTGTATGCTGGGATTCCTTTCTGAAGGCTCAGCTATATGAACAAAGCAAATTTTCTATTCCTTTTCATGAGCCATTCTACCAGACTCAAGACAGTTGCTCTTGGCCCAGCTGACAGCACTGGAGGTACAACCAATTTCCTTAAGACTGAACCTCATTCGAATCTGTCTTGACTTCCCATAAAAATTATTTCCATCTCTATGACCAGGCACATGTAAGCATTTCCGTTTAATTATTACCAGGTTGCAATACAAATGCCTGAGCAAATGTTCCTTTAATATGGGCATTAGGGTTTTGAAGTAAGCCTTTTACGAGATTTATGCCAAGATATCCTGAGTTGGACATTCTCCGCTTAATATCCAGAATAAACCTTTAATAAAACTGTCTGACATACATTTACTGCATATTAAAATGCAAAGTTCCACACTATAACATTGTATTTTAATGTCTGAAAATATTCTAAAAATTTCAAATTATCTGCTTTATAGTTGGCATAAAGAGGCAATTCTATTCCTTCTTTTACATTCAATTAGATTTTTTGTTAATGATCACTCAACAAAAAATTACTAAAATCTGAACACAGTGGTAAGAGCTAGGTATACCTTGAAATCTAGAAGTACCTCATCCTTCAAAGCTATCATTAGGAAAAGAAAGAAAACACAATCACTGCAGAGACAATTTAGCAGAAGTTTCTAGTACCAGGCAATGTGGATCTCAGAGGGGGGAGTAAAGACTTTGTCAAGATGTTGAGCTTTAATCTGGGTTTTGAAGATGGGGTCTTCAAACCAAACTAGAGAGAATAAAGAAAGTCAAAATAAAAAGAACAGCATAAGCCATGAAGAATGAAGACTTATTCATGGAATCTGTAGCATTTCTTTTGAAAAATGAAGTGAAACTCAGAAAAGATCAAGGAAACAAGAAGAACTTGAAGCTTAAACCACGCAAAGGAGTCTGGCTTTGAATATTCAGAAAACAAGGGACACTTAAGAAGAGTTAAGAAGGGAATAAACTGCAATTTCTGTTTTAAGGTTATGTTGCAGTTGTATAAAGCGTTTTGTTGACAATATTTTCCCAGTGTTTCCTTCGTGGGAAGAATATACCTAATGCTCATCCTTTCCTAATCTAATTTATATATTTATTTAGATACTCCACAACCACATAAGAACTGTGGTGCAATAATACAGTTGTTCAAATTTGACCTCAAGTCCCTCAATCTCTGGGTTTCCAGGGCAACTAGTACCTGGAATCTGAGGTACCCTCACTTACAGAAGGAGAAGTTGTGTTGAATTCAGTTTGCTACAGCTACAGATTTCCAAATGTGTGGCAGTTATTCCCAGAACACTCCTATAGAAACTGACATCTAAACTCAGACAGGCCAGAAGAGGTGGGAAGCTGGGGGAGCATTGAGAAAGACTGCTTGGAAAATTTAAACTCTGAACTGGATCTTGTAAATGTGAGTAAAATAAAAGGTGGAGGTGAATCATTTTAGACAGAAATGACGTTTTTGTCAATCATAGAGGCAATAAGAAGTGTGACAAGTTGATATGATTTGAAAGTGGGTTATAGATAAAAATATTAATTTTCCTTTTATTGAATTTATTGGGGTAACACTGGTTAACAATATTAGACAGGTTTCAGGTGCACAATTCCATGACACATCATCCATATAATGTATTGTGTGTTCATCACCCCAAGTCAAGTAGCCTTCCATCAGGTGGAGAACATTTTTAAGGCACTGAATAATTTAAATTTATGCACATTAATATTAATATTTATAAAATTCTTTGAAATCTGCTTCTCTGGAGATACTTCCTTTAGTAGGTTTAGATGCACTGGATATCCAAACTATATAAATTTTACATAGTCAGCCCTGGCTGGTGTGCATCAGTGGATTGAGTGCCAGCCTGCGAATCAAAGGGTTGCCTGTTTGATTCCCAATCAGGGCACATGCCTGGGGTACCAGCAAGGTCCACAGTAGGGGGCATTTGAGAGACAACCACACATTGATGTTTCCTTCTCCCTTCCTTCCTCTGTCTCTAAAAATAAATAAATATAAATCCTTTAAAAATTTACTTATTCATGCAAATTGATCACTTTAGTTATTTATATGTTTCCATATTTTGATTCAAGTATTTCTTAAATATCTATTCTATTTTATAATCTGTGAAGAGTAAAACATAAATCAGAGTTGGCATTTTTCCTCAAGGGGCTCAAGGTTCACTAAAATAAAATCAGAAGTTTATAAATAAATACTTTTAAATTATTACAATAATTAAAGCAAGGAAGGCATGAAAAATATGAATGCCCAAGTCCTTATGAAAAATAAGAAGGAAAAAATGATCATCTATGTGGAAGCCTTGTAAGGAGGGATTATAGAGGAAGTGACTTTTGAACCAGGTGAGTAGGGATTTCAAAGACAGATTACAGAAAGGAAGGATGTTCTAGTTAAAAAGAATAATTTAGACATGTGTAGGAGATATTTTTAAAAATTGAAACTTGCTACATTCAACCTATAGTCTCCATCTCTGTCTCTCTCTTTCTCTTCTCTCTCTTTTTGTTATTTTTTAACTGTACCACCATGTTAAAGATGCAGGGAGTACTAAGGTCAGGCGTAAATGTGAGACGTGGAGGCTCATGATTTGAATCTTTGCCTGATTTGATTAGGTGTTGATTAGCCAAGCGTGCCTGTATCTGAGACTCAATTTCTTTAGCTGTAAAATACAGTTAGTAGTGTCACCTATTTTGCAGGGCTGCTATGAAGATTGGAAGAGCTGATGTAAAGCTCAAAACTTGGTGCTCAATACATATCAGCTCTTTTCAGTATACCTATTCTACATATTCTTGGCTTGCCCCAGCTTCATAACAACAAACCAATTTTGTGTACATATTTTTTGGTATCATTACTAAGCCATCAATATAACTTTTAAATGGGCAGAAAGGGGCCCATAGACAAGGTTCCAGGCTAAATCACTAGAAAATTCATTCTAGAGAACATATATTAGCAAGTCAAAACTTACTTTAATTATTCAGTCAGTTTCTAATCGGACTAATCATTCTAGATTCTGCTAAAAATCTTTCTTTTTCTCTCTATAGGATGGTCAAAAGAGGCTCCTTGAGTTGTCTTGCTAACATCCAGATACTCTGTGATTCCCCTGTAAATGCTTGGCTTGGGGAAGAGGATCTTGCTATCTTTGTAAATCATGGTATGAAGTCATTTAGAAATGCCTTACTTTTGTTAATGTCTTGTCCTCTAATTGTGCTATTCTTTCCTGCTGACAGTCCCAAAATGTTGGTGTCTACGAATCAGATTCCTTTAAAAATATGCAGAAGCACCAGAATTTTGGGCCCCATTTCCAGGGAAAAACTAGTAAATATCTATCATGTCAACTCTTATTTAGCAAAGCCACATTTCATTATTATCCTTATGCCTTTGAATGCCTTCTAACTCAAACTATTTTATTTCATGAGATAATCATTCTAATATTTTGGAAAGGTACCATTTTTATCTGTAATGTAAATATAATTTTTGTTTACATTTATGACCCATACCACAACAAAAATACCAACATTACGCCACAGAATTTTAATAGGTAACATTTAAAAAACAAAAATTTGTTGTCTTTTCAACTAATTTCTTTTTCTTCTTATAAAATTTGATGAAGGCTATATATTTTTTAAAAGATAAATTCACTTTACGTTCCTTCTTTTTCCCCACAAAAATCATCAAGATTACATTAGCATTTCATATAATAGGATTTGGCACTTAAGACTCACAGAAAGAAGTATAGATGAATTATTCACATCTGAGAGGAAAGGCAATTGGAGAAATAAACATTAAAAATGATTTTCAATCTGCAGTTATTCAAGAGAGGCAGAGTCATCAAGTAAAAGGGAAAGATGAGAACACCAGGAAATAAATGGCTCAATTGATTTAAGGGATGTTTTCACAGCACCCAGATTTTGAGAAAAGGTGTGGATCCATCAAAAAGTCCCATTAATGTAGGATGGTCCCATTTAACATCTTTTATATCTAAGATGGTAAAATTATATATTTTATTACCATTTTGACTGTTATTATTGAATCAGATTTTCTCAGGGGCTAAAATCATTCTCTGATTAAAACCCAGAAAAATTTTAAAGATATATTAACTTTGAGAGAGCTAAGATATAATTTAATAAGTTATCTTTTTGGTATTCTAAATGGCAGGGAACTAATGTCCCAAGAGTCAGAACTATGTCTAAAATGGCCTAAAATACCAAGGAATTGCCTGTGAATGATTAAGAATCTGACTTTAGAAGTACACAACATAACCTTCCTTCCCAGAAGGAAATGAATAGCTAAGTATAACAGAAAGTATGTTGAAAACTGAAAGGCCTGTGCTCTAATTCTGCCTGTGCCCTTGACCCATGGGCAAGTTAGGCAAGTTACTAAGCCTCACTAACCCTGACTCAAGAACCTCACTGAAAAATGGGCTTCTGGTACTGAGCTGTATGTGAGGAACTTGGGACTCTCCTGGAGCAAGGCAGTCACACAATCAATATTAGTTTCTTTTCTATTTTTTTTCTACTTCTCACTAACACGGTAGTAGCTCACCATCACAAGTAGGATCACATTTCCCCCTAACATTCCCAGTCCCAGGAATTAAAATATATAAATACATTATAATATGGAGGGGGGGAAAGCTGTGTATTTAGGTTTCCAAATTTGCTATGTCAGAGTAAAATGAGCTTACTCAAGAAAACACTATTTAAATTATAAAATAGTGTGCACATAATGGCTATTGTTTCCTGATGATAGTGGTAGGACAAAGTGAGGATTGTTTAGTTATAGTAATTGCTAAATATTTGGTAGCTCATTTGCATTCTATGTACTAATAATATACAGGAAGAAAGAGAAAGAGAGAAAGTTACTTAGAAAACTCCAAATGAAACTGATAAGATGAATGGGGGGGTGTCTCCAAGATAAGTCTAATAGTAATATTTTTATGTTATATAAAACATGCAAAGTGCTATTAACAGTGTCTGACACATAACAAGTATTTTGTAAACACTATTACCTTTACTATCCATGTTGTTGTTGTTATGATTAGACCAGAAAATACACACTTATGTGGGAATTTATGCATGTAAAATGCAAAACAAGAGAAGGAGAGAAGGAAGGAGCGAGAATGAGGTGGGGACTCCAGAGAAGAGACCATTCACCACTGAAATGCAAACAATGCAAAACCTTTCAAAAAAAGAAAGATGTAAGAGAAAAAGCAGCTCATGAGGGCTTGCAGGAAAGATAAAGTGTGGTCCCACACACTCACACACATAACACACACTTGCATACTCTTACTATCAGAGTCTTTTAATTTTATTTTTACAACTGACAAACAAGTACTGTAAAATATATTTTATCATTTGGTTCTTCAAAAATTATATGAAAATTGGTCTAAAAGACTATCTTCAATCTACAGATGAGGAAACTCTGAGAATCAGGATGGTGAGTGTTCTTAAGTTTGCTTTGTTAGTAAGTGGTGGATCCTACACCCAAACTGAGTCTTGAGATTTAACCTTCACATTCCTGTCCATGATGCCATGTTTCCAAACTGCACAGAAGGGAAATGCACAGAGGCCAAAACAGTTTCCTAGACATAGATGACAAAAAAAGTAGGCTTGATCTTGCAATAAACTGTGAAAGCAAATTGATATTCTGTGTAAAAATTGTACCTGCAGAGAATATCTATAATTTTTAGTTTATGCAGAATGTGGCTACTGATCTGGTATTTATAAATTCTATTATAGTTAAAGCATACTATTTTCAAGTTATCACTTTTGGTTTCAATTTCTAATTAACAAAATTTAATTAGTTCTGGTAGAAGAAGTGGGGTCATTAATTATAAGACTAGTGTCCAGGGAAGAAAATGTTGCACATGATTTAGTTCAATTTCTACAGAAGTCAACCAAAATAATCAACTATAAGTGTGTAGGTATTTGTACACGCCATTGTCTATTGAATAGCAAATAATTTAGGAGGAATAGCTGGTTGCAGCATTGCTCTTTTGTACTCTCCATTTCCCTAGACTTCTCTTCAAATTTTTTGTATTTATCCCATCTCACTCTCTTCACAAGTAGAGTGTTTCATACATTAGAAGTGAAGAGGAGCATGATATCTAGAAAAACAAAGGTCTTTGATAGCAACCATATCTGAATTCAAATCCAGAGTCAATACCTTACTAACTATATCACCCTGGGCATGTTATTATTTAACTGAAATTAAGTAATTCCAGTTTCCTGGAAACCTTATCTTGTTATCTGTGAAATGGAGAAAATAATACAGGGGGTTGTTCTGAGAAGTTAAGATAATATACAAAACACTTAGTATAGCATTAGCTAGTTTTATCCTCCTCCTTATTATCATTATTACCTGTATTGGATATAAATGGGAATATGGTCATTGCTAAGATATATTATCAAGGATGTTACCTAGATTGCTTATAGAGTATTTTTTGTCACATATTTTCATTAGGACTTTTTGATGGTAGTTTTTCTTGGAAATAGGAGTATGAAGAGAGCTATAAAATGAAAAAGAGAGATAGAGATAGGCATTTTCCATGCATCATCTTTATTTTCTGAGTTCAATAAGGTTTATAGTTTAAAAATATTTTATAACAAATTTTTAACTCATTTTACAAATTGTAAAAAAATAGCAAAATTTTATTTTGCTTCAAATGGTTCTTAATACTAATAATGGAAGAAGTTATGTAGCAAATGCTGAGTGTTTACCGTGTACCAGGCAGTCAATCTTCAAAACAGCAAATGAAACAGCATTATCCCTGTTTAACAGATGAAGAACCCAAAATGTCAGAGATTAGTTACAGCTACAGCAATGGGAGAGAATGGGACAGTCTTAATACAACACCCAGGCCTTTTTTCTAAATCATCTTACCTCCTAAAAAAAATGTCCCTCTCCACAAGAGTGATGGAGAAAGAAAGCAATACTAATTGGTCAGGTGCTATGTGACAGGCTCTAAGAAGGCACTTTAAACCAAGGTCTAGTTTGATCCTCAGAGTGACCTTAAGTTGTAATTATGCACGACTTGGAAAATGAAAGTTGTTCCGCCAGACCACAGGCCTCCTGAGGGCAGGTACTCTACTTGGCCCATATTCGGGTGCTCATTGCTTGGGACAGTGATGGACACTGCATTTGGATTCATAATATTTAGTATTGATGGATGGAAACAATAAAGATATTTTTATCAAGCAAATATTTTTAATATAAGTGAAAGTGTCTTTGTATCAGAAAACCTATAGGCTTGACTCCTGTCTCTGCTACCAGGGGAATATCATTAATTTCCCTGAATTTTTCTTCAGTCCTTCTTCAGAATAGTATGTCCACCTATAAACTTAAAAAAAATGCTGCTTTTTCCTTCTGGTTATGTTGTAATGAGTACTAAGGAATATCTAGAGATATATAGATATATCTTTTATACACAGATAAAAAAAGCCAATTCTGCTAGGCATAAGTAAATGCTCAATAGATATTTATCAAATAAATAAATATATATATATATAAATAATCAGCCATGAACCAGTAAACTCTTTTTAAAAACTTAGGAAACTTAAGAAACTTGAAAATAAGTATAAGGAACTTATAATATTATAGGCCCATAAGAGGCAGAATGAAAATAAGATACAGCCCTGGCTGGTGTGGCTAAGTTGGTTTGCCTGGTTGGAGTGTTGTCCCGTAAATCAAAGAGTCATGGGTTTGAGTCCCAGCCAGGGCACGTGCCCAAGTTGCAGGTTTGGTCCCTGGTTGGAACACACACAGGAGGCAACCAATTGATATTTGTCTCTCACATGGATGTTTCTCTCCCTCTCTTTCCCTCCTTTTCATTCCTTCCCCTCTCTTTCTTTCTCTCTCTCTAAAGAAAAAAAAATCATGTCCTAGGTTGAGGATAAATAAATAAATAAATAAATAAGATACAGTAGTCTCCCTTATCCACAGTTTCACTTTCCAGAGCTTCAGTTACCCACAGTCAACCATGGTCTGAAAATACTAAATGGAACATTCCAGAAATAAATAATTCATTAATTTTATTTTGCCTATTGTCCTGAGTGGCATACCCATGCTGTATATATTCCCTACCTGCCCATTAGTCACTTAGTAGCTGTCATGCTTATCCAATTGACTGTTGCAGAAACTTGCTGCATCCAGCTAACCCTTATTTTGCTTAGTAATGACCCCAAAGTGCAAGAATGACAGTGATACAGACAATTTCATATACCAGAGAAAAACCTAAAGCATTTCCTTCAAGTGAAAAAGGTATGTATATATAGGAAAAACATAATGTATATAAGACTTGGTATTATCCATGGTTTCAAGCATCCACTGGGGGGTCTTGGAACATCCCCCATGAATAAGGGAGAACTACTGTATTATAACTATTAGGAAGCATTGTCCTAAATCTTTTATTGAGTGTTAAGATTAATGAATTAAAAAGTCTGTCCCTCTACTTAACAATATTATTTGTTCAATTTTGCCAAATGCAAACAAAAATTATTTTTAAAAAGTAAAATAATAAAAAAGTAATACAAACCTAAGAGAAGCCAGTACAATTGAAAGAAATTATCAAGAGAGAGTTGCAATGTGACAAATAGGCTGCTTTTTCTTTTCAACATTATCACGAAAGCACAGCCTCTGCTTACTTGTGGTTTGCATAGAGTTGAGCCACTAAGTTTTGCCACACGATAGCACTGTGACCTTTTGCAAATCAGAGAAACCATTCCCCAGCCACTTCATTTAGATTGTTCCTGGGATAATTTTTTTCCCACACAGAGCTGCTCAGGCCTCAGGCTCTCCTGGAGAGCAGCAGAGAAAGGGCATCTTTGACACTGCTAGCTGGGAAGATGCAAACCTGGGGTCATGTGCGGCCACCTTTTCCTGAACCTGTTTGAGACACTAGTCAACCCAAAGAAAAGCAGAGCCACAAGAGAAACTGTAGGAGTCAAGGTGACATTGGAATCCTGACCCTGTTTTGTCTTTTACAAGAATCAACGAGCTTATATTTGTTCTTAGTTTGAGTTGGGCTTCTGCCTAACTAAAAGAAATAAGTAAATATAGTGTGATGTTCCTATTTAATATTTAAATAATTGAGATTACATAAACTCGTGACACATTCAAGGATATAAAAATGAGTGATGTGGGTACACATTAGAGATGCTGGTACACGATAAGGCAGGAGTTAGGCAGGTAAACATGTTAAAAATGTTGGTCTTTATCTTAAGGGTAATGGACAGTGTAGTGGGGTTTTGTGAAGAAGCCCAACATGGTCAGATGCACTGTTGTTATTGGTAAACTAAGCTCTGGAATGGATGTTTCTACCACTGGAAACCTTATGGGATCCAGGGGTGTTTTGGACACTTTTACACCATCAATCCTATAACCATGTTCCAGTACATCTGTTCCCCTACAGAATGTTTGTGTCCCCATGTGATAGTCATCAGGTTCATTGTGATCAATGGAAAGATGGCACCTTTATTAAAAAGGATATAAATGATGTATGTTTCTTTTGTCTATAAAGATTACAACTTAATTGTGTGATGAGAGGGATATAAATGGCAACCAGCTGTTGAGTGAAGGAAACTGGTGTCACACCTTGCCCAAGGGCCCAGAAGTTCAAACTGGGCTTTGTTCAGGTGTGAGAATGGGTGGTCTTATATCCCCATGGCCATTCTCAACTATTCTGGAATACTTATGGTCAGTATGTCTATTAAATAGCCTGTTTATCTAGCACAGCCAGGTGCAAATACAAACAGGAGATCCTAAGGTACAAGTGTGTCATGGCCGAGGAATAACCATAGTTGATGATTTTTAAGTGCATATTTGTGCCAGACATTGTTCTATGTTATATGTATAATTTCACTTAATCCATACAAAAGCATTATAAGATATAGGCCTTGGCTTTTCCCTGTTATACAGATGAGAAAACTGAGGCCCAGCAATATACTAAATGATTTGCCCAAAGTCACACAGATTGACCACAGGCAATTTGGCTCTGGAGCCTTAGCTCTTCATCTCAAGGTTCTACTATCTTTGTCACTCTCACAGCCAGGAAGATAATCTGAGCCATGCCTAAAACATTTTTGTGTGACTAATGTGGAAGGCCAGTATCTGATTATCTCAAGAATTAAATTTCATTCCTGCTTTGGGACCTCTACAATCATATAACATAACATAAGACGTACCACTATACACAATATAAGTTGAACTATTTCCTTATGATATATGTATGCATTTTATTTCAGTTAGTTCTCACTATAGAATTAAGGCAATTAGTTATTGTTACTGTTTAACCACATTACAGATGAAATCCTTTAAATCTTCTGAAAATGCTTTGTTTTTGACTCACATTTTATCTTCAGCCACTTGTGTCCTGAATAGGTGTATTATTTTGTATAAAAGGCATTTACCTGAATGTCTTTTCTCTCATTAATGGAATTAAAAGCAGTGAAAAATGCATTATGTTTGGGTGAGAAGACAGAGAACAAGAGTGATTGGGTCATTTGAGATATATATGGTCTGACCGCTCCCCTTGCAGTGCTTTCATTTCCAGTATTGGAAGAACAGGGAAAATGCCTTGGTAAATATGACTTCTTTCAATTTCCATCTGTAGTTATGCAACTGCTTCTCTCAAAGGATTAAAGCTTGTTTCTGTGTGCTTGATTCCTTTTGCTTTCTGGTTATTTACACATCACTTCGCCTTACATCATTTGAAAGCTGTTAGTTTAGAATAGAAAACAGTTTTATTAAACCAGTAAAAATGTTAGGGAGGAAAAACAAAACTAGCAAAGTCTTAAAGGAAAATAAATTTAGATCTTTGTAAATGTTTTCTTTAAATGTGCAATTTCTAGTTTTGTTTTAACTTTTTGATTCCATATTGGTAAATGGCATTTTAAGGGCAGTTACTCTTTTAAACAATGAAATAGAATTTAAGGACTATAATTGATTAAATACTTTTCTCATTTTGTAGAAACACCATAACAAATATAATTTTTCTGTATTTCCCTAATAGCCTTAGAAATTATATATTAGTGTTCCCATTTTACAGAAGAATATGAGAATATCCTTGGTCATTGATGAAGTCACAATAATTAAATGATAGAATCTGAAATTCCTTCATCTGGCCCAAAGCAAATTTGTAAAACAGTAGGTATCTGTATGTCCTCATTACAGATACATCAAGAAATTAAATTTACCTAAGGTCAGTGGTGTAGGGTAAAGTGTATTTCTATTCTATGAAATTATTTTACATTTATGAATATTATATAGATGCATCTCATTGTTTTCTCTCTATAAGTTTATTGTAATTTAACATGTAAATATTATTATGTATATAATTGCAAATTATAATTTTAATTTTTGCAAATTGATCCTATGGTTTAAGGTATATTTCAGATATGATTTTTCTTTCTCATACTACTCATCAGTAAGTACTTTGGCTGTAAAGTTTGTTGATGGCATGAAATTTTAACTTCTCTGGCTAGTGTTTGTTGTTTGTTGTATCTATTTTATATATTAAGGGACTCACCATTTTAATTAATTATGTTATAAAGAAAAACACAATTCTGGTAAACAAATGAACAACTATACATGTTTCTCTCTGCTCTAGCAAGCAAAGAAAATGTGGGGGAAGGAACCTCAGCTGGACCCTCAGTTTTGTGGTGTCTGATGATCCATGATCACCAAGCTTTGGCCACATCCTTGGTTAACCAAATGGGTGACTTTAATTAGTCAGTGGTATGGTCTGCAGATAACTTAATTTCACTGTAAAGCGATATGGGAGAAATCTCTTTTTCATCCTAAAGCACAGGGACCACAGAATAAGAAAAGAATAGAGAAGAGAGCATGAAGGGAGATTAATAGAAAGAACCAGAGAGATAGCTAGAAAGAGTGACTAAATCCCAGGACTTCAGATACAGGATATAACAGAGCCAGACCTGAGAAAATGGTTAAGGGTTTTTTTTTTTAAGTTTTATATGTTTATTTGTTTTTTAAAATAGGGATATATATATATATATATATATATATATTCCTATATATAAAATATTCAAAGCTCAGTTTTTATTGTTGAAAATGGAACCTCCCATCTTTCTCAAATTCAGTGAAATTTATTTCACAGTGACATAATTGGCAGAAAGACTCTGAGGAAGTAAGTTAAAAGCCTTGTGTTTCTAACCTGGACCAATGGATGGGAACAAAGATAGCCCATAAAAAGTATCCAGGCGATCCCTGTAGTGAGCTCTCTCACAGAAAGAAGTGCTGAGCCAGGGCTGAAGTTGAAAATAAAAATTTCCAGGTGATTGAGAGGATTCAAATTTCCTTTGCATTGGGTTTTCTTAATGTGAGGTCAATCAAAAGAGGCTGTAAGTAAAACACATATCTCTGTAAAATCATTCCTTTTCCGACTTTCCCTTGTGAATCAAAATCAGTTCATCTAACACTGTCAGCAGAATCTTTAGTTCACTGATTGCCTGGTCCTCTGCCGCACCATCCTGAAAGCACCCACGTATAAAGCAATCTGCTCTCTCTGCTCCTCTCTCTTGACACCATAAATTGATGATTTGCAGTGTCATCAGCATCTCATCTTGCTTAGCTTTGTTCTCCTTCTCAACACCTCCTTTTCTTACTCCCTATGGCTTCCTGCAAGATGACAGAGTTTGTTGTTGAATGGAATAGATAATAGAAGAGGACAGTTAAGTAAACATACAAACAAAATAAATTAGATTTCTAAGAAAAAAGAAACACAGTAATATACAAATGAGTAAGATAAAACTCATCTTAGAATTTTATAACTTTCCAAGTAGGGTGAAAAATAAATGAATACTTTTCCTATGTATCATGACTAGTTGACTTTACCACCAAACATTCTTACTAAAAATGTTACTGAAGAATATACTTTGACAAGAAAAAAAGCAGAAATAAGTTGTGTGGGAGGTAATGACAAGCACAGAAATTGATAATATGCTAGTAAAGTCAAATGCTATATACATATACATATATAATAGGGATTTTAAATGGGAGATATAAAAACTGAAAATTTTATATCACAATAATGATAGTGGAAGAGGGTTGTTAAATGCATAATTTAAAAAAATATATATTGTTGTTCAATTACAGTTGTCCCCTTTCTCCCCGTTGTTCACCTCTACCCCGTTGCCCCACACCCCCACAGTCAATCACCCCCATTGTCCGTGCCCATGAGTCCTCTATTTGTGTTCCTTTGCTTGCCCCTTCCCCTTCTTTCCTCCATTATTCCTCTCCCCTCTCCCCTCTGGCCACTGTAAGTTTGTTCTGTATTTCCAAGTCTCTGGTTGTATTTTGCTCATTTGTTTGTTTTGTTGATTAGGTTCCACTTATAGATGAGATCACATGGTATTGGTCTTTCACCACCTGGCTTATTTCACTTAGCATAATGCTCTCCAGATCCATCCATGCTGTTGCAAAGGGTAGGAGCTCCTTCTTTCTTTATGCTGCATAGTCTTTCATTGTGTAAATGCACCATAGTTTTTTAATCCACTCATTTACTGATGGACACTTAAGCTGTTTCCAGCACTTAGCTATTGTAAATAACACTGCTATGAACATTGGGGTGCATAGGTTCTTCTGAATTTGTGTTTCAGGATTCTTAAGGTATAGCCCAAGCAGTGGAATCACTGGATTAAAAAGCAGTTCTATTTTTAGTTTTTTGAGGAAATTCCATACTGTTTTCCACAGTGGCTGCCTCAGTCTGCATTCCCACCAACAATGTACTAGGGTTCTCTTTTCTCCACATACTCACCAGCACTTGTTGTTTGTTACTTTGTTAATGATGGCCATTCTGATTGGTGTGAAGTGGTATCTCATTGTGGTTTTAATTTGCATCTTTCTAATGGCTAGTGATGTTGAACATTTTTTCATGTGTCTCTGGTCCCTCTGTAAGTCCTCCTTGGAGAAGTGTCTGTTCAGGTTCTTTGCCCATTTTTTAATTTTTTAACTGGATGACCTTCTGGTGTTGAGTTTTGTGAGTTTTTTATATATTTTGGAGATCAAACCCTTGTCCAAGGTATCATTGGCAAATATGTTTCCCATATAGTTGGTTCCTTTTCCATTTTGTTGATTTTTTTTAGCTGTGCAGAGCTTTTTAATTTAATGTAGTCCCATTTGTTTATTCTTTCCTTTATGTCCCTTGCCCTAGGGTATGTATTGGTGAAAATGTTGCTGTATGGAATATCTGAAATTTTCTTGCCTATGTTCTCCTCTAGGACTTTTATGGTGTCATGACTTATATTTATGTCTTTTATCTATTTTGAGTTTATTTTTGTGTATAGTGTAAATTGGTGGTCAAGTTTCTTTTTTTTTTGTATGTACTTGTTCAGATCTCCCAACACTATTTGTTGAAGAGGTTTTTTTACTCCATTTTATGTTCCTGCCCCCTTTGTCTTATATTAACTGACTGTATTGACATGAATTTATTTCTGGGCTCTCTATTCTGGCCCATTAACCTATGTGTCTGTTCTTATAGCAGTACTAGGCTCTTTTGATTACAGTGTCCTTGTAATATAGCTTGATATCAGGTATTGTGATCCCTCCTACTTTATTCTTTCTCAGAATTGCTGAGGCTACTCAGGGTCATTTATGGTTCCATATAAATTTTTGTAGTATTTGTTCTATATGTGTGAAATATGTCATTCGTATTTTGATAGGGTTTGTGTTGAATCTATAGATTGCTTTGGGTAGTATGGACATTTTAATGATGCTAATTCTTCCAATCCATGAACACAGTATATGCTGCCATTTATTTGTGCCTTCCTTAATTTCTTTCTTCAGTGTTGTGTAGTTTTCTAAGTACAGGTCTTTTACCTCCTTGGTTTAGTTTATTCCTAAGTATTTTATTTTTCTTGTTGCTTGTCACATGCCACTGACTGCTGGTAACAGCTGGGTATGGGCCAGATGCCCCAGCTCCGTCCATTTTCAGGGCTACTTGTTTTGGCAGGTGAGTTGTTACTCACTCCTTAGTGGATTCTGACTTCCATGACCACCGTCCTGCTTAAATGTGTAATTTAAACATGTAAATATCCCCCATACTTGATAGTGTGAGAGAAATAATGACTTCCATTAAATTTGTTTAAAAACTTTGTAGGTCAATGTATAGCTTCAAAATTTAAGAAAAACCACAAGGAAAATAACTAACATCTATGTACTTTTCTATGGGCAGAGGAAAGAAAATATACCTCTATAAAGCTAGAAAAAGTAAAAACAGTGATGGAGATGGGTCTAGGGATGATTTGTTGAGTTGAAGAAATATGTGGGGGGAGGTAGATTTGGTTAGGTCTTTGATAATTCTTGTCCATAAGTTCCAAACTTATTGCCTGGATGAGGAGGAAGATTTACCTGCATGTGAGCCAGGTTAAAGTCTGGAGATGCTGTGGGGGGGGGTTGCCCTCTCGGAGGAAGAGGGAACCTAGGTGAAAGGGAAGGTTTGGCCCAACCAGTGCAGGTGCCTGTTTACACTGTCTCCTGGCCTATGGTCATTAAGAGGCAGACATAGTCCAGGGGCTTCCTAAATTATCCTCAGGCCAAGAGGATTTAGGGAAGGTTGGAGCTGGGTTAGGTTAACAAGAAGGCTAGCTATCAGCCAAATGATGCCCCTGATGCTCAAAAAAAGAAGCCTTGAACAGTCAACTTGCCCCTATATCTCCATGCTGATGTTACGCTTTGGTAAGGTGCAGGGGTTCCTGGGGTCAACTCTACTCAAGGGAACGACACCCATATACTGTACTGGAAAAGGACTTCAGAGACACCCATTCAGGGTCTCAGGACATGCCCTGGGGAAGACACAAAGTTCAGTTAGTTGCACAGAAGGATGAGGTGTAAACGCCAGCTTTCTGGAATCCAGGTAATCTTTGAAAGGAGGAGGCAAGTGCCTTCCCAAGGGATGGTGGTACACAGAGCAGCACCCCCATGTGTGGAAACTATGGATTTGGAGCCTGTGCTGGGAGGGTTCCTGCCACAGTGGTGGATGGAAGATGCATTTGCTAAAGCAGGTAAGCATGCATTTCCATTGCCAGGAAGTGGTTCCCGTTTCCCTGCACAGAATACCTAATGACAGGACCTGCTCTTTTAAAGCAGAGGTAATACTAATATTTGACAAAAGAGCTGTTCTCCCTTCTTTCCCTCCCCTCATTCTCTGTTGAATTTGTAACCCTACTGTGAGCAAGGTTTTTTCAAGAGCAAAACATTGGGCCTTAGATGTCTCTAGACATATGAAAAGGTAAAACAAAGAAGTTAGCAAAATAACAAATCTTAACAAAACAAATCAGATACAGAAATACAAAGTAAAATAATGTAATTTAAAAAGAAGAAATAAAGTTAACTAATATTTCTTATTACTGAACTATGTGGATTGATTTTTAGAAAAAAGTACAAAAAGCGATAATATAAAAATTAAAAGGAAAATATAAGCCTATTTAAGTTTAAATATAAATTTAATATTACAATTTATTTTAAATAACAAAATAATACATTTTAAACTCAGTTGTTTCATAATTTCCATAAAAATATATAAACACCATAACTGCTACATAATGAAGCTGACTTAATGATCTTTAATGAAATAAGAAGTGAGTCTGCCACTCCCAGAAGAAATTCTCTGTGATATTTAAAATAGAAAACAGAACTGCTACTCTGGTAATTGTATGAGGTTAGTGAAACTTGGTTCTTAAATCAAACAAAACCAACACCAGAATTAACATTTACAATTGTAATACAAAATGAAGGTATCTAGGAGTAAATTAATCAAATATTTGCTAGGCCTTTGTAGACATAATTATAAAATATTATAAATGATGTCAGCAGATTATGAGTCAATATCATAAATATATCAATTATCCCTTAATTAATCCACAAATTCAATGCCATTGTAGAGGTAGTTCCCCTTAGAATTTCATAAATTGATCCTGAAATTAATATTGAAAAGTATAGGGCAGGAATAGCAAAGATAATTTTAAGGGAAATTTTAAGACATAAAAAATGTACTAACATGATATTAATTCAGTATAATTCTTGAGTGATTAAAAAACTGTAGAATTGCCCTGGCTGGTGTAGCTTAGTGGATTAAGCGCGGGCCTGTGAACCAAGAGATCACGGTTCAATTCCCAGTCAGGGCACATGCCTGGGCTGCAGACCAGTTCCCAGCAGGGAATGCACAGGAAGCAACCATACATTGATATTTCTCTCCTTCTCTCCTTCCCTTCCCCTCTGAAGATAAATAAATAAAATCTTAAAAAAAAAAAACCCTGTAGAATTGGCTCAAGGA
This sequence comes from Trachops cirrhosus, assembly GCA_028533065.1. Taxonomy (NCBI): domain Eukaryota; kingdom Metazoa; phylum Chordata; class Mammalia; order Chiroptera; family Phyllostomidae; genus Trachops; species Trachops cirrhosus. The sequence continues at coordinate 47,442,819 of CM052543.1, read as the reverse complement.
TTGAAATGGTTGAATGGAATGGAACTGAAGTTTGATGTGAATTTAAGTAAACAGGAAACTCATATACTGCTTATGAGAATGCACATTTTTACAAATGCTTTGTGCGTTTTGAATGAACCAGATATTACAGTTCTGTGTTTAAGTCCTAAAGACATACTGGAAGTTGTGTACAGAAGACACACACAAAAAACAATTAGCATTTCTAATAATAGCAACAAACTATATTCTTCCAAAATGTCCATTAGCAATAGAATGACTAACCTGTGTTTTCTTCATAAATATTATATAGCACTTAGAATTTATCTAGTTGTGAACATGAATTTTGAAAGCCTATTAGTATAGAGTAAAAGAATTAGGTTGTAAAATTATAGGCTATATTATCATTTATTTTTAATAAAATAAACATTATATATTATATATTATAAAAATAATATTATATGTTGTTCATGACACTATACATTCAAAGTTAAAATATAAAATCACGAAAAAGAATATTAAATGCCAATTTCAAGAATATTTATGTCTTTGAGGATGAAAAAGGGAAAAGATTCAGGGGAGATACTAAGTAGCCTCCGTATTTATTTTGTAATAATTTATTTTTATTTAAAAAACACATAAATGTGATGTGGAAAATATTTATAATTTCTAGTCTGGGGGAGGGAACACACATTTATTCTCCAACTGTAAATTATTTTACAATGAAAAAGGAAGACATGTTCACAATTTACTCTTCATTTATTTATTCATTTATTCATTCATGTATCCACTCATTTTTTCATCTGATTCTTCACCTTGTGCCAGGCCTGGTGCCAGGAACAAATGGTGAATAAGAGACAGTTTCTCCCTTCTAGGCCATCTCCTCTAGGTGATTCACAGCATCATAAAATTGCATTTCACACCAGAGTCCCAAGGAGTATTTAAACTATCTGATTTACTAGAGGTGATTTAGGTAAGGAAGATGATCCTGGAGATAAGGTTTGAAGAATTTTGATAAATAAAGATGAGGGAAGAGCATTTACACCCATAATTTGGTTAGGTCTCTAATTATCTCAATGGAAGGAACTTTTTGATGCACAGTTTCACTCTAGGACCCTGGCCCTAGTATACATATATCTATTATTGTATGCCATGTACCTGGCAGAATCCTTGACTCATGGAAAGCACTCAGAAAATACTCAGTTAGCTGAGTGCGAGCACTTTGTGCTCACTCCTGAAGTGTTCCAGCACTGAGAAACCAAAGCTGGGATGTTTACCCTATAAAGGAGCTTTAAGAGTAATTCTATAATTTTCTTATCTGCATTTTATGGTGGCTGGACAAATGACAGGCCTTTTGTTACTCATTGGCATTTCCAAAGTTTATGAATTTCTGCTTACTTATGCCATCTTACAAAATATGTGATATCCAACATTGTCTTTCATTTCAATCCAGATAATTCAGACTTATTACAATATAATAAGGCCTCTTTCATGGCCTCTAAACTCAGTGGCCCTAAAATTGTGATGCATTTAGAAATCAGGAAAGGATATATGTTAAATCTTAGGCATTTAATGGAATTATTGTTTCTAGTTCCCTTGATATATTGCAATTAATAATTTCAATGTATCTTACAAAAGCATCTGATTAAGTTCCAAACAATCCCTGAAAGGAAAAGGCACATTATTTACTGAAATAATTTTATGAAATGAGACAAGTAGGGTGTGTGTGTGTGTGTGTATGGTAAATATTAAAAATGGCAGAGGAAAAGTATTACAAGTATTATCAAGCTAATTAGTGGAACATTTTAAATCTCAGTATCATTTTATACTTTATTTAATGAATGCCTATTGTGTGCTCTCTGGTGTGCTGAAATTATGGTGCCCAGAGATAAAAGGACAAAGGGTGGGAAACACTGGCTCTGACTGGAACTCGGCTAGAGAACACTTGCTTGTTTTTGAGGCCTGGGGCTTCAACATAAGAGGCCTTGTGAGCCACAGGAAAGATTTAGAATTTATCACAAAGACAATTAAAAATATAATGTTGACTTTTTAAATTAAATCATGGAGAGTATAAAGCATTAGTTACACTACTTGGCTAAAATTGGTTATATTATCTATAGCAAACCCAAGCCTTACTGGGTTAGCTACTGAGTCATATCCAATTGTACTAAAGTTTGGGGTAAAACCTGTCATTGCTTTTTCTAAAGCTGGCTCATTTCTTTCAAACATGCACTCTCTATTGTTTTCACCACAATTATTAATTTAAAGAACATTTATTACATTTCATAGAAGATATAAGAATCTCCCAGAAGCTCTGTGATAAGAAAATGCATCCTTTGTTTCCATAGAAATGCTCTCCTGCATGTTGTTCTCTGTGTGTGCTTGAGCAAGGTTTCAGAACATTTGGCGTCTGTGATTGGAATGTGCTCCCACAAAGCAGAACAAATGCAAAATGCTGCCCTCTGTTGAAAAATGTCCAGTACGCAAATCAGTCCTTGAAGTGTAGATCAAAATATTACACCAGCATCAGTATATTTTATTTTTAAATATATTTATTATTATTTATTAATTTTAGAGAGAGAGAGAGTAAGTGAGAGGGAGAGAAAAATCAATTTGTTGTTCCACTTATTTATGCATTCATTGGTTGATTCTTATATGTGCCCTGAATAAGGATTGAACACACAACCTCAACATATTGGGACAATGCTCTAACCACCTGAGTTACTTGGCCAGGGTCAGAATGACTGTTTGATAGAGTTAAAAATATTGACAAGATCTATGAAGCAATGATAACTTGCTAAGATTGGAATAAAAAATGATATAAAAGGAAAAATAACCAATTTAGATAGTTTTAAAATATAAAACTACCTGCATTGAAAAAACTAAGCTTAAATAGAGTAATAATCATATGGAAAAATGCATGTGATAGAAGAATGGATAATTTCTATATTTTAAGTAGTGTATACACAGCATTGAGATGCCAAAAGGTAATTAAGAAAATAATGTTGGATATGATCTCGCCTTTAACAGGAACCTAAACAACAAAACAAAGAACCAAGTAAAATATAACAAAAGACACTGAAATAGAGGACAAGTTGTCAGTGACCAGAGGGGAGAGGGGAGGGAATTTCAGGGGAGAAGGGAAGGGTTTACAGGAACAAATATAGAGGACACATGGACAAAACTAGGGGGGTTGGAAAGGGGAGGG
>CM052543.1:47243148-47439135 GCA_028533065.1 Trachops cirrhosus | reverse complement strand
GTGACCAGAGGGGAGAGGGGAGGGAATTTCAGGGGAGAAGGGAAGGGTTTACAGGAACAAATATAGAGGACACATGGACAAAACTAGGGGGGTTGGAAAGGGGAGGGAGGAGGGGAGGAATGGGTGGGTGGGCTGGAATGGGAATAAAGGATAGAAACTGTACTGAATAAACTAAAATAAAAAAATTAAAAAAAAGAAAATGTTGGAGAAACTTCACATAGGAATTCATTAAAACTATATTTCATAAAATATTAATATTCTCTAGCATTTTGGATATATATATATATACATACATTCACTCAATGCTGGTGAAGTTATTATGAAACTGCAATCCTTTGGTGCTGAGCTGTATAAACTGGTATAAATCTATTGTAACACAATACAGCAATAAACTGAAAAAGCCCATATTTCTGCCCATGATACAGTGATACCATTCCTTGACATTTGATTAAAGAAAATAATTCAAGAGGTATAAATAAGATATAATTTATAGTTGCAAAATATAAAAATGAAAACATATGTATCCTCAGAAAATGTTCTTTAATATTATGATATATCAGAATTATAAAGTTGCCAAAGATGATTGGATAAATAATGACCCTTCCCCAAAGATGTCTACATCCTAATCAGTGGAATATATCAAGATATTACCTTATATAGCAAAATGAATTTTGCATATGTGTGTAAGGTCATACACACATAGATAGGGAGATCAATCATCTTGCATTATCTAGGTGGACCCACCTAATCACATAAGTGTTTAAAATCAGAGAACACTTTCGAGCTAAATTGAGAGAGATGACAGTGGCAGAATAAGCAGAAGATAGATGGCAGAGGAGGGAATCAGAGAGATTCCAAATATGAGGTGGATTTGACATGGGATTGCTGGTTCTTAGATATAGGGTTCCATGCAAGGACCAGAGAGAAGTCCTTAGGAAGTAGGGAGGATCCTAAGGAACATCCTTAGGAACTAAGGATGGCCCCACCATGGGCAGTCAACAATGACACGCAGTTCTCAGCCCTACATCCACAAGGCACTGAAATTAGCCAAGACTCTGAATATATTTGGAAGCAGATCTTTCATACTGTCCAGGGAGGAACATAGCCCTGCCGTCACCCTGATTTAGACCCTGTGAGACCTAAAGCTGAGGAATCAACCCAGCCCAGGACTACTGACCTGCAGAGTTGTCATAATACAGTTCTGTGGTGTGAAGCCCTAAATTCATGGTAATTTGTTATGGAAATAATAGAAAACTAATACACAGATGAAGATTATGTAGAAAAATATAGAGTATTCATGTTAATATGCTTCATAAAGGGCAGAATACTGTTTCCCCATACCGTCACACACATGCATGCACATGTGTGCACAAGTAAGCAAGCCAGACCTGTATAAACAAAGCTATATACAAACCATTTTAACTAGATAAAGTTTAGAAAAACAATTATGAAAAGAAAAAAATTTTAAGTTTTTTTTTAAAGATTTTTTATTTATTTATCTTCAGAGGGGAAGGGAAGGAGAGAGGGAGAGAAATATCAATGTATGGTTGCTTCCTGTGCATTCCCTGCTGGGAACTGGCCTGCAACCCAGGCATGTGCCCTGACTGGGAATTGAACCGTGATCTCTTGGTTCACAGGCCCGCGCTTAATCCACTAAGCTATACCAGCCAGGGCAATTTTAAGTTCTATAATTGGGATCCTTAAAATAATTACTTGCAATTACCAATTAATTTATTATGTTTGTATCATTCCTTTATTATAAATTTAAGTAGTAGTGCAAAATATAGATAATAAAAATAGAAATATAAATATTTTCCTAAAGCAGTACCTTTGGTGAGAGTGTGCCTTATTTATTCTTTCAAGACTACATGCATTCCTGCAGAGGAATGCAAGGCAGCTTATGCACAGATAGGGGTGAACTTGTGTCCAGCCTTCTGAATTGTTCAACCCTCCACAGCTGCCACCATGTTATTCCTAAGACAGGTTTAGCTCTAGTTCCAATTTAAGGACCCATTCTTCACTCTGTTCAACTGATAACGTAGAACAAGGTTAGCCTGAAGAATAGATATTTTCTGATTTAATGCTACTTTAGTGATTAAACTCATGATGTGCATCTTAAGAACTACGTTTCTTGAAGCTAGTTCAAAAAACAAAGTATATTTCTTTTTTGTGTGTGTGCCTATGTCCCAGTATCTGAGTTCCCACTTGCTCCTTGAATAGGATATTAGGTGGGCACACAGGGTGCTCATCAGTTATCAATATGAGGAATGTGAACCACAGAGAGTCTTCAAGGTAGAGAAATCCAGTAAGCTAAATCCACAATCCTTGAAGAGGAGTTGAGTAGAAGAATTAGCACAAAGTAATATATGCAGACTAAACAAATTAAATGCACAAACGTATCTGAAATAAGCTAGGCAGGTCGGTCCATGATGATATCTACAAACAACGGAGTTTTGGATTGTGTTTTAATGGGCATACAGGCTCACCATTTGGGGTCCAGCTCCATGTCAAGTTAAGCATTTGTCCAAATAACTTGCCAATATTCCAACTCCTCCAATGCTGCAGCCATGCTTTGTTTTCATCTGTCATTTGTGGCTATTGAGTTCTGTTCTCAGTTGTTGATTCCATGGTCAAATACTGATACCTGCTGAGATTTCATCAGCATGGCTTGTCCCCCGTGTCCTGGTCAGCTGCAAATGAATGCCACAAAATTGTATTTGAATTATAGCAAACAAATGGTAACAGGAATTCTTAAGTAGTCTTTACCACTCTGCCAGACTCTCTGATCTGTGACTGGATTGTATGTGAGTATTTTCAACTCCCTCTCATTGTTGCCATTACAACATGTGACTCTCATCTTACTTTTCCTCTCTTGATCTGTCATAAGTTTAAAGATAAATTCCTCAGAAATTTAGGCAGGTAATGTATAAAAAGCAAAACAGTTCTTTGGGGGACACAGAGAAACTCGACTTCCCTATAAGCCAGTGGGCTTGAGAACGCCCATCAGGAGGGAACAGAGGGAACAAACACTGCCTAGGGGCTCTCATGGGTCTCTTTATGCTCAGCTCATGAGTCAGAAGTTGGAAACACATTTTGATGGAATGATTTTGTCAGAGCCAGAAAGTGACCAACTTCTCTGCACTTGAATATTCTAGTGGAAAAAAAAGAATAATACAGGAACTTTGGGGATTATAAAGAATTTATAGCCACTGTTATTATCTTAGTCCAAACCACTAATTTTGTTGTCTGAATGACATGATAGTTTCCTGGATGATATATCTACTTTACTTCTGCTCCAACAAATTTATTTGTACATAGTAGCCAAAGTAATATGTTCAAGTTTGAATCAGATGATACCATTCCCCTAAAACTCATCAACTGCATTCAGAAAAAAAAATTAAAAGATTTTACTGTGACCTGTAAGACCCTGCATGATTTGGCCCAGGTTAATGATCAGTTTTCAACTCTTATTATTTCTTGTTTTCTCACTAAAATCAGGAAAACTAAATCTCCATTATGTTACATCCTTCACCACTCTTTATAATATTACACTTTAAACATTTTATTATTTCTAAAATAAATAAATTCATCATTTCTATCTAAGTTTATTTATTACTTGCTTGCTTACCTCCCCCCACAACCTTGTCCTTCCTGAATTCAGCAATTTCAAGTTAAACTTCCTGAGAAGAAGAAATTCTACCTCAACAAACTAGTACAATGCCTGGAGCATAGATGATGCTTAATGAATATTTGTTGATTGAAGAAATAGACTTACAGAATGTGAGGTGTATAAAAGCCTCGGAAAACATTTGGTGCTATAACATTACCATAAACTGTGGAGTGCAAGGCATGAAGTATAATTGTGGCTTTACTCTAGCTATCTACCATTTCATCTAGGTGAAACTCTTTATCCACATTTATAAAATTAAAACAATATTCTTGTAGTCAAAAGTAATAAAGATGAATAGTAAACATGAATCCATGTGAATTATAGTGGCTAATTTTAAAAAAATACCCTATCGTTCTGTATAGATGGGGAATCTGAGTCAGTATTCCACTTATATAGATGTATTTCTAAATGTTTGCTTATAAATCTATTATCGCATTTCAATTTTCATGATTTGTGTGGATAGATCTATTTAAAAACGTGTCTTTCTTACTTTGGTATGGCTGATTCAAACAGGCATAACAAATAATTCTTTTTAAAATTCTATTTAAAGTCTAGTTTAAGATCTACATATGTGTATAAAATCCAATTAGATGTGGAACATATGAAGACTACAAAAATGTGTTTGAGGGTTACAGAGACTGGCCTCAGAAGGAGGGAATCTATGATCGTGAACCAGAACCACAGTAGAAACACTGTGAAGCATCAGCAACAGGACAGGAGAATCCTTATGTTAACATTACAGAGTAATGGAGAGTTTTACTTATTTGCCAACAGCTTGAAAAGTAGCTATTTTCCTGAACGTAGAGATGAGTATTTTTGAATTTGCCAACATCTATCCCAAGTTAACTTGGGATTGTTTTCCACTCTAAAAAAATACACGCTTCAGAGAATCCTCAAAGCAGAAGAAGAGGACTGTTGCTCTGACACCCACTTTGGCTCAGATCCTTCATGTGTAAAATGACAATAGTCATTCTTGTTTCACCTCCTTGTTGGGGGGATCAAGTGTGATAACACATGTGAGAGAAAAATTTACACTGACAAGTCTGTTTTTGTTTCTTTTTTTTTTGTTTAAATAAAATAACTGTGGGAAACTGGGGCAACCATAATTGTTTATTTGGAATCCATCTCATGGGAAATAGTACTAATGGGATTGGGGCACTTTCCCATACAGTACAACTGCTTGCTGTACAGCTGTGCAGTCTGAATGAGTTTAGTGCTTCAGGGTCCTATAAGAGGGCCCTCAATAAAGTGGTACCCAGTTGACACCTAGCAACAGAGTAATAGTACCATTAGAGAAGATGGTTCATAAGCTCATATGAGAAATCCACTGAGAACCCCTAGAAAAGCTAGGATTCCAAAAACGCTGAGATTCTATATGGGTAGGTAGGAAAGAGCCAGTGATATTTTGTTCCTGTTGTTAACATTACTCCTATTGTATCTTTCATTTGTAATTTTTTGTTGTTTTACCAGGGTCCTTTCTCCCATAGCTACAGCTATTGATTCAGCCAAAAAGCTTTAAGAACCATGAGAGATGTCAGCTTCTTTGTTAATCTCCTATATTTACCTTCCAACCAATGATAGAGGAAAGGCCACTTAAAACTACCATCATATCTCCACTAGTGAAGGGATGTCTACTTGAGTCACAAGAGCACAAATTCCTGGAAATGGATTTGTTTGGAGAATGGAGAGTGTCACTCAGGTGCACAATTAGCTGAAATTATGTAAGCCTTACAAGGAGCTCTAAAGAGTTGAAATGTGCAGAACAGTGTGGTCATCTGAGTTAGAAAGCTGGTGAGAGAGGAAGTGGATTGTAGTGAAATATAACAAATATATGAAAGTGAAAGTAACCATTGTAAATGGTTCACATGCTGAGCTGAGCTATCCTCTATGAGGGAAAGTCCTTAAATCAACGTTTCCCAAATGGGTTCACTGAAAAGCTTTGCCCTAAGAAATGCTCTCTAGGGGAGGGTATTGTTATAGGAAGAACCCCATTCTTCTTGCTGACACAGTAAAGAATTACAGATCAGCAAGTCCATTAGCATGTAAGCAGGGTTTATGAGTGCTAGTTGTCATGGAAGAGAATGGGCTTTGCTGAGGTAAGGGAGAAAGGCATAGGTTCAGGGCATGGCAAGGTAAGGGCAGCAAGAGGCGAGGGCAAGGGCGGCAAAAGCCAGGGTGACAAGAGCCTCAGGTCCTTTGTTCTGAGGACTTGTATAGTTGGCAGGATGGGTGTGAGGGAGTTATATTGATTGACAGGTAAAGGTGGTGCCAGCTTTCCCAGGGGGCACATGACTACCCAAGCTTCGGCATGCATGGGGGGTCTATTAGCTTGCATCCTTACCTTGCTTCAGGCCTCATTTGTTTCTTTTGTTGTAAAACAGCTACGTGACAGGAGGCAGTTAATTAAAGTTGCAGCAGTTATCCAAAGTAATTTATGGGCTCTTTCTGTAAGCATTAGGGACTCCCTCATAAAGGAGATAGTAACCATAGGTAGACAATTAACCAAAGTTGTTTTATTGGCTTCTTCTTTGGCCACTGTGTACCCCTTCCTCTTCCCCCTTCTAGGCCTTGGGATGAAAACACAGGTTCAAAGGCTTTCTTTCCCAGATAGTGGAAATGATACATAGAATTTCAAGGATTTCCCTCCTCCCGTGCTAGCATGGTGTTTCTTGTGGTGTTGGAACACCTGGATATATTATCAGACCAGGCTCAAGACTGCTGAGTTAGTGGGTGAGACATGTCTCCCTCCTCCTCCCTGCCTGGGTTCACTATCCATCCTCCCTAAGTGTTAAAAGGCGTTTCCTGGCAACCAGGAAGCAAGCTCCTGGCCAGCAACTGCAGCTCAGTCTCAGAGTTCTTCCTATGCTATCTCCTGCCTTAGGAGTACAGTAATTTTCAGAACAAACTCTTGGTCTGTCACCAGACTGGAAAATCATAAATCCCATCAGCCAAGGATATACTTTACTATAATCTACAGTAAACTAGGAAATAGAGCAATTAAGAAAAATCCCAAATTGACAAGAGTTTTATTTGTTGTTGTTTTTAACCTATTTAATGTTGTGTTTGCCTTGCCTATTTAGACAGGACCTCTCTTTAATATCCCAGAAGACTAATGTTCTAACAAGTACACTTTACAAAACTTTACATTAATAGTTTAATTTCACATTAAATTACTATTTACCAAGTAGCTGACAATAGCTGTTTTCAGTGTCTCATTGGTCATATGTCAAAACTGAGAGCCTCACCTTCTCTGTGGAGCTTTTGGACATTCCCTCCTCTGTACTCCTACTACACCCAAAGTGTTATTTGACCATAAATTCTATAACAATTTATTACACTTATTGATTTCCATTTATTATTATGGTCATGTTTAATATATCTTTGTCTCCTCTTTCTCAACAATTGATCTGACTTAGACTAAGTGATGGAATTTTTAAAATAACAATGAAAAGCAGGGAGTGTGCAGTGGGAAGAGTAAGCTGATTGAAATCCAATACATTTGTTACAGTAAAACCACTGAGTGCACATCCTGGAACCGCACTCTTTGTTTTCAACTCCAAATCTACCTGTTATGAGTTATGAAATTTGGCTGGTAAGCTCTTTTGTACCTGTGTCAGTATCTACAAAATAGGGATAAAAAGTACCAGCATCTGCCTGGCATTTACTATCTGTATCCCCTAGACATGTCCTTATCAACATTTAAAGGAGGTGCTGCCTGCAGTGTCTGAAAGATTCTTGATGCTTTCTGTGTCACCAGTGGGGAGAGGGGCTTTGCAGGCAAATGAACCATAGTTTTTGTTCTCTGAGACTCAGGTCCCTTGATGAGAGCACCATATACATATAAAGCCATAAAACAAGCAGAATGAATGTAACAAATCATAAATGTGTCTCTATTTACTAAGAGACTATAGTAGAATATGAGCTGAACTTTTCTCTCAGTCAGAAACAAATAAATCATAATAATTAGGGCCATATGTAATTGCCGGACATATAAGAGACCTTACGATGTTTCACCGTCTCAGCAATCAGGCAAGGATGGCCTGATATTCCCATTCTATAGAGGAGGGTAGTTTCAGGAGGCTGAGACTGGGGAAGTGAGAAAGTCAAAGTCACAGAGTGTAGAGCAGGCCTGTTTGTTGCACCACACCATCCTTCCTACCCATGACTTTACCGAGTCTGGAAGGATTGGAGGGCACGTAAGAAATCGTGTGGGTCAGGATCTATCTTCTCTTCCGTGTCCTTCAGTGTTTTTAAAGTCACAATGGGCAATAAATGTTTTTTTCTCTCCTAGGGAGCAGGGATTAAGGCGTTTTTGTAACCTTCCTTTTAGTAATCTTTTTGCAACATTTTGTTAAATCTTTACCCTTGCTGGCAGAGTCAGGGTGGAACGTCAGTTTCAGAGTCAGCTGAAGCCCAGCTCCATCATTTGTCAGTGTGTGATTTGGGCTGCCTACTTATCTTTCCCAAGAATCCATTTTCTGTCTGTAGTGTGAAATAATGCATGTATGGAGATGTAAAAAATAAGTCATGTACAGAGCTTACACATTGAATAGACTATTATTTCTATCATTATTATTTTTCTATTAGCATTACAAGGTCATTAAGCACTGATGTATCTTTTCAGCCCCATTAGCCTACATGAGTCAAGGAAATCAGCTTGGTGCTCTAAATATTTTACTAGTCCTAGTATATACCTGATGATCCTTGTATAGGCCATTTCCCTCCAAAAGAAGGAAAATCTTTCCTCATTCTATCCAGGTGAAAAAGCTTGAAAAATAGTGTTTTCTTATACTCAAACACACACACAGTTTTCCCAAGAAGCCTTCTCTGCTGATGGTAGCCCATATCCATTTGTCCTTTGTCAAAACACTAGTTATGTAGTCTTACCCAAACTGGACGCACTTACATTTTTATTATTTCATCTGTCTTTGTTCCATTCCCCATGTCCAGGTGAATGCACCCTGAAATCAGAGAACATTTTTCAAGCCTCTATAATATTCCCCACAGGATTTAGCAAGGTACAATAAGAGCGCTGCACAAATGTAATGCTCAACTAATTTTTGATGATACATAAGATATTGATATAATCTGAATTCTTCACCCAGTTTGAATTCATCCAACAGCCAATGCTTCGAGATTCTGGGATGTATATGAACTCAAAGTATTTCAGTGTGTAACTGTATTCATTTCATCTAATATCCACTTTAGAAAACATTTTGACAGTTCCCCAGTGTGAAGAAAAAGAATTTTTTATTTAATTAATGTAGCTTTTCTCAGGTCCAGAGTTTAAGCATTTTAATGCAGTGTCAGCTGTTAGAAAGATACTATTAAAATGCCTTAGCTATTGACTAATACTTAATTATTCTCTTTCTGGAGTAAATCAGAAATCTGGAGGAGATCAATCCTTTACTGTTTTTAGCAGGAAATCCTTTAGCTTAATAATATATCAATGATCTGTGTTTATTTTCCATTTCTCCTTGTCTTATTTTAAATGGAAGGTTTGCAGTATGTTGCACATACAGAAATACATTAGGTAAGCTAATGCCTGTCTTCAGTGTTGGGGGTGGTGGATATACAATATGGTTAACTAAATGTAGCCAGACCGCTCTCCTCACCAAAGGTGAGTATAAATGTGTGTGTGTGTGTGTGTATATATATACACACACATAAACATATGTATACATACATATACATGCAGATAGATATACATTCATTTGATGAGCACAAATATGCTAAGATTATAGGTGAATCAATTTTTATTTAAATGGATCAGGAAGCCCTGGCTGGTGTGGATCAGTGGATTGAGGGCTGGCCCTTGAACTGAAAGGTCACTGGTTCAATTCCCAGTCTGGGCACATGCCTGGGTAGCAGGCTGGGTCCCCATTTGGGGACATGTGAGAGACAACTGATTGATGTATCTCTCACACATTGATATTTCTCTCTCTCTCTTTCTCCCTCTCTTCCCCTTTCTCTAAAAAGTGAATAAGTAAAATCTTAAAAAACACAAATGGATCGTGAAAACAACAATCTTATCTGATACACCTGGATTGAGCAGAAGCACATATGTTAATGCAACAAAAGTTTAAATGGTTTGGAGGAAATTAAACTTACAAAATAATCAGAAAAATTTAGTCCAAGATAATTTCTCTTAAAATATTCTATGCATCAAGAATATTTTTAAATATTCTTTTATACTATAATAAAAAGAATTTTAGGTTTCTAAACATGTTTAGTTTAATGGGTTTCTAAACATTTTTAATGCAAGTAACAGGAATTTTAGTTTCAATTATGTGCTGAAGCCAACTGTATACATCTCTTCCCAAATTTGCACTTAGTGATATCTAGTTGATAGTTTGAAATCAGCCCTGATAGGAGGCTTTATACTATGCAGTAAATAAGCACTTTATTTTTTAATTTATTTATTTTAATTCTCACCCAAGGATATGCTTATTTATTTTTGAGAGAGAGAGAGTGAGAGAGAGAGCGAGCAACATCGATGTGAAAGAGACTTCTATCAATTGCTTCCTGTAGGTGCCCCAACCAGGGATTAAATTTTAACCTAGGTCATTTGCCCAGACTAGGACTCAAAACTGCAGCCTTTTGGTCTAGGAGTCCACAATCCAACCAAATGAACCACCTGGCCAGGGCATAAATAAACCCTTTAACTGTCTACAAAGATTCAGATGCAGAGATGCAACACAGCATACAAGATTAAAATGCCCCTATCCCCATGAAATTTATCTTCTACTGTAAAAACTAGACCTTAAATAATTTATCCAAATGAAATCAAAGTAGACCCCTCTAACCTATTGTTTCCCTCTGAGCAGTTTGTTACCCATGGACAAAAATGCCCAAAAACATTTAATTAAAATTCCAGAAATAAACAATTCATAACTTTTAAGTTGTACAACATTCTGAGTGGCATAATGAAATCTCATGCTGGATGTTGGGTCTCACGTCAGGTCCCTGCCCTGACCCCAGATGTGACTCATCCCTTTGTCCTGAGGCTGCAGACTGTAGACACTTGCCCTATTAGTTACGTGGTAGCCACATGGGTTATCAGATCTACCATAGCAGTATCATTGTCTTAGTGTTCAAGTCACCCTTATTTTACTTAACAATGGCCCCAAAGTACAAGAGTAAAGATGCTGGCAATTCAGATAGCCCAAGAGAAGCTGTAAAGTGCTTCCGTTAAGGGAAAAGATGAGTACTGTACAAGATATTTTGAGAGAGCCCCCGTTCACATGCTAACTTTTTTTTAAAGATTTTATTTATTTATCTTTAGAGGGGAAAGGAAGGAGAGCGGGAGAGAAATATCAGTGTATGGTTGCCTCTTGTGCATTCCCTGCTGGGAACTGGCCTGCAACCCAGGCATGTGCCCAGACTGGGAATCGAACCGCGATCCCTTGGTTCACGGGCCCGCACTCGATCCACTGAGCTACACCAGCCAGGGCCACATGCTAACTTTTATTACAGTATATTTTTACGTAGTCAATTGTGGCATAACAATGATTCAAGTTAATGCCAGACCACATGTGTGACAATGGTTCCATAAGGTTATAATGAAACTGAAAATTTTCTATCACCTAGTGACGCAGTAGCCTTCTGACCTTCTTAGCTGCAGCAGGACCCGAAGTGTGGTTGCCAGGTAACTTAACATTATCATACTTGGCTTCCCAATGGGACACAACCCTCCCTCTTTCCTTCCCTCCTTTCTCCTCCTCCTCCTCCACCACTTCCTCCTTGCCCTCCAAACATCCTCCCTTAACCACCGCAACCAGGCTCATTGGCTCTCAGGCCAGAAGGCACATACTCCTGCCCCCATATCCTCAGATGCCTTTTTGGGAAACCAGTCATCATAGCTCAATGCATTACTCACATGTTTGTGGTGATGTTGGCTTAAACAAAGTTACTGTACTGCCAGTCTTAGAAAAGTACTGTGTTTACCACTGTGTTACAATTGCCTGCAACATTCAGTATAGAAACACATTGTACAGGTTTGTAGCCTCAGAGCAATAGCTATACCATATAGCCTAGGTGTAGTAGGCTATTCCATTAAGGTGTGTGTAAGCACACTCTATGATGTTTTTGTACAATGCAAAAATTGCCTAACAATAAAAACATGTCCCTATTTTTAAATGGTACATGATTGTAATTGTTCTATTTTATTATTAATTTTAATCTCTTAATGAAATGAATTTATATATTAAACTATGTTAAAGGTATGTATACGTAGGAAAAAACATAGCCTGTATTGAGTTTGGTACTATCTGCAGTTTGAGGCATCCATGAGGGTCTTGGAACATATCTCCTGCAGACAATGATGGGGAGACTACTGTATTACTAATTTATGAAAGGATGATTGAAGAAAAGAATATAATGCAATTGTACATAAATACAGAGATGATTTTTTTAAATTACTGGTTTAGTTTTGGGTGAGAGTATATTAGGATGGGCTATTCTGTTAACGCCAAAAACTAAAGTGATGAGCTGGTGGTGGTTTGATGAATGTCAGGTAAATGGAGATTTCCTGCCAGAAGGTCTGTGACTTTGCCCAGGTAAAAGTTTTAATAATAAAGTAAACATGTTAAAATTATCACAACAACCACTAAAAGATTAGTAAATGAATGTTTATCTTCTAAACAAAATGAAAATGGATAATTAAAAACAATAATCTAGGACAGGAATGTCAACCTCATTTTCACCGGGGCCACATCAGCCTCTCGGTTGCCTTCAAAGCACTGAAATAATTTTATGACTGTATAAGTGTAACTACTCCTTAACTGTTAAGGAGTTGAAATTACATTTGACCTTTGAAGGCAACTGTGAGGCTGATGTGGTCCCTGGTGAAAATGAGTTTGGCACCCCTGATCTAGGAGAAGGCAAGGAAAGAGAAAAAAAAACCAACAAATACCAGGCAGAATAAATAGGAAAATAATTTAAAATATATTTTAAACCTAAGCATGTCAATAATTACATCAAATATAAGTGCCAACTTACATATTCCAATTAAAAGATAATTGAAAAGTTGATTTTTAAAACCAATTATGTGTTATTTAAATAACACATGCATACATACACACACATGTATTTGTTGAAAGCAAAAGGACAGAGAAATATTCATCAAAAAAATAACAACCTAAAGAGTGCAGTCGTGTCATTATTCAATAAAGTAGACTTTGAGAGAAAAACCACTATAAGAGATAAATTGGATCATTGAATAAGCATAACCATGTGGTGTTTTCAGTGTATTTAATAAATTTCTTGTATGATAATAAATTGAAAAACATGAAGACCCATTTTCAAAGCATATAAACAGGTTCTTCTTTTTCTCTTAGATATTATGTCATCATTCCACTTCTATCTCAGAATTGTATGCCAATGTAATATGTTTTATACTTAATTATTTTTATCTTTTTTGAGTCACCCTATCATACTTTTACATAAGATATACATAATCAAATGTACTTTTTAATATTTTTATTTTTTGCAATTTTTATAATTTAAAAATATTTAGTTATAGTATTAGTAGTACACAGTTAAGTCAAACAACTGGAATCTGGTAATTATTAACATTATTTGAATTCTATTAAAATTGTATTGATATGGTGAGTGAATTGTAGAGCTTTGATTAAAAGAGATTTCTCTGGCACTAATACTTTTTAATTTCCTATGTATTTGACACTTTAGAATTTTTGTTTGGTTGGTTTGGTTTGGTTTGATTTGTTTTTTGTAAATTTTGGGCAGTGTACTATGGAAATTCTAGATGTTTCAGTATTATATGCTTTTTCTCCTTCCTTCCTTCCTTCCTTCCTTCCTTCCTTCCTTCCTTCCTTCCTTCCTTCCTTCCTTCCTTTTTTTTTCTTGTAGCATGAGAGAAGGATAATTATTTTTAAAAAAAGAGGTAGAAAACAGACCAGTAAGATCAGGAAGAACAACCGAGGACCTGGAAATCAATGTCCTTGGAATACATCAGTATGGCATTAAGAAGCTTGTGTCCAGTTTGAGATCACCAATCTAGACCCATGTATCTGATATTCTTACAATTCCTAACAGATGTCAGTGGCTATACATGTGCATAGTATCCCTTCTTACTGGGCTATTAGAGAACTGGTATATTAGAGAAACAACATACATTGTTTATAACCAGGAATAATATTAAACTGATATATTGACTAAATTAAATATACATCGATTGCACTGAAATAGGATTACAGAATAATTGCAACAACCAACCACTGGTAGGAAAAAAACAGATTTCATTTAAAAAAAGATTAGGTGGTAAAATTTTAAAGCCAACACAATGTTTAGAAACTTATATTAAGTTTTTTTTTTAATTTCAAACAGTACTTGGTGTTGACTAGGAATGAATCAATCTCTCAAGCACAAGGAGAGAACCAGGAAAGGCAAGGGGGACTAAACAAACAGCAGATGGCATTTTGGACCAGCCACCCACTCTCCACATAGGCCCTTTTGAAATCACAGCATCTTCTTCTTAGATTCCATGTTCTGGGAGAGATTCTGCTGCTTTAGACTGTGGTTCCCTGGCTTAGTCAACCCTGCCAAAATTCAGATCGGGGGAAAGAACAGAGAAATAGAAGATAAGTTAAGAATATTAGTCTTGAAATATTATTTAGCCATACTGCCATATCCCCTTTGATTCCCCACGCAAGCTTTGTCTCATTCATCTAATTTCCTAACTTGTCTGTTATCTAGTTTGGTGAATCCCACATCTTTTGGGGCCTCCTAGTCCCCTGTTTACTGACTGTGACTCTCTGCCCTCCTTTGGAATATCTCGCCTCCTGTTTCCATATAGAAATAGGTCTTGTATAATCCCTGTCTTTAAATAGGGTTAGTTTTTGCATTTCAATTTACCTTCCACTGAATCCATCGCAGAAAGCTAAATAACCAAGGAAATGTGTGCAAGCAAAGGAAGTTAAATATTTTCTGAGGCATTGGGTCATCAGTTAAGGGGTCTCTCCGCAACCCTCTCTCCAATCTTTTTTCTTCTCTTTTTCTTTTTGCCCATGAATGTAAACTTTGTGCAACTAATTATACTATAGAAGTAAAATGAAAGATAAGTTCATTCTAGTGTTGTCATTGAAGAAAGACTTTTCAACTTTTCATGAAGGCCTAATCACTAAACCACCCCGTGCTTTTTAGAG
This sequence comes from Trachops cirrhosus, assembly GCA_028533065.1. NCBI lineage: Eukaryota > Metazoa > Chordata > Mammalia > Chiroptera > Phyllostomidae > Trachops > Trachops cirrhosus. The sequence goes on along the minus strand of CM052543.1, from coordinate 47,424,300 downwards.
GTAAATTAATTCTTTCATGGAGACCTATTTGTCTCCGGTGTTAATATTTTCATTTTCACTGTCTTCAAAGTAAACAGCTCCATTGTCACAAAATTAATGAGCTCTGATTGGATTTAGGCTCAGTGTTTTCCTCCTTTCAGGTTGCATTTTCAAACAACCAAGATGAATCTGCTTCCTATTCAACTCCTAAATGTGTTTCTTTTGATCAGCCAAGACTACTGATGTGAGTGATAAATATTACAGTTACTGTCTCTTTCCCTTGTGTCTTCACAGCATGAGGTTTCAAATAAGAGGCATGTTGTATTGAACCAGATAAATGCATGTGGTTTGAGCTTAACTAAAAGCAGATTTTCTGTTGGATAGCTCTGTTTTGGTGCCCAAGTGCCTGCTATGTGCCAAGAGTCTCATGTCATTTATAAATGTTACAATAATACTGTAAGATACATACTATTTCCCCCATTTTATAGATATCGAAAACGAGGCTTACTAAGGTTAAACACGTGCAAATAAGGTCCAATTATTGCTAAGTGACAGGGATGAGGCCTTGAATTTTGTGTCAGTTCTAGAGGTTTAGTGAGAAATCAGTCCCTTCCTACTAAGGAAGTACATACATTACCTTATATTTGTGTTCAATCCCAAACATTATTATTCATTAATTCAATCATGTTTATCATAATACCTCCTTCAGTTAATGGTAACAAACAAAGAAACATGCAATTACTAAAGTCATGAGTGAGGAAAAAATCATACAGGCATTATATCAACCCTATTTTTTCAATCTATCTCAGTCATCATGGAAAGAAACCTAGTCTTTGAAGGTGCATGTCTGAAATATTTGTATTAGTACATAGAGTAGTCCCTTGTACATACCAGTAACTTCAATACAAAGTATTGTATCAGTGAATGAATGCCATTGGTGGTCATGGGGAGGCTAATGAGTGACGTGCTTTTTCTCTGCCAGGATTCTCTCCACTTACAGTGTCAGAGTTACTGTTTTGCTCATCACCCACCATTTACCATCACTACAACAAAAACCCTGGTTTTCTATTGTTACAAATTTCAGTATACCAGTATTTATTCTGCACTGGGGAAAAGATAAACTTGGTAGTGCAAAAGCCAAACTGAATAGGAAGTAGACTAGCAAGAAAAGACAAAGTATTTTTTCATTCATTTAAAAATATTTACATTTTTTTCACTTACAGTGGACATACAACATTATATTAGTTTCAGGTGTACAACCATATGATTAAACATTTATATAACTTACAAAATAACCTAGTGCTCAGTTTGTATCATACATAGTTATTAGACAATATTATTGATGATGAGGTCTGTCCATAAAGTACCCATCCATGTAATATGAAAAATAGAGACATTTATTGAAGAAGATACAAGAAACACTGTACATAGGACAATGACTCCTCAGTCCCCTTCAAAGTAGGTACCTTGGGACCTCACATCTCACGAAGTTCTATTCACTATTAGGTGCCTGGATATGCTGACTCTGGGATATACTTGGAGGTACAGACCAAGGTCAGCTGCTGACCATGCCCTGCCTAGGGCCACCTCGAATGAGCTACAAAGCCATCTGCAGATGACTGCACTTGTGCTAGGCTTGGAGGTCCCCAGGAAAGGCCAAGCTGGGAACCAAGGCCAGCTATTGTTAGTGCCCATCCTGGGGCCACTTAGCAAGAGGTATGGAGCATGACAAGGCCAGATGCTGCTTATTTGAGAGATTTTAGGCAAGTTGGCAGTGTGAGCAAACATAGGCTGTTTGTGTGGAAAAGCCACTGGAAAGGGCATGGGTTAGCCAGCAACTGGGTACAGGGAAAGGCCTCAGGGAATCATGGAGGGGAGGGGAACAGTGTTAGCCAGGTAGATTTAGGCTCAGATAAGGTAGCAGCTGGCTCATTCTGTGGGAGGAGGGCTCTGCAAAGGAAGCCAGTACTTAATGCCTCAGAAAAAATTGTTTCTCCAGCTCTTGCACTCATCCCAGACAATTCATTTCCTCCCTCTACGTTTAAGATGCCTTTCAAGCTATTGCCCCAGTGCCGGAGTCAGAGTGAGTGAGTTGGAATAAGTCCCTGTGCACATCTAGAGAAGTGCCTGGGGCTCCATTAGCCCTTTATCTCACTGACCCACAATGCCCGCTGGTTTTCACTGCCAGAAGTTATGAGGGTTCTCTTCCTGGCACTGGAGCCCTAGGCTGAGGGCCCTGCTGTGGGCTTCCTTAGTTAACTATCCAGCTAGATTTCCAGTGGTTCTGAATAGTAGTTGTCTTATAGTTCAGTTGTAGTTTTGTTGCAGTTGTGGGAGGTTCTGAGTATTACATTTACCTATCCTGCCACTTTGACCATGCATTCATTTTTTCTTATTCCAATAGCAACAGAGCCATGCATATAGTAATGGCTTAATTAAACTGTCCTGTCATATATGAAAATAGTCTGGTGCAAAGAAGATGTGAGAAATTACTCATATCCCTTCAATATTATGATGATGGCCATGACTCCAGTCAGATCAATGCCCTGTTAGGCAAAATACTGCATTTGGAAGGACACCTCAGGAGTGTCTCCAAACTGAATTCTTTATGTCACCTAGCTCAGTGGACACTGAGTGATGTAAATACTTCATCTGGGCAATCATATACACTTTCTAAAGTGGTTTCAGCTTCTTGAATTTTACTTCTTCCTAAGATAAAAGTTTGCTGACTTAGAAAGGAGATGAGTATATAGAGTGTACTTTAAGGCTAAAAACTGCTTTCACAAAATTTATAAAGGTCTAAAGTTCAGTGTTTAATGCTTCTGTCAATCTCATAAGAAATTTTTTTCCTTTATTTTGAAAAAATAGTGTAGCACCATACATTTGCCAAGAAAAGAAGAAAGGGAAACTTTCTAAACATTTGAAGGTAGTAACAGACCAGAGTTGGGAGAAAACAGAGTTGGGAGAGTGACTGATGTATAGTTTTGGGAAAAAGGATTTTACTGAAAGTTATATTGTTGTGTCTTTATTTTTTGGAACCCTTATTTAGAATTAAAGATATCCTTAATGAAATTTCATTTTTCACTTAAGTAAACTGCAGTAGCAGTAGCTTAAAATACCAAATTCCATTCTTGGTGTTGTGGAAAGATTATTGAATTAAAACCTGAATTCCAGTCTTGATGTGAGCATTTCCTATTTACTTGTCTTGGAAAACACTGTTAACACCTCTGAGACTCAATTTACTCCCAAAACCAGGATTATAAATTTTATTTCTATCAAGTGTTGTGATGAGGATTAAATATAATATTTTCTTCAATGTAACAAATTTGTGTGCTATCTGATTTAAATTATTTAAGAGATTAACTTCAAATATTTCTTAACTTTTGGGACAGAAGCACAAATGAAGGTTAATAGTCTAAATATTTAAGTTCATAATGAGCCACCATGTATTATATTGAATGCACACACACACACACAGAAGTTATTACACTTATATAACCAAAAGCTAATTCAATGTGAGGGACATCTGACTGTACTTATTATTGAATATGACTAGATAATCTTTGGGGGCTAATGATGTTTGGATTAGTAATAAAATAAAAATGAAAATGTTGTTATAATAAAATTTTCCTCAATTTGTATTTTAATGAGAGTAATGTTATAACAAATTTAAAAATAAAAAGTAAGCTTTCAATTATCATTGAAGTCATCTCAGAAGAACCCAGGAACCCACTAGAGAATATTCTCACTCACCACATATTGGAAATTATAAACATCTTTAAAAATAGTTGTAGATTCCATGATTTTGTACATAGAAAATACATAGGAAGCTACAACAATTATTAGAAATAATAAAGAAGCTTTGAAAAGTTATAGAATATAAGAAGAATATACAAAAATCAGTTGTATTTCTACAGACTAGTAGTGAACAATCTAAAAATAAATTAACAAAACAATTCAGCCCTGGCCAGGTGGCTCAGTTGGTTGGAGCATCATCCCTGCACCAAAGGTTGTGATTCAATTGCCGGTTCCAACACATACCTAAGTCTCGGGTTTGATCCCCGGTCAGGGCATGTACAGGAGGCAACTGATCAATGTTTTTCTCTCACATTGATGTTTCCCTTTCTCTCTCTCCTTTTCTCTCACTCTAAAATCAATAAACATTATCTTCAGGTAAGGATAAAAAAGAAATAATAAAATCTTTAAGAATAATAACTTCAGTAACTGAAAATTTCAGTAACCTATAAATGCATAAATTTAAGTTATACTAAAATAATATTTATAGAAGGTGGTAGGGATCAAAAGTCACTTTTTATTTTTATTTTTTTCCCCTAAACTATGGTATTTTAACATACCTTTTATTTATTTATTTATTTATTTATTTATTTATTTATTTATTTATTTTTTAGAGAGGGGAAGGGAGGGAGGAGAGAGAGAGAAACATCAATGTGTGGTTGCCTCTCATGTGGTCCCCACTGGGGACCTGGCCTGCAACCCAGGCATGTGCCCTGACTAGGAATCGAACCTGTGATGCTTTGGTTCACAGCACGCGCTCAATCCACTGAGCTACACCAGCCAGGGCTAAAAGTCACTTTTGAAACTGGTAAATAATGGGGCAGAATCACAACGTCTCCTCCCATTAATCTCTGCATAGACGTATTAACTGAAGAAAAATGACAGAATTGGAAATTGCTGTGTTACAATCTCTAATGAACTGATACACCTAGACACTGAACATCTAGGCCAGCTAATATAAACACAGAGACTGCCAGGGTGCCTCTGGAAGAAAGAACACAAAAGCATCTATGAAGAATCCTTGCAGACAAACAAGGTGAAAAAGCAAAAAGTAATTGGATCTGATAAGTCCTCAGTGTGGATCCAAGACCAATTTACAGGAACTGAAAAGAATAGAGAGCCTAGTTAAATTACATTACAGTGACACATTCAATGAAATCTAGGGTTGTGCTGTCTAATGTGGTAGCCGCAAGACACTAGCCACATGTAACTATTTAAATGTAAACAACATTAAACAATAAAACAACACAAACTTATTTCAGTTCCTGGGCTATACTGTCCACATTTCTTTCGAGAGTTCAATAGCCACAAGTGGCTGATGGATATCATATTGAAATACCTAGAACCTTTCTATCATTGCAGAAAAGCCTAGCAAACAGTGCTGATCTAAGCTGTGCAAAACACTACAGGAGGAACAATCAGTTTCTGCAACAATGACAGAAAGTGAAAGAAAAGAGGGAGTGAAAAGAAACTGAAGAAGGGCAAAAGCAAGACAGAGAAAACAAAGTTTAGAGATATATAAGACATACCAATTAACTGTGATATGTGAAACTTATTGGAATCCCAATTCAAAAGGATTATTTAAAAAACTGATTTTAACATTTAGAGGCCATTGGAATTTGTAGCTGAATATTTTATGACATTAAGTAATTAGCATTAAAGATATTTTAGATAAAATAATATTGAAAATAATTCTTACCTACTAATGTTACAGACCAAAATATTAATGAAAGAAAGGAGATAATTTGGATTTGCTTCAAAATAATATGGGGATGATGGTTGATGGGGAAGGATTGCTAAGGCCAGGTAATGATTTCATGGGAGTCATAATATATTTGTGTCTCCATAGTAAATTTAAAAATGTCAAATAAAATGAAACTATATTCAACATATACAAATTTAAAGAAGGTCATAATATACAAATTAAAATATATATAAGAATAAATATTACTTCAATGTCTCTGGTTATATTTTGCTTGCTTGTTTGTTTCGTTGATTAGGTTCCACTTATAGGTGAGATCACATGGTATTGGTCTTTCACTGCCTGGCTTGTTTCACTTAGCTTTCCAGTTCCATTCGTGTTGTCATGAAGAGTAGGAGCACCTTCTTTCTTTCTGATGCATAGTATTCCATTGTGTAAATGTAACAGTTTTTGATCCATTCATTCACTGATGGGCATCTAGGTTGTTTCCAGCACTTGGCTATTGTAAATTGTGCTGCTATGGACATTGGGGTGCATAGGTTCTTTTGAATTGATGTTTCAGGATTCTTAGGGTATAGTACCAGCAGTAGAATTGCTGGGTCAAAAGGCAGTTCCATTTTTAGTTTTTTTGAGGAAGTCCATACTGTTTTCCACAGTGGCTGCACCAGTCTGCATTCCTACCAACAGTGCACTAGGGTTCCCTTTTCCCTACATCCTCACTGGCACTTGTTGTTTGTTGATTTGGTTATGATGGCCATTATGGCTGGTGTGAAGTGGTATCTCCTTGTGGTTTTAATTTGCATCTCTCTGATGGCTAGTGATGCTGAGCAGCCTTTCACATGTCTCTTGGCCCTCTGTATGTCCTCCTTGGAGAAATGTATGTTCAGGTCTTTTGCCCATTTTTTTTAAATTGGATTGTTTGTCTTCTTGGAGTGGAGTCATGTGAGTTCTTTATATATTTTAGAGATAAAACCCTTGTCCGAGGTATCATTGACAGATATATTTTCCCATATGATTTGTTCCCTTTTAATTTTAATGGGGGAAGGAAGGGGAAGGGTCATCAAGGAACAAGTATAAAGGACACATGAGCAAAGCCAAAGGTGGGTAGGATTGAAGGTGGGAGGTAGGAGTGGGTGGGGTGGGGAGGGCTGTGTGGGGAAAGTGGAGACAACTGTGCTTGAACAACAATAAAAAATAAAACAATAAAACAATAAAAAAATAAAGTCATCCCTTCAAAAGGAATTTGATTCCCTTTTAGCCAGTAGAACATTTAATCCAGTTTGCAGTATTGTCAACATCATTCAATGAAAAAAAATATTTGTTATTTAAAAAACTATATTGACTATGCTATTCATTTTACTCAATAATTAGCCTCATAAAGGGATTAAGATATTTAATTTAACTCATGAAAAAACCTTATCTAGTAAGTGTGCATCTGCTTACTAGATTTTCAAAATAAAAATGACTGAATTGGGGGGCTTTTCAACTTAATGAAGGTGATTTATTTATAAAATTAATAACATTAAAATTATTTTTATATATGTCTTATGAAATTGTATTTCATAAACTTTTAAAAATATGTAGTGGAATTACAAAGCCAAATACAAGTTACAGTTAAAAATATAAAATTTTAAAATATAAATATCATAATACTGCTGAATTTTTATTTATTTTTAAAAGATTTTATTTATTTATTTATTTATAGAGAGAGAAGAAGGGAAGGAGAAAGAGAGGAAGAGAAACATCAATGTGCAGTTGCCTCTTGCACACCACTTACTAGAGACCTGGCCTGCAACCCAGGCATGTGCCCTGACTGGGAATAGAACCAGCAACCCTTTGGTTCTCAGGCCTGTGCTCAGTCCACAAAGCTGCACCAGCCAGGGGTAATTTTTTTAAATTTATTTAAAGTTTATTAATTTTTATATAAATAAAACTCTTCACACTTCTAGCACCCAATTAACACTTATTTGCCAACGTAAACATCATGCTTTAAGCATGTTATGTACAGATGTGCACATACTTACATTTTGGTATAATATGTGAATGGATTAGTATTACATAATGATCTTCAGCTTCTATGCATAACTAATTTTTATATAAGCATGCTAAATTTTGCATATTTCCAAATCCACAAGTTAATACACAAAAAGGAAAATGCAAGAGGGACCTTAGCACTAATGGGTAATTATACTTTTAAAATGAGGAACATGTAACAGAAGGATTTGTCACTTTATTCAGGTTATGTATAATACTCAGATATAAGAATGAAAGGAAGGGTAGGAGGATAAAGTATCAGCTAGGTGAGGAACAGGGTTCTCTAGACTTACCCAACTTCTACTACACAGCATCTGAAAACATCAAAAATAACCATAAGTGATGAAAGGTTGCATTTCTAGAAATAAAGTAAATAAGAATCATTATATAATTAATTGAATGCATCTTTGTTAAAGTGGTCCACCCAAGAAATTGTGCAAGCCCTGAGGCAGGTAAAAAAAGTCAAACTAGTATAATCATGGTACTCCTCTTTCTTCTCCTTTTCTTTATCCTCCTCCTCCTCATCACCATTGTTATCACAATTCTTCTCTCAATGACATAAGGAAAAATATTATTTGTAAAACATTTTTAAAGCAGAGGTCAGCAAACTTCCTGTAAAGGGCCAGATACTAAGTATTTTAGTATTTGTAGTTCATATAGTTATTACCACAACTACACATCTCATTAGTTGGAGTGTGAAAGCAGCCGTAGCAGTACATAAGCAAATATATGGCTACTTCAATTCGAAGTTTATATATATAATTTTTTGTGTGTCAGGAAATAGTTTGTGTTATCTGAATGCAATGCAAGCTGTTAAAAGTGAGATCATTTATTGACTCATCTTTATGTCCCACAAACTGGCATAAAACAGACACATGACACATTTTGTTTCTTGAATACAGAGGAGAAAATAAGCATAGTTTGAGTTGTCTGGGATCATATGGCCAAAATCTGGAGACAGGATCCTTTTAGTTACTCTCTACTCTCTCATCATGGCAATTGCTTCTCAATGCAAAATAAGCCAGTAAATCTGAATCCGTCCTCCCACCAAAGCACTTAGATCCTTGCTATACATACTATAAATATTTAATTATCTGTTAATTACCTCTTTAAAGCCCTTGTGTTTCAGTTTATGCCAGCAGCAGCAAACTCTTGGGGATAGAATTAGGGTTTAAGAACTGTCTTTGGATTGATTGCTTGCATGTCTAATGTAAGACAATTGGCACCTCTAGTTGCAATGTCTTTGACCTGCCCAATACTGCAAGAAAGAAAATCTGCTTATTCAAGAAACAAAGTTCCCTATATTGTGGAATATTCTTCTGTTGGTTATACTTTTTGTACAGTATAGGTGATTGATAAGCAAGAATGTCAGGAAGATATAGTGGTTGCTAAAAACAATCACTAAGAAAATCAAGGCAACACGGACACTCTGCACTAGCATAATACATGGAGCAGGAAATGACACAATGCAAAATGAACAAATGATTTCTCCCAGTACTGACACTCAGTTGGAGAGGTGTAAGCAAAACCAGATAGGATCTTTGCCACTGCTATAATATGCTATGTGACTCACTGAACTCAAAATTCTATGAGTGTTGGGCATGCATATTTCTCTTTCACAATTACACATTTACCTTCAAACAAATTCCTGACATAAACCCCTCACTAGATATTGTAACTGAATGAATAATCATGCACATTTTGTGGTTAACACACATTATTTCTGCTAGGTTTTAGAATGACCCTGAATAAGAAGCATTATTATCCCCATTTTATACCTGAAATAAATGAAGTTGAATGGTTGGCTGATGACTGTACAAACCATCAATTATAAATCCAATATTCAGGAATAAGTCTGTAGGATTTTAGAGCTCTTTACAATAACCTAGATGACCCTCAGAAAATACATTTTTCTAGGAAGAATTTGTGCTTCAAGGTAAATTAAAAGCTAAGAGACACATTGGTAAAACAATGAAGGATTTTCTGTACTGTACTAGAATATGCTGCCTTGGAAAGGGTCCATCATGGATAATAAATAAATTAAGCTAATGAACAACTTACAAAAGGCATAGCTGTAACAGCAAACATTCAATAATAAAAATGTAAAATAATAAAAATAGTTCAACAAATGTATGTTGTTAAATTATAAACACTTTTCTCATTTAATTATTACACCAACAATATGAGGTGGTATTCTTTTTATCTACTTCTTCAGAAACTTTAAATGTGAGAAAGCCAAAGTTTAGAAAGAGTAAATAACTTGCTTAAGTTACAAATTGGAGATAATTAATAGATAGATAGGAAGGCAGTTATTGCCAAGTGGTCAAGATAGATTACTTTGTAATCTGAAACTCTGATCTAAATCCATTTTTAAATAATTTTAACCTTAGATTTCTCTAGATAAATAATTCTTACCCAGGGTGTTCATCTGAGTAATTTGAATATTGTGCGTGTGTTTGTATGTGTGTGTCTGTTGTGCATTCTAAAGCTTTTGATGGATTCTTATCTTAGAGCAATGGTTCAGAAACAGTATGTCTCAGGACACATTTGCCCTTCTAAAATTACAACTACAAAGTGTTTTTGTGTAGGTGATATATGTATGTACGTATTCTATGTATAATTAAAAAATACAGAATAGTTAAAATATGTTATATTATTTTATAATTTTATATTAAAATAGCAAAAATAAATGTACCACATGTTAACTTATTTTTAATAAAAATAATTGTATTGCCCTGGCTGATGTGGCTTAGTGGATTGAGCACTAGCCTGCGAACCGAAGGTTTGTGGGTTCAGTTCCCAGTCAGGGCACATGCTTGGTTGTGGGCCAATGTTTCTCTCCCTTTCTTTCTCCCTCACTTCCCTTCTCTCTAAAAGTAAATAAATAAAATCTTTAAAAAAAACATTTCTGAGATTTATTTATAAAAATAATAATAATAATTGTATTTTCCATAACAAAAATGATAAGAATAGTTATATTCATCTACAATATTTGTAAATTATACCATTGTGTGGCTAAATAGAATATTATTAATATAGTTAAATTCATATCTAAATTCTGCATCCAAATTCTGGCTTATGGTAGTTTTGGTTAAAACATCTGAAGTAAATCTTACCTCACACAGATACCCATTTGGAAAGGGGAGAATAATTTTAGTAGGCTTTTCAGTAAATGTGGGTATTCTTTTCAGATACTACACCAAAACTTAACCAATAGAAATTTCTTAAAGGTTAATTGCAATGTGGAATCTGATTCACTATCAGTAAACATTTTGTTTTCTGTTACAATGAAGTTCCTTAATCTACCCTGCGTCTCAAGTAGATATTTTAGCCATGTATTATTCGATAACAATATGCATTCACCATTTGAAAACTAGTGATTCTCTGAGTTATGCTGATTTTCCAAATATTGGCAGATTTCATTATAATATATAGGGTCCGGTGCAAATAACACCCCTTTTATTACAAATTTTTTTATTACAAAGTCATTGACATGTAATTGTATAACATAAAACAATATCACACTCAAGTATACCATATGACATTTTCAGTGAAATGTTCCAATGAAAATTATATATTGTTACACCCATATTATTACCTACCAACCACACTCAAGCAAGCCTTACTTCTGCCAGATCCTGTATTTTAAAATAACATTTATCCATTTTACCACCAATATCATCAGAAAATTCTTTTTTACTCTAAATATATTTTTAATTTTTCTATTATAGATAGCATATATTATTATTTAGTTTCATGGGCAATTACCCAGTGATTAGACATTATATAACTTACCAAAAAATCATCCTGATTGATCTAGTAGGTATCAGACATCATATAGAATCACTACAATATTATTGACTATATTCCCTCTGCTGTACTTTACATCCCCATGGCTATTCTGTAACTACCAATTTCTACTCCTTAATCCCTTTACCCGTTTTGCCTATCACACAAATCCCTTCTCTCTGAGAAACATCAAAATGTTCACCTTATCTATGAGTTTCTATTTTGCTTGTTTCTTTATTTTGTTTTTTAGATCCCACATATAGTGAAATCATATGGCATTTGTCTTTCCCTGTCTGACTTACTTCATTCACCACAATAATTTCTAGGTCCATCCATGTTGTTGAGGAGGGCAAGAGTTCATCCTTTTTAATGGCTGACTCATATTCTATTATACGTACCATTCTTTATCCACTTGTCTATTGATGGACACTTACGTTGCTTTAATATCTTGGCTATTGTAAGTAATGCTGCAATGAACATATGAATAATATGTCTTTTCAATTTAGTGTTTTGGGTTTCTGTTTTCTTTTTTTAATTGGGTTAGGAGACATTTATTTATTTATTTATTTATATTGTTTATGCTATTACAGTTGTCCCAATTTTTACCCTGAAGTAGAATCGCTGGGTCCTCATTTGTCTCTTATAATGTAGCCTTTCTTTTTTTCTTTTTTTTGATTCAAACTTTATTTTTTTTCCATTCCCTAGTGGACCCCTTATACCCCCTCCCCCCAGCAATCACCATGTGCTCTTGTCCATGTCCATGAGTCCCTTTTCCTTATTGTTCAATCCCTCCATCCACTAACTTCCCTGGCACTAGCTTTCATCTGCTCTCCATCTATGAGTCTGTCCTCATTTCCCTTGTTAGCTCAATTTGTTCATTAGATTCCACATACGAGTGAAATCAGATGGTATTTGTCTTTCTCTGACTAGCTTAATTCACTAATGTTCTTCAGGTCCATCCATACTGTTGCAAAGGGTAAATTTTTTTTTAACAGCTGGGTAGTATTCCAATGTGTAAATGTTGTATTATTGTTTTATCCACTCATCTATTGATGGACACTTGGGCTGCTTCCATATCATAATGATTGTAAATAATGCTGCAATGACTATAGGGGTTAGGGGTACTTATGTTCTTTCAAATTAGTGTTTTGGGTTCCTTTGGGTATATTCCCAGAAGTGGGATCACTGGGTCAAAAAGCAATCCATTTTTAATTTATTGAGTTATCTCCATACTGCTTTCCACAGTGGCTGCACCAGTCTCCATTTCTACCAACATTGCAAAAGGGTTCCCCTGTCTCCACATCCTCACCAGTGCTTACTGTTTGTTTATTTATTGATGATAGCAATTCTGACATGTGTGGAATGATATCTCACTTAGTTTTAATTTGCAATTCTCTGATGATTAGTGATATTGAGCATCTTTTCATATGTCTATTAGCCATCTGCATGTCCTCTTTGGAGAAGTGTTTATTCAGGTTGTTGGCCTAATTTTCAATTGGATTGTTTGTGGTTTTGGTGTTGTTTTGAAAGTAATTTATAAATTTTGGATATTAAGCCCATATCAAATATACTGGCAAACAAAGTTGGAAGAATCATGCTACCTAATATCAAACTATACTATAAGGGCATACTGATCAAAATAGCATGGATTAGCATAAAAACAGATATATAGGTCAGTGGAACAGAAGAGAGAGCCCAGGAATAAACTTATATCTTTATAGTCAATATTTCACAGAGGAAGCAAGCATATACAATGGGCTAAAGATAGTCTATTTAATAAATGGTATTGGGAAAATTGAACAGATTCATGTAGAAAAATGATACTAAACTACCTTCTTACACTATGCACAAGAATAAATTCAAAATGGATCAAAGACTTAAATGTTAGACCTGAAACCATAAAAATCCTAGAAGAAAACATAGGCAGGAAAATCTTGAACATTGCTCATAGCAATTTTTTATCAGAGGTGTCTCCCCAGGAAGGAAAATAAAAGAAAAAAATAAATGGATGGGACTACTTCAAACTAAAAAGGTTTTCCACAGCAAAGGAAATCATCAACAAAATAAAAAGACAACCCACAGAATTGGATAATATAGCCTTCTTTTTAGTCTATTTTGTCTGATATAAGTATTGCTACCCCAGCATTTTTGTGTGTTAGTTTGTTTCCATTTTCATGAACTTTCTTTTTTCATCCCTTTAATTTCAGTCTGTGTGTAAATTTTCATCTGATGTGAATCTCTTGAAGACAACATAAGGAAAGGTTATGTTTTGTTATCCATTCAGCTACCATATGTCTTTTGATTATAGTATTTAATCCATTTGCATTTTAAAGCATTTGTTGGTATTAGATATTTATTTATTATCATTTTATTATTCATATTTTTATTTTTTCTTCTTTTTAAGAAGACCCTTTAAGATTTCTTTTAACATTGGTTTAGTGATAATGAACTCCTTTAACTTTTTCTTGTCTGGAAAGTTCTTTATGTGTCCTTCAATTCTAAATGATAGCTTTGCTGGAGATTACAACCAGTAATCTTGATTGTAATCTTGGTTATAGGTGCTTGGTTTTCATCACTTTGAATATTTTTTGCCAATCCCTTCTGGCCTGCAAAGTTTCTGTGGGTAAATCAGCTGACAATCTTTTGGGCGTTCCCTTGTTGGTAACCAACTGCTTTTCTCTTGCTGCTTTTAAAATTCCCTCTTTGTTTTTAAATTTTGGCATTTTAATTCTTTGCGTGGCTCTCTTGGGTTCATCTTGAGTGGGATTCTCTGTGCTTTCTAGACTTGTATGTCTGTTTCCTTTGCCAGGTTTAGAAAGTTTTCTGTCATTTTTTCAAATAGTTTTCAACATCTTACTCTCTCTTTTCTCCTTCCTGCATCCCCTTGAGGCAACTGTTGGCATGTTTTAAGTTGTCCCACATGCTCCTTACCTTATTTTCATTTTCTTAGATTCTTTTTTTTTTTTCTGTTCTGATTGGGTGGTTTCTGCTTGATTATCTTGTAAATCTCTGATTTGAACCTCTGCTTCACCTATTCCCATATTAATTTCCTATAATGTATTCTTCATTTCAGTCAATGTATACTTCATTTTTGACTGGTTACTGTTTTACTTTTTTATATTAATTTTTATGTTTCCTATCACTTTGTTGAAGTTCTCACCAAGTTCCTCTACTCCTCCCTAAAGTTCATTAAGCATCTTTACAACCTATTTTTTTGAACTCTGCATCTGGTAGATTGCTTGTATCCATTTGGTTTAGTTCTTCTTTCTGGAGTTTTATTCTGTCTTGTATTTGGGACATGTTTCCTTGTATTCTCATTTTAGCTACCTCTATGTGTTTGTTTCTACATATTAGGTAGAAATGCTATGACTCCTGGGCAAGGTGCAGTGGCAAACATCCCTTATCACCCAAGTTGGGAAATACAGGTGTGCCCTTCCATGTGTGCTGTGTACACTGTCCTGTTGTACTTGAACCTTGATTGCTGTTGGTACCTCAATGGCGTGAATTTACCCACAAGTCAATGTACTGCAAGGACTGGCTGCTAACACTGTGGATGATCAGCTGTTGCAGATGTCAACCCCAGAGAGCAGGGCTTATTTCAGCTTGACTCTGGTACCCACTGATTCCACCTCTTGTATGTGTTGCCTGTGGAGGTGGTTGGGTGGTGTTTTGATGTGGTCTGAAGATGTCTACTGGATTCGCTAGCTCTGGGGCCTCCTGGGAGTTGCAGAGAAATGTTAGCTGCCACTTGTGCCCTGGCTAGACAACCTGTCATGAGTTACATGAGCAATCTCCTAGTGGTTGCTACTTATTCATGGCTTAGAGGTGCACAGAAGAGGCCAAATGATGAACCAAAGCTGGCTGCTGCTAGTGTCAGACCTGGGGCCACTTAGTGAGAGCTAAGAAGCACACTGAGGCCTGTTGCTGCTTGTTTGAGAGATTTTAGTAAAGTCTGAAGCATGAGCCGTGGTAGATGTTGGCATAGAAAAGCCACTGGAAATGGCTTGGGTGGGCTTGAAAGTGGATTGAGTGGGGTCTCAGGAAATCATCAGGGCAGGGTGAACAGTGCTAGCCAGGTTAATTGAGACATAGACATGGCATTTGCCTGATCGCTGCATGGGAGAAGGATTCAGAAAAGGAACAATTGCTTCTGCCAGCAATTCTGTCTAGGAGAAAGCCACCCCTCCAGCTCTTATCCTGATGCCAGACAATTAAGTTCTTCCCCATATGTCTCTGGTGGCTTTTGAGCAGCTACCCCAGTGCTGGAACTTAGAGTGAGTAAGTCTGTGTAAGTCTATGTGTCAGCCCTATAAGAGGAACATCTGGGACTCCGACAGCCAAAATCTCCTGTTTTTGACAGCGAGAAGTTATGGGAGCTCCTTTTACTGGCCTTGGAACCCAAGGCTGGGGGCACTGGTATAGGGCTTGGACACTTAACTCCTTAGGAGACGTATGCAGCTGAGATATCCCTTCCAATTTTTAAACACCACAGATGAGTGAGTGTGAGATCAGTTTGTTTCATATCTGTGCCACTTTTACCATTCTTGATGTGGCTTCTCCTTTATATCTGTAGTTGTAGGACTTCTGTTCGGGTAGATTCCAGGTGGTTCTGAATAATAATTGCCCTGTAGTTTAGTTGTAGTTTTGATATAATTGTGGGAAAATGAGAGTACCTCATTTAACTATTCAGCCATCTTGTCCAGAACCAGAAAATTCTTACCCATTAAGAAGCTGCTGAGTTCATCATGGTGGTAAACACAACTTTTCTATAATTTTAATTTTTTTTAAAGTTCAAATTTTTCCAGTGGCAACATATAATGTTGTTTGCTTTCATAGAAATGGCAGGCTGACATCATACATTTTTGAGAATGTTTCTGCCAGTGTGAATAACTGTGGTCTGTCAGTTCTTTCAAGTGAAGAGAGTTTCTGTGAATAAAAGTGGATATTACTGAAAATCAGTGGGATCAAAGAACACAGAGACTGATGATTCAATTTGGTGCCACTGCCTTGAGCTGTATTAGAGCACCAATAGTTTACACTCTGTAAATGATATGGCAATGATGAAGCTGTTGGATATTGTAATTCAAATTAAGAAATATTTAAGATTTATCAAGCAAATTTTCAAAATGTTGCTATACTTTGGTGTAATATGGTCCCCAGAGAAGCATGGTGCCACTCTGCACTTCCACATGTAATGAATATACAGGTGAAAAATCTAAATGAACAGATTGGACCCTTTATGAAGTTTATCAGAGGGTGTACTATCAGCCATAGCTCCTTTGTTTCAGTATCTCTAGGTTTATTTCATCTCAGTGGAGTCCTTTCAACAGATTGTGGTACAGATGTATTCAACCTCGATTTACATAGTGGTTTGTTGTAAGTGAGGTGGAGGAGAGGAAGTCAGAATGAAAATAACAAAATGAGTTAAGTCTGGCCTAAGATTTGATCCTGTATAGGAGAGATCTGTTGTTTGAACACTTCAAATCTGTTGATAAGATTAGTGTCCTTGAAAAGAATCATCCAGCAAATTCACATCTTGAGGGAAAGTTCTTTGAATTAAATAATCCATGAAGGGATAAATATGCTTTGGGATAGATAACATTAATCTTCCCTGTGTTCAAGTGGAATTCCATTTCCAAATGGAAAGTTTTATTTATGTATGTGTATGAGGTAATGTATATGAGGTAATGTTTGTAATTTATTTTAAAAGATGCTGACAAAAACAAAAATACTATTATTACCATAAATATCTATACAGTAAAAAGCAAATAGCATTGCAAAATTATTACTGAAGTAGTTTAGTTTTATTGATCCATTGAGAGGGAGTTGGGGAGCCCTGAAGGCTTGGTGGAGCACACTTTGAAAACTATCTTAGAGTAATGTCCTTAAATAAACTTTCTGGATTGTGATATCCTATGATTTCACTAAAGTTTAATTTGATGGTTCTTTGGTTTGGGTAACCCTATAATATCCTTTGGATGCTTCCATCGGTGTGCAAAATTTGATTTATACTGGCTGTAAAAAGCCAATGTATATATCTTTTCCCAATTCCAAATTTCATTTAGTGCACAGGTGGCAAACACAAGGCCCATGGGCCAAATCCAGCCCTCCACCTTGTTTTATCTGGCCCGGCACCTTGTTTCTACCTGGCAGCAGCACTGAGCTCTCATTTAACTGTTAAGGAGTGGTTACATTTATGCAGTCCTAAAATTATATTCGGCCCTTTGAAGGCAACTGCGAGTTTGACACCCCTGATTTAGTGTTATCACACTTATGGCTTAAAATCACTCATTATGAGTATTAATAACAAAAAATTGAGAAATGCTACAAATCAGAGCATGTTTCCCCCATGTGGCAGGTTGTCAAACATATATCTGCATACTTTGGATGCATCTTTAATATATCTTAAATCTTCACTACTAACATCAAATCAGCCTCATCTCAGATGATTCTAACCAGATGTCAATGCATATAAGCAGTCCAGAGGTTTGTCTGCTACAAGAGTGTTGAGATGACTGTTACTTGGGAAAACTCGTATCCTTGGTTTACATTTCTTTCTTAATGCCTTTTATATTTAACCAGGATATATAGCACGCATGGACATGTCCTTAAAAATCTTCACACCCTCTCATTCCATAGGCTAATTATTTATTTGTTTCCTTATGAAATAAACACAAAAGTACAGACATTTCCAGAGGCTATGCCTCAGCTAAGTGGAATGAGTGATGGTTTAGAATTAAAAAAATAAAAAAGTAATACCCCAAACATAGAATTATAATTCAAATAAGTTATTTGGTCACAGAAACTTGTAAACAAATAATTGCAAAGGTGTAATTATAAGTAACACTTAATTATTAATTATTATTGATTAGTAGTCTATGTGCTTATACATGTTTGTGAAAAACACAAAGGGTGATATTAATGGAATAATACTTTATTTATTTTTCTGATTCCTGGTTTATTTTTACATTTCTCCTCTGTATTTATTTTATTTTATTTTTAAATTACAGTTTATATTTAGTACTACTTGGTATTACTTTCAGGTGTATAGCACAATGGTTAGACAATCATATACTTTACAAAGTGTTCCCCCTTACACTTCCAGTACCCACCTGGCACGGTGCAGAGTTATCGCAATACTTTTGATGATTTTGCTGTGCTGTACTTTATTAATACATCCCTGTGACTATTTTGCAACTACCTATTTTTACTTATTAATCCCTTCATTTTTTGCACCCAGTTCCTCAAAACTCCTCTCTTCTGGCAACCACCAATTCTGTCCCTGCGTCTTTGAGTCTGTTTCAATTTTGTTTGCTCATTTATTTTGTTCCTTCGAGTCCACATATAAGTGAAATTATGATGTTTGTCTTTCTCCCTGCCTGACTCATTTTACTCAGTATAATGCCCTCTAGTTCCATTCATGCTGTCACAAATGGTATGATTTTATTCTTTTTTATGGTTGAATAATATTCCATTGTATATATGTACTACGGCTTTTTTATCAATGGGATAATTCTTGCCTGTTACAGGTTAATTCACAGAATTACCCTTAATAAGTCACAACTTTTCAAAGATTTTTGTATTCTCATTTTTAAAATCTGGGAATGTTATAAACTAGGATAAGTAATCCTGAATACAATGCTTATCTTCTTTTTTACCTAGTTAATTGCTAGGTTTATTTAAAACCCTCCCCATGTCCTATGTTCCTAAAAAAATCCTTAATTTCCCTCTGATTAGAGAGGGGACATCTCTTTTTACCTTATATCCTACTGATTGCATTGTCAATATCCACTTATCTGTGAGCTACTGGAAGATGGAGGCTAGGTCTTTCATTTCTGAATTTTTAGGATGGAATATTTGACAAATAGTAGGTGCTCAATAAGCTTGAAAGATGTCTGAGTGAATGGACATTTCATTTAAAAATTGTTGTTTTCTGGCCCAAGTCCTTTATTTACTGCTCTGCCATTGCAAGACTATAGATAAAATAGCAAACAAAAATTGTTTATCCTACTATCAAGTAGGCATAGTTTCCCACTTTAAAATCATAGTGTCCAGGTCAGTTGCCCATTTTTAATTGGGTTTAGGACCTGGACACTATCATTTTAAAGTGGGGAACTATGCCTATTTGATAGTAGGATAAATAATTTTTGTTTGTTATTTCATCTATAGAGATGGGTGGGGCGGGAGGGAGTGGTGGTGGGGAAATGGAGACAACTGTGCTTGAACAACAATAAAAAATAAATAAAAACTATTTTGTGAAAAAAATGATAGTGTTTTCCTTCAACATCTATAGGACAAACATGGGTGGGCTCTGAACAATCAGTGGGTGGAAACTCATGTGTCAGAAAAACAGCATCCCATCAATAGGTCCCGAATATTTTTAAATGTCTTTTAGAAGCCCTTTATTAGGAGGGCATTTTTTAGTGCATTTTAAGATTAATGGCTGCTGCTCTGTATTCATGTTCAGTTTATGGAAACAGATGGAATTTTAAGCATTGAAGCTATCATAAAATTTGTTACTTGCTATGACAAAATATTCATTGTACGCTGTCAGAGGAATACTGAATTGGAAAAGTTGGCTTTTCAGTAGTTTTCTGACATAAATGCTTAATTTCCTTATTGAGGTAAAAAGTAATGGTGTGAGTTATTGCAACTGTAAACTACATTTCCGTTTGCCTGATAATCCTTTTTATTAGCCATGGAACTGCAGATGTGTGGGGAGGCACATTATTTCAGCCATAGAAGGGACTCTCCTTTGTTAAAAGCATGTTTCCAAAAAAGATAGATTATTTACCTTTCAGTGAAAACAACTACAACATCCACTCCAAAGCAAACTGTGTCCTCAGGGCAAAGATATTAAATTGATATTAATAGGAATTCTATTCTTGAGTGACTGATTCTGTTGGTTCATTTATTGCCTCACCTTTGGAAGACTGCAGAATCAATGATCTAAAAAGGTTTCTTAGTATCCAATATTTATGGTTTAAATTTTTAGTGCTCTTAAAAATATGTAATTTTTCCCCTTAGAAGCTTTACTTTGTCTTTGTTTAACAGCTTGGAAAAAGCTATGCATTGATAAAAACAAAGAAAAAATAGTAGGTTTAGGTGATAGAGTGTTTCAGAAATTTCAAACAGCCTGGAGGTACCAGATTTTAGAGAAGATAAATGCAAAGGTTTTGAAAGAAATTTTTTAAAAATAGCCACTATTATATGACTTACCATCCATTTTTCAAGTCTCCTTTAGCTAAAGATTCTGAATGATGAAGTTAAATTACATATACCAGGATCTCAGCTAGAGAGGATTTATACGGTAGCACATTGTAAGCTATTAAGTTCTACAAAAGGAGAACAAGCTAATTATTGCTATTCCTATAGCATTAATTACTCATGATCTTAAAACTATAATATTAGAGTTATGAATGGCACCCCAAATTTAAACTTTGTTGAAAGAAGAGAAAAACAAAATATTTTATGAAGAAATGACTCAAAGAACATTATTTGCCTAATATTACATTGCTATGTATGATGCTATATATAATATGTATGTGTTATATACAATTATATATAATATTATAAGACCATTCCCTATCACATGAATAGAAGAAAGTCCTACAGTGGTGAAAAATCCTATCTGAGTATCCTCAAATACTTCAAGGTTCTTCCTGGGATTTATCAGTGCTCCTCAGTTTCTTCTGTCCTTTGGTATCTTGGAACCTCTTTAAGTGCTCAAAGTTGATAAATGCTCCAATTAAAAAGGACTACAGAATATTGGATCTGGAGTTGGAAGACATAGGCCTACACTTACTGTTTGTGTGTTAGCAAACAAGAAACTTAAGTGCTCTCCTATAATTCTTTTTGTCCTTTTCTGTACAGTAAGAATATTACGTAGGACATAGGCTGATTATAAAGTTTCAGTGAGATGTTTATATATACATAATATTGATTGACACATAGTTGTTTAATAAATATTTAATTCCTCAAGGCCATGCCATTAAAAATCAGGGTAAGGCACCCTGGCAGATTGGTTTATGCTGTCAGTCGTATTATATGTTTATCCTAAGATTGTTGTCCTCTTGTTTTCCTTTTTACCTTCCTTCCTTCCTTCTTCTATTTTAGTTGTTGCTATTGTGCAAATAATAAGCCACTTTGTTAAAACTGATCACAACAGGTCAGGGAAATCATTTTCTATGCATTGCCTTCAAAGGAATAAATGGGAATGTGAGTGAAACAAGTGGTTTAACTTTACAAATAGGTGGATTGGGAAATAGGAAACCAGAAGAGCTGGTCCTTGGCTCAATTCAACAGATATTTTTAGATAATAATATTACTTACATGAAACCCTAAGTATAATATCTTGTGCATAATACATGATCTGGATGACATTTCCCTTTTTTCCACCCAGCACAATGTATAAGTGCAGTGCCTGATATATGTTATGTCTTAATAAATGTTGACAGAATTATGTTTCCTGTGGAAAAAAATCAAGCCTATTTGACAGATGAGAAAGAACAGGTTGGGCTTAGGACTCATGAAAAATGAAAAGGTCCATGGAAGTTATGGTTCTGGGAATGGTAAACGCAAACAACCGGAAGTATCAGGACAAGCACCAAAGTTTAGCTGTGACCTGGTAACGAAGGTCTACACTGAAGTCAAGCAGCTATACTGTGTGGTTTATGCCATCTCCAAGGATACCAAGAGCATTGAGGAGAGACAAGGAACTAACTGCAGCACTGCCGGCCTCACAACCATAGAGTTGACTTTCTGCATCTGAAGAGTCATTTCTGAATATGAATTCATATTATGCACAGTCGTGTAGTTTCCACCTTTGGGCTAATGCCATTTCGTTTCGGTGGCCTTGCAGAACATCGTGTCCTGAGCAAGACACCACTGTTTACTTAAACTAAAGATGGCTTTTCTAAAACTTTAAATCCTTAGCAAGACAAAGACAAAGCTAAATTTCAGCAATTCATTATTATCGCATGTAGGTGAAGGCAACTTTGGGGTCAATGTGTAATGATTTGTATGGTGTAACAGAGATCTGCTAAAAAAATAACCCTATTCTGTGTCCTGCAGTTTGTAGTAGCTTGAAGAACTGTCACAGCATATACTTAGAGATCAATTCCATGTTTTAAATGCACCTTTCAATTATTGTTGACATGCAATATTTTATATTTCAGGTGTACTCAAGTTCATTTTTATTTTACTTCAGAACTTACTTTTTATAGGGTTGTATGCATATTTTTATTCATTTCTTTGACTAAGAGTGTTGTTGAATCTTGGCATGTTGCTTTTTTTCTAAATACATTTTAGAAAGCTCATTGTAATTCTAGCCAAGACAATGTACTATAAGATTCTAAGCCATAATGCAGTAGGGATTCTGCTAATTGGTGAAGAAACCTATCAAAAGCCAAACATTTCATCTTAAGAGCTTTACTGTTCTCATTTTATACTAAGTCATATAATTTTCAAAGCCACCCTGTGTTAGCCCCATTTATGAGGTAAAGGATAAGGAAAGTGTTTTCTCCAGTGTATTCAATAAACATTTGCTTAATAAATAGATGAGTGACTGAATAAATAATATATAACATACAGGGTTCTTAGAATAAAGAAAATTATAAGAAAGTCCTTGCATGTTCTCTATTTAAAATTTTTAATCCTCACCCAAGTATATACCTAGAGAGAGAGGAAGGAAGAGAGAGACAGAGAGACAGAGAGGCAAAGAGAGAGAACATCAATGTGAATGACAAACATCAGTTGGTTGCCTCCCATGTGCACCTTGACTGGGGATCACACCCACAACCTAGGTATGTGCCCTGATCGGGAACTGAACCTGCAACCATTCGGTGCATGGGCAGCACTCCAACCAAGCGAGCCACATGGTCTGGGCCACTTTATTTAAAACTTCTAATCACTTTTATTATTTTTTACATTACTAAGTGAGAACTTTGGGGACTATATTGGAAGCCCAAATAGGATTGGTCAACCCAAAGGATTCGCTTGGGTTTTGAGAAATGTCAAACTATAATCAAGTGTAAGAATTTTTCAAAATGCAGAATTCCTGGAAATATATGAAAAAAAAACAATGAGAAAATTTGAATCAGTAATACTATCAAATAATTTTGTTTGTTTTTATTTTTATTTATTTTTATTTTTTCCATTACCATTTATCCCCCATAACCTCTACCACCTCCACCCACCCCTCTCCCACCACCCCCATCCTGCAATCACTACACTGCTGTCCATGTCCATGAGTTCTTTCTCTCTTTTTTCCCCTCAATCCCTCTATACCCCGTAGCCTCACCGCAGAGCTGTCATCTGCTCTCTGTCTATGAGTCTTTCTCTATTTTGCTTGTTAATTGTTTGTTTATTAGATTCTACATATGAGTGAAATCATATGGTAATTATCATTCTCTGACTGGCTCATTTTATTTAGCATAATGTTTTCCATGTCCATTCATGCTGTCACAACAGATATAATTTTCTTCTTTTTTACATCTGAGTAGTATTCCATTTAGTATATGTAGCATAGCTGTTTCATCCACTCATCTATTGATAGACACTTGGGCTGCTTCCAAATCTTGGCTATTGTAAATAACGCTGCAGTAAACCTAAGGATGTATATATTGTTTCAAATTAGTTTTCTGGGTTTCTTCAAATAAATTCCCAGAGTGAAATCACTGTGTCATAAGGCTGTTCCATTTTTAATTTTTTGAGGTATCACCATACTGTTTTCCACAGTATGCACAAATCTGCATTCTGAGCAACATTGCAAAAGTGTTCCCCTTCTTCCACACCTTTTCATTTTCTATTAGCCACGTGTATGTCCTCTTTAGGAATGTATCTATTCAGGTGTTTTGCCTATTTGTTAAGTGGATTGTTTGTGGGGGTTTGTGTTGAGTTTTAAAAGTTCTTTATAAGTTTTGGATATTAACTCTATATCAGACATATTGGTGATATGTTCTCTTATTCAGTGGGTTGCATTTTCATTTTGTTGATGGTTTCTTTTGCTGTGCAAAAACTTTTTAGTTTGATGTAGTTCACTTGTTTTTTTTGTTGTTGTTGTTTCCTTTGCCTGAGGAGATATGTAAGAAAAAAATCTTGCTATGAGAAATGTTCAAGATTTTAATGCCTGTGTTTTCTTCTAGGATTTTATAGTTTTGAGGTGAACATTTAAGTTAATTCATTTTGATTTTTTCCTTGTGGTCTAATTTCATTTTTTGCATGTGTCTGTTGGCTGTGGGTTTATCATAAATGGTGATTATATTGTTGAGGCATGTTCTCTCTATTCCCACTTTTCTGGGGGTTTTTATTATAAATGGGTGCTTGATTTTACAAATTTTTTTGTGCTACATCTATTGATATGACTATGTGCTTTTTATCTTTCATTTTGTTTATGTGATGTATTGCATTTATTGAATCATGGATATTGTACCAACCTTGCATCCATGGAATAAATCCCACTTGATCATGATGTATGAGTATTTCATTATTGCTATATTTGATTTGCTAATATTTGGTTGAGCATTTTAACATCTATGTTCATCAGGGATATTGGCCTATAATTTCCTTTCTTTTGAGTGCCTTTATCTGGTTTTGGAATTAGGATAAGTATGGCCTCATAAAATGAAATGAACTTGGGAGTCTTCCCTCCTCTTGAATTTCTTGGAATGGTTTGAGAAGGGGAGGTGTAAAATCTCCTTTGAATGTTTGGTAAAATTCACAGGCAAAGCCACCTTGTCCAGAGCTTTTGTTTGCTGGAATTTTTTAAAAAATATTTTATTGGTTATACTATTACAGTTGCCCCAATTTTTTCCCCTTGCCCCCATCTGGTATGCCCCTTCCCTCCAGCAATCCTCCCACTTAGTTCGTGTCTGTGGGTCATGCATATAAGTTCTTTGGCTTCTCCATTACCTATGCTATTCTTGACATCCCCTTGTCTATTTTGTACTTACCAATTATGTTTCTTAATCCCTGCACCTTTTCCCATATTTCCCCCTTCCCCCTCCCAGCTGATAGCCCTCCAAATGATCTCCACATCTATGATTCTGTTCCTGTTCTGGTTGTTTGCGCAGTTAGAGCTCATGGACATGGACAGCAGTGTGGTGATTGTGGGATGGGGGTGGTAAGAGAGGGGTAGGATTTAGTTGTTGATAGTTATGAATTTGTTGCCCTTTTAACATTCATAGTTTTGAGCTTCTTCTTTTTCTTAAATAAGTCCCTTTAACATTTCATGCAATGATGGCTTGGTGATGATGAACTCCTTTACCTTTACCTTGTCCAGGAAGCACTTTATCTGCCCTTCCATTCTAAATGATAGCTTTGCTGGATTGAGTGATCTAGGTTGTAGGTCCTTGCTTTTCATCACTTTGAGTACTTCCTACCAGTCCCTTGTTGCCTGCAAAGTTTCTTTTGAGA
The DNA here is from genome assembly GCA_028533065.1 of Trachops cirrhosus. Classification (NCBI taxonomy): domain Eukaryota; kingdom Metazoa; phylum Chordata; class Mammalia; order Chiroptera; family Phyllostomidae; genus Trachops; species Trachops cirrhosus. The sequence continues at coordinate 47,398,586 of CM052543.1, read as the reverse complement.
AAATAACTGATAGTCTTTGTAGGTAACTCTCTTCTTTTCTCTTGCTGCTTTTAAGATTCTCTATTTATGTTTAACCTTTGGCCTTTTAATTATGATGTGTCTTGGTGTGGTCCTCTTTGGATCCAACTTATTTGTGATTTTCTGTGCTTTCTGGACTTGTATGCCTATGTCCTTTGCCAAATGAGGGAAATTTTCTTTCATTATTTTTTCAAATAAAATTTCAATATCTTGTCCTTCCTCTTCTCCTTCTGGCACCTCTATAATTCAGATACAGATACATTTAAAGTTGTCCCAGAGGGCTACTAAGCTGATTCTTATTGTTTTTTGTTAATGCTTATTTCTTTCTGCTATTCTGATTGATGGCTTTTTCCTTTCTCGTGTTCCAAATTATTGATGTGATTCTCAGCTTCATCCTCTCCACTGTTGGTGCCCTGTAGATTTTTCTTTAGTTCACTTTGTGTAAACTTCATTTCTTCCCTTCTGTTTTTGCTGTACTCAATGAGTTCTTTGAGCATCCTGATCACCTGTGTTGTGAACTCTGAATGTGATAGGTTGGCTATCTCCATTGTGTTAAGTTCTTTATCTGTTTTTTTTTCTGTTCTCGCATTTGGGCCATATTTCTTTGTCTCCTCAACTTGACAGTCCCCCGTGTTTATATCTGTGTATTAGGTAGAGCTTCTTTGATTCCCTGCCTTCCCTGTAAATTGTGTGGAGTGAAGCCTCAGGTAATTGCCAGAGTAGAGCAACCTGCTTCACCATTTTGTGGTTCTGTGTGGGGGGTAGGTTCAGGGAAGGGACAGTGCTACTGCCTATCTTCTGGAGGTTTGCTTGGCACTTGCATCATTTTCAATCACTTCACCCACTTCCCACATGCGACTGGCACATTCCAGCTGTTGCCCTGGTGGTGAATCCCAGAGTGGGTGGGTTTGAGAATGCTCTAAATCTTTGTGGGCCCTTTAAATGGACTATTCTGAAAATCTGTCAGTTTCTTCTACCACCCCAACCCCCAGTGGTTTTTACAGACAGAAGTTATGAGGATTTTTATTCCCAGCACTGGAACCCTGGGCTGTGTGGTCTGGCATAGAGCTGGGATCATTCCCTACATGAGTGTACAACCACTGTTCCATTGCTGCAGCTGCCCCCTCTTCATGCCACACCACATCTCCATGTTGCTCTACCCATCTCTGCAACTCTACTCCTCCTACCTGTCTGGATGAATGTGGCTTCTTTAAGTCCTTAATTTCCATACTTTCATGAAGCTCAGTTTTCTGATGGTTCTGGCTGTTACTGGTTTTGAGGTATACTTGTAATTCTCTCTGTGGTTGTGTGGGGAGGCGAAGCATGTCTACCTACGCCTCCATCTTGAGCAGAAGTTTGTTTGTTGGAAGTGTTTTTGATTGCTGCTTCAATTTCACTAAGTGTAATCTGTCTATTTAGATTCTCTGATTCTTTCTCATTTTTTGTGTGGAATATTGTGTTTGTAGGATGTGTCCACTTTGTCCACATTGTACAATTTGTCAACATATTGTTTACAATATTTTCTTACAATCCTTCATATTTCTTTGGTAACATTTGTTACTTCTTCTCTCACAGTCTATTTAAAAGTTGGTTAATTCTGTTTATCCTTTTAAAGAACCAACTCTTGGATTTATTGATCTTCTGTACTGCTGTTTTTTAGTTTCTATTTTGTTTGTTTCTGCTCTGATCATTATTATTTCATTCCTTCTACTCTTTTGGGTTTTGTTTGTTATTCTTTTTCAAGTTCCTTTAAGTGTAATGTTAGATTGTTTATTTGAGCTTTCCTTTTCTTCTTTCTTTCTTCCTTCCTTCCTCCCTTTCTTCTTTCTTTCTTTCAGTAGGCCTGTAATTCTATGAATTTCCCTTTTAGTACTTCTTGCCCCATGTCCCACAGATATTGGATTGTTGTGTTCTCATTTTCACTTGTTTTAAGATATTTTATAATTTCTTCTTTGATCTCATTGTTAATACACTCATATATAGTAACATGTTATTTAGCTCCATGTCTTTGTGTGTTTTCAGTTTTCTTCTTGTAACTGATTTCTTGTTTCATAGCATTATAGTAAAAAAAGATGCTTGATATGATTTCAGTCTTCTCATATTTATGGAGACTCATTTTGTGTCCTAACATGTGATCTATCCTAAAAAATGTTCCATGTGCACTTGAAAAGTATGTATATTCTTCTGCTTTGGTGTGAAATGCTCTGAAGATATCAATTAATTTCCATCTGATTTAGTGTGTCATTTAAAGCCATCTTTGCCATTTTGATTTTCTTCTGTCTGGAATATCTATCCATTGGTGTCAATGAGGTGTTACGATTTCCTACTATAACTGTATTTCTGTCACTCACTTTTTTATGTTCATCAAGATTTGCTTTACATATTTAGGCACTACTGTGTTTGGTGCATAAATGTTTACTAGGTTTATATTCGTTTTGTTGGATTGTTCTATTTATCATTATGTAGTGTCCTTCTTTTTTTCTTACTATAGTCTTGGTTCTAATGTCTATTTTGTCAGATATCAGTATTGCTACCCCAGCTTTTTTAAAGAATAATTTTAGTTTTAATATGGTGTTTATGTTAGTTTATTTTTAGGATAAGAAAATAAAGAAACTAACATTATCTAACAGCACATTCCATCATTATGTTGTTGATTTTCATATACCTAAATTTTAGCAATGCCTTTTAAAAATGAAGAGAATTAGGACAGATTTAGCTCATGCACATTACCTGAATGTATTATGGAGAGACTTGATATATTTTTCTTAAAAAATCTTTTAGATTACATATATGACAGGATTATTATCTTTAATATATGAAAAATCTAAAAAAATTAAAAAGCTAAATGTACTAAGAAAAGTTTCCAAAGCATGTATACAAGTAAGTCATTCATAGAAGAAATAGAGAGGGTCAAAAAACTTGAAAAAATATTTAATAGTCAAAGAAATTAAAATTAGATGCCAAGACATGATTTAAAAAATGTTTAATGCAAAAGGGTTAAAAATAAAACTGTTACTCTGGAGTGAGAGACATTAACAAAAATGAACTATCAGAATCTTAGAATTCTTCAGACTTTATTCTCTAATTCTCATACTAAACATATTTATAATTATTAATATTTTAAAAATAAAGTTTCAAAAATATTAACAATGCTCATGTAGTGAAAGCTGCAGAAACAATGAATGTATAACAATAGACAAATGAGTAGTTCATATCCATTCAATGAAATAACTAAAGACAAAATAAACATTTTTTTCCTAATAGGGATGAGAAGGTTGGTGGTATGATGAATATTAGAATCTATTGGTCATTACTTAATCCTCCTATTCCTAACTGACCTCACTTATGAATTGGAGTACTTTAATACGTATCACATAGAGTAATTGGGAAGAATGCACACACACACACATCTTAGAACAATAGCAGGCTTGTAATAAACACTGAATAAGGGTTAGTTGTTTTCATTCATTGTTTTTATTAAATTGTTTTTATTATAATATTTATTATTACCTAATATTGACTTGGATAAAGGCAAAAATGGGACACGTGCTATGGTAACAATGGAGAAAAGAGGTTATGTCTTTGTCCCTATTATGTCAGGAATTTTTTTTCAAAATATAACTCCTCCTAAGGTTGTCCACCAAGATCTTGCTCATTACATACTGATTGTTCTTAGAAATGTGGTTCTAGGATATTTTGGTAAAATTTCTTTATTTGTTGCTCTTAAAGAACCACTGTTCTACAAGAATATGTTAATGACTGAAAGATACTTATTTCATCTATTAAGATGAAAAGTATTTTATTAAAATTTTCATTTTTATAAAAATGAAAGGCAAAATATCATCTTATATATATTTAAATCAGAAAAGATATTCACCAAAACGCATATCATGGTCATCTTGTTAGTAAGATTATAAATAATTTTATTTTATTATCTATTTTTGTGTTTTGTATATTTTCAGTAATGAATGCATTTTTTTAACACAGGCTTTTCTATTTAAAACTGTCATCCCAACACATACACATTCCCTTTATCTTTTAGACTTTGTTCTTTCTCTAAAGCAGTTATCAATGTTTCTCATTATTTATTTTTGTTTGTTTGTTTATTGTCAAAGTCCCTCAATTAGATGGAAACTTCTAATGCAGAGATGAGCTATAACCCCAGCTAGACACACCATGACACTCAATCAAATATTTTTGAAAGTATGAATTTTCTTTACTTACTACACACACAGCCCTTTTTGAACTAACTAGTGAGCTTAAACTTTAGAGTTGGGGTGAATAGTATACATTGTATGTTGTTGTTGCATCAGTTTTAATGAATCTTTTAGCCTTAATGAACTCTTGGTAACTATTTTAATGAGGAAAAGAGATAGAAATGAAGCAGTATCCAGCTATTGTTCTGGCCTATCTCCTCACTCTAAGTCCATTGTCTTTTCTTTCAGATCTATTAACCATTTATTCCAATAATTATTAAGTCACAATTTAATTGTAGAGTCTTACTTATAATCATGTGTTATTTAAAAATAGTTTGTGATAGTGGCCTTGCACTTACCAGACGAAAGCAGGTGCAGGAACTGGGTCTTCGTATCTCCTACAGAACTTGGCATTAGCTGATTATTTTATGGAGTTCAGAACAGTGCCTAGCATAATGAAAGATTATTGAACAGAAAATGAATGAATAAGAATTATTTATTGCAAGATAGAGGACCTAATAGACTGAAGGCAGATGGCCTGAGTTCTGAGTTTAAGTCTCTGCTCCACGTTGGATGCATTAGTTAATTAGCTGTGTCACGTTGGTCATTACTTTATCCTCCTATTCCTAACTGAGCTCCCTTTATAAAGTGGAGTACCTGAGTACCTATCACATAGAGTAACTGGGAAGAATATACACACACACATCTTAGAACAATAGCTGGCATGTAATAAACACCAAGTAAGTGTTAGTTATCTCTGTCATTCATTGTTCTTGTTACATTATTGTTTTATTATAATTTTTACTATTACCTAATGTTGACTTGGATAAAGGTGAAAACAGGACATGTGCCATGACAACAATGAAGAAAAGAGGTGTGTCTTTGCCCCTATTATGTCAGGAAGACACACATATGATTTGCATCACTGTGTAATGTGGCATATACCATTGCTTCTCATTGCAGTTGTTACAGAAAAGCCTTTGGGTCTGAGATGAAAAGGGTGCCCTTCCCCAGTTACTTTATTTCCTGCTTTATGACCTAGAGAGATGGCTGAAAATTGGGATGGAATTTAGTAAGAATTTGAAGCATCTGTAATCCTTGGATCAGAAATCCTTTGACCTAATTAACGATCCCCAGAACTTGGGCTTTAGATTTGAGGAACATGGCAGTTAAAATGTAAGCTCAATGGGCTGTGGCTGGTGTGGCTCAGTGAATTGAGTGCTGGCCTGAGAACCAAAGGGTTGCTGGTTTGATTCCCAGTTTAGTACATATGCCTGGGTTGTGAGCCAGGTCCCCAGTCAGGGGGCAGGGTGCACAAGAGGCAACCACACACTGATATTTCTCTGTCTCTCTTTCTCCCTCTCTTCCCCTCTCTAAAAAGAAATAAAATTTTAAAAATGTACTCTCAATGGTTAAAATATCTCAAATGTGGCCTTTTTGATTGTCAAGGTTGAAAGGTTCCAGAACAAGGAGAGTTAGTGCTTGAACCAACTTGATTCTGCTTTGGCAGCTCTAGCTTCTGACCTTACCTAGGATGAGTCTCCACGAAGGACAAGGAAGACATCGGGGAGCCACACCTGATTTAAGATTTGGCATCTCTTTGACCCTAATTATTTAAATTTTAACCCTTATTTGAACTTAGTAAGCATATATTTACCTGTGTCTGTATGTCCTGATGCCTTTTTTTCTCCTGACCCCTCAAGGTTTAGTTAAGGGGCTCTTACAGACAGTTTTGCTTTCTCCTGTTTTAGTGTAGCTTTCTGTGACCTACAATTGCATTCTGTGCTACAGAGTTTATATTCACTGTGAAAAGAAGCACATACATTTTATAATTTCAGTAGCTATTGTACTGACACAAGTAGAAAGACATAATAGGGGAGATTCACATAATTTCTGAAAAAAAGAATTTCCACATTAATTCTAATTTTCTGCATTAATCTAAAGCAGCAGAGATGCGTGAAGAGAAGGTCATTGAAAACAATGTATTTAAATGCTGTTGCATTTATTTACACTCACTGAGCTTTGTCTCGCTATAAATCATGATAAGACAAAAATATTTTGTCAAACTGGAATCAAGATGTCAGTATCAAGAAAAACAGATATGTGAAAGCAATTTTAGGACTATAATATCTTATATAGATACAAGATAAAGTCATTCTTTTACTTTAAATAATAACCAACAAAAATGAAATAAAAACATACTCATAGTTAATTTTGTTTCTTATAATGTGTATATTTGTGAATATATGTGAATATACATGTTTACTATAAGAAGAGCCCAAAATATTACTATGATGATACACATATAATATAAAATGCACATATAATATATAATACTTTTTATATTATTATTATTTAAATTTTTGTCATTTATATTACACTAAGTACTTTCTATTTGAAAGCTCTGATATTATGACTTAATTTTTTGGCCTAATTTTAATTTACAGGGAAATATAGCTCTCACACCATAAATTTAGATACCGAAAAGTATTTTATAGTACAAAATGGGTATATATAACTAAGTACATAAATACACCATAGAATCAACTTTAAGAAGGTTTAGTAATCATTGCTACTAGATTTTAGAATAGCTCACTTATTTTGCAGGTAGGAAGGGTCAAAGAAGATGAATGACTTTAAGGTCATGAAACAGATGGCAAGGTCAGGACACCGTATCCTGACAGATGCAATAGTGATATGCTCTATGAATTTGGGAAAGTCACCAAAAGTCTGTCTTAGTTTCTCCAACTGTAAAATTCAGATAATAGTATGTACTTGAAAGAGACTATGTAAGAGTCAGTTTAGATCTGCTCTCCTCAAAAAGACACACCTGCCAAAATGGCTACCATCGATAAATGAACCAACAGGTACTGGCCAGGATGTGAGAAAAGGGAACCTAGTGCACTGTTGGTGGTTGTGCAGACTGCTGCAGCCAATGTAGAAAACAGTATACAGTTTCCTAAAAAAATTGAAAATAGAACTGCCTTTTGACCCAGTGATCCCACTTATGTGTATGTATTCTAAGAATCCCGAAACACCAATTCAAAAGAAAATATGCACACCAATGTTCATAGCAGCATTATTAACAATAGCCAAGGTCTGGAAACAGCCCAGGTGCCCATCAGCATTAAAAAGCAGTGGTACATTTACACAATGGAATACTACTCGGCCATAAAAAGAAAACAAGGAAACCTTACCTTTTGTGACAGCATAGAGATTAGTATGTTAACTAAACCAGTCAGTGAAAGACAAATACCATATGATTTCACTTATAAGTGGAATCTAATGAGCAAAATAAACTGACAAACAAAATAGAAACAGAGGCATGGATACATGGAACAGACAGCTGTCAGAGGGGAGGGTGGAGGGGGTCCTCGACGGAAAAAGGTGAGGGGATTAGCCAAAGAAGATATATGTACATCCCACAGACAAAGACAACAGTGTGGTAATGGCCAGAGGGAAGGGGGTGAGGATGGAGAAAGGTGAGTAAAGGGTGGAGGGGAGGAATGAAATATCTTTAATAGCTAAAATGATAAAGATAAAATAGAATAAATAAGGCATGTACTTAAAACTCTGCACTTAAACCAGCGTTTTCTTTATTTTAATATAGTATAATATGCATAAAGTAAAAACAGAACTGCAATGATAATATAATATTTTCCTAGAAAATTTATTAACCTAAGGTTCATTATAATCATGTTTTCTAATAAGCCATAAAATATTTATAGATGGACATGCATATCATGAATTTTTAATGTGCCCATGAATAACTTTGTTTTTTTAAAAAAACACTTAAAGACATTCATGTAATAGTATTGAGGGTCTTAACTATCTTAATTCAAACCTCAATTTTGTACAGCTTCCACTGATTTTAGAGAAGTGTGAGGTTTGGCATTGATTTAATACTTTCCAGTCTTGGAAGCATAATATAAAAACAATGAAGTAGTAAGTATTTACTAAAAGCAATCATGATAATAAAATATTTCTTTACATTCATTTTTATGTGTTTTCCTCATATTTTTCTCTTGATTTTTTCAATTTTCTTATTAGCCTTTTATAATTGTACTTCCCAATGAAATTGTACATTTCATTGTACAATGAAAACTGACATAAAATTCAATTTATTCAGGGATCCAAATCAAAATGGCATTAAGGGAAGTCAGTCTGAAGATATTGTGAATTGTTTGAATTTTCTAATTTTGTAATTTTCTTATATGAACATGGAGACATATTCTTTCTCTCTTAATAAATACCCCTCTATTCCTTCTTTAATTCTCTCTTTTCTTTTTCGTCTTATTTTAAAGTGAGGTCATATGATTTTTCTAAACAACTCTGTTCTGCTATATGATAATAAATTGGGAGGGTATTGGATGTACAAAATTGAGTATTCTATGTTCCCATTTCTCTTCCATATTGCAAATTCTCAAAAGCAGAACAGGAACCATATCATAATTTTAACCTTATGATATATTTCTGTTTCTCCCTCCTCTTCTAAATATGACCCTAACAGAAAGTACTTACATTGTCTCTTTGCTTTGTACTTTCTCTGTTCTAAGCAGGTCCTTGACATTTGCTGATTGAAAACTAGTTTTTGTTTTTATATTGCACTCAACAACTTATGAATAACACATTTTCAAATTTTTCAAAAAGGGGTAAAAGTTGTGAAATCATGACAATTGTAATAAGAATGAACCAGATCAAATTAGCCAAAATCCGTAACAATAACAGTTTTTTAAAAGGTGTTTTATTATTAAAAATATTTATACCTATATTAGTTTTCTAATGGCTACCATGATAGGCTACCATGATAAAGTACCATAGATTTAGTGGCTTAAGTGACATAAATTTATTTTCTCACATTTCTGAACACTAGAAGCCTGATCAGAGTTGGCTTACTCTAAGGTCCCTCTCCTTGGCTTGTAGATAGTGATCTTCTCCCCTCTGTCTTCACATGGTCACTCCTCTGTGTTTATCTGTGTCCTAATTTCTTCTTATGAGGATACCAGGCAAACTGGAAGAGGTTCTACCCCAATGACCTCCTTAAACCTTAATTCACTTTTCAAAGACCCTATCTCCAAATACATTCTGAAGTACTGAGCATTTGAACTTCTGGGGGTTGGAGACAGAAGTCAACCCATAACACTCCCATTCAGAAGAAAGATGACATTTGAGCCTGCCTGAGAGCACAATGGGAGTAGAGTAAAGGTGATTGACTTCCCTGGAAGTTTTTCTTTCTTTTTTTTCTAAAGATTTTATTTATTGATTTTTAGAGAGAGGGAAAGGAAGGAAGAATGAGAAACATTGATGTGCAAGGGATACATCAATGTTACCTCTTACATGCCCTCAACTGGGGACGTGGTCTGCAACCCCTGAATGTTCCCTGACTGGGAATCAAACCAGTGACCTTTTGGTTCATGGGCCTGCACTCAATCCACTGAGCCACACCAACCAGGGCTCCCTGGAAGTTTCTTAAGGAAAGGGTTAATTAATGTAAAAACTGGGGGGGAGGGAGTCACATGATAGAATGTGATTGATCGGAAAAGATTTCTATGGGCGAATAACATTGGTATGTGAGAACTATGTTTTGCAATATTAAACAAAAAGGTGAGGGTGGAATTTATGCTTCTGTTTATGTGGTAGCAACATGATCTCTGTTGTTTCTGTTAAGGCCTCAGTCTTTATGCTGGCTTCCCCTTTGTATTCTCATTGCCTACTCTATCTTTCATTCTATTTCTTGTGCTTTGTAATTTTAATAGTAATTTTTATTTCATTGATGAAATTGGTCTGAATGCCAATAAACTCCTTGTGATTACTGACTGGGGGTTGAAGGATGTTGTCACCAATGGCAATGGTAGGCTTTGAATTGTCCATGGATTTGGAGAAAGATGGGAAACAAAGAAAGGACATTCAAAATGGTGGCTATTCAATCATCTACTCTACTGACACTAACACTGAGTGTTTTAGAAAAGATGAAACAGTTTTGGGAAAAGAAAAAATAGTTCAGTAGAGCCTTGAATATATTTACTATATTTTCTGTGATGGTTCACCATGCCTTATTATTATTTCTGTGCTACTTAAAATATTCAATAGTGGATAGAAATGGCAGCAGTAGTATTTACAAATTTATTAGAAATCAACTTGGGTATACAGAGGGCTGAAAATTAAAATATAAAATAACTACAAAACGTCTCCTGTTTCCAACTAGCGTTTTTATGTGTTTTGTTTAGCTTCTGTGTCACTGTAATAACAGCTCTGAAATATGTGTTTTATGCTTTATTCTCACCTACAATATGAAAAGAAAGAAATGTGTGGGCTTTTTAAGAATGCAATTTTAAATGAATCACCATGCAGTAGTAAAAAACCACTGTAAGTGTTTCTAGCTCTGGGTGTACACTGTTGGAAGGAGGTGGGGGAGAATTACATTATTCTTAGCTTTTGTTTTTGATGACTATATTGGTTTATTTCAAACTTTCAAATATTTATTAGTCAATAAACATACATAGATTATCTGTATGTTCCAAGCACTCAGGAAAACACAAAGATAAACCACAGAGTTCAAAATTTAAAGAAAGACAATGTAAAAGTTCCATAGGAAAATAATGGAAGAAGATATAAATCTACCTTTGACAAGAAAGTTAGGGCAGTTTGTGGAGAATCAGGACATACAATCTGCGCTTTAAAGTACAAGTAGTTCACAGAAAGACACGTTGAAGATAAAGGTTGTAACAAAGGTAATCTGAGTTGCAAACGTTCAGAGCTCTGAGAAATCTGCAGTGCTAAGGAGATTGGGTTTTACCCATAGACAGTGCAGGAGCCAACAATGATTCTTAAATAGGAGCATGGCATAGCATGATCTCATGGAGTTAACCTAGAAAGACTGGAGGCTGGGAAACCAGCTGGGGGTTTGCTGTCTTTGCCTAGGCCTAGTGTGATTAGTCATGACAGAAAACAATGATGAGGAAGAGGAGGAAGATTCAGTTCACTGGATTCACATCCAAGAAAGGTCATTGTGCTCAACAGCACCAGAGGTTTCTAATGCGAAAATGGATCAATACTGTTAGAAAACACTTAGAAATGATCTATTGCAATTATTTTGAGTGTGGTTTTCCACTTTTATGGAGAATATTGCTTATATAAGCAGAGCCTGAAAGGGCAGTAAGATGAGTTCCATTTGTTGCAACCAGTATCTACTGGACTCTGTTTTAGGCAATGGATAATGTAGATGTTTTAGGACAGTGAATCTTGACTATAAGAATTTACAGTTTGGTGGACTTGACAAGAGTATTTTAGTGTTCCTGAGTTTTTGAAACATTTTTTTCTCCCACCAGAAATGTATTTGTTAAAACAAACTAAGGCTTTAATCAGGTGCAAGAGCAAGAAAGGGGTGGTTTTAATGAGATTATTTCTGAGGTTCCTCACAACTCAAAGATTGTAAAGATTCTCTAGTCCATTCTGATTCTGCTCTAAACTATTTCCTAATACAGCAGTCATCTGAGGGCTGATTGACAGCTCCCATGATAATGCATTCAATTTGAGAATAATTTGAAATGTGAATCAAAAGACACTTCTCCCAAGAAGACATAAAATGGACAATGTATATGAAAAAACCCTCAATTTCACTAGCTATAAGGGGGATGCAAATAAAAACTACAGTAACATACTACCTCATACCTGTTAGAATGGCTATTATCAGCATGACAATTAATAACGAGTGTTAAAGAGGTTGCAGAGAAAAAGAAACTCTCATTTACTGCTGGTGGGAATGTAGACTGGTACAGCCAATAGGAAAACAGTATGAAGAATCCTCAAAAAATTAAAAGTAGAGTTACATATGGTTCAGCAACCCATCTTCTGGGTATCTACCTGAAAAAATTTAAAACACTTATTCACAAAGATATATGCACTCCTACTGCAGCATTATTCATGGTGGCCGAGACATGGAAACAACCAAAGTGCCCTTTGTTAGATGATTGCATAGCAATGTGGTATGTGCCTACAATTAAATACTATTCAGCTGTACTTATAGTACTGACTATACTATAAGAAAAGATAGAATACTTCCATTTGCAACAACATGGGTGGATATTGAGAATATCATGCTAAGCAAACTAAGTCAGATAGAAAACAATAAAGAACCATATGATTTCACTCATATATAGGGTAAAAAACTAAAAGTGACAAATGAACAGAGTAGAAAAACAAAAAAAACCTATAGACACAGACAACAGTGTGGTGGTTATCAGAAGGAAGGGGGGCAGGAGGTAGGAAGGGGCAAGGAGATCAAGTACATGATAAAAGAAGATTTGACTTTGGGTGGTGGACACACGATGCAATATACAGATGAGGCATCATAGAATTGTACACTTGAAACCTATATAATTTTATTTACCAATGTCACCCCAATAAATTTAATTAAAAAATAAAAAATATATATATAACCTTCCCCCATTACTCCTGCTTTTCCTGCCTCCTCTAGGATCTAAAAAACAAACAACTCTCATGAACCCCAAGATTTTTATTCTAGCTAAATGAACCCAGAGCTTCCAACAGCTTCTTGAATGGCATGGTTCAAAGACACCTTGTCCTCTTTGGTTAGTCATTTCTGGACGGCTTGCACTGTGTTTGCCTGTACTAAAAATTGTTTTGAAAATGTGCCTCTTAATTCATCCAGGTGAGGTAAAGCTTTACCTTAATTTAAACTTTATCATTTTAAATGGTGTCTTGGGTGAAGTTTTATTCTTCTTATAACTACTGTAACTCAGTTTTCTTTGCAATTAGAGGTAAAATTCATAGTATGGCTTCTCTCAAAGATAGCACTTTCTTTTTTTTAAGACAACATTTTCATAAGTGTAAACATTAACATTTTAAATTTACTGTAACCAGGTGTCAGACTTTTTGAAAATATATAAATAAGTGGATAATAAGAAAGGTAATTTTAGTATGTGCAGTAGAACTTTAAAAACAAAACAAAATAATTATATTTACTTAAGCCTTCTATACTTGAAAACAAAAATCAATGTAGTAGTCTAATCAGTATCTTGAACATACAAAGACTACAAATGTTTGTTAATATCTCTTATTTTAGTGGGAAAATATCACTTTAGAAGTGGATATTTTAATAACTGTGTTGTTAACATTTAGCAAATCTTTTGTACCTCCTAATCTTGTTCTTGCTCCTGTCTTCTTCCTTCCTCCCTCCCTCCCTCCCTCCCTTCCTTCCTTCCTTCCTTCCTTCCTTCCTTCCTTCCTTCCTTCCTTCCTTCCTTCCTTCCTTCCTTCCTCTTTGTTTTAGGGAGAGGTTGAGTGTGTGCGTAAAATGCAAGAATATTTATAGCATTTAAAGATTCAATATAGTAAGATTAGATTGATAGCTTATTTAAAATATACATACTTAAAACACATTAGAAAGTATAGATATTATAACTGGAAAAACTGAATTAGGGTAGCCGTGTGGCCCCATGCTATAGAGAATTCTATCTTTAAATGATAAGATCCAGGCTAAACAGCAAAGTTTACATTTTAGATAGAAAGTCGATGAGAGTGAGTGAAACTTTTGGGCTGTTCCAGATGGTGGCAGCTCCTGAAGGCTCTCATACCAGCAGTGAGAATTTTTCCCTTTTTCTTTTATTTTTCAAATAAAATACAAATGCCACAGCATTTAATAGAAAAGAAAGAAAATTAAAGATCAAAGACTTCAGTTAAATTGAACAGATACGTCAGTGAAATTTTTATTCTTGAATTTAAGTTAACAGTTTTGCATAATTACAGAAATTGTGAAGATATTTTTGTCAGCTGCTTCAACCAGTATCAGCCTGTAGAAGGGACAAGAAAGGGATAAGAAAGAACTCTGGTATTGTTTCTAATGTATTACAAATTTGTTGCTTATTGATATCATAAGATTGTATAAACAGGGAGCTATGGTCAACAAACGAATTTAGGAATAAGGTTAATGATTTTGATATTGCCTCGCCTAAAAATATTTTCTTTTTTTCAAGATAAAACGCACCACTAGATTGCACTGTGACTTTCTGATAAAAATCAAAGAATCAACTAATCAACAAATTTGAATTTAATGCTTATCATAGCTAAAACCCTTACTAGCACTGACTAGGGATATAAAAATTAATAATGAAAATTCTTCATATATATCTAGATATGCAGAAATAATATAATTAAAAGATATTGAAAAGCACTGGAAACATTTTAGAAGGACAGGCTATTTCTAACAGGAGAGGAAAGAATTTGATAAAGGACTAGTAAAAGATAAACTGGCCTTAAGGGTTGTACAGCTGTAAACACTTGAATAGAACACTTACATTTGAAGCAAGATAAAGACACCTTTAAATTATTATGTGACTACAGAATACAAGGCAGTGATACTACTGGAGGTGTGGACAAACTCTGGAAGGGACAGAAAATATAAATAAAATGCTTTCTGAATTGGAGAAGGCACAGTGGAGTTCACTGTAAAAGGCAGATTCTTTATTGTGTGCTAATAGCTGAATATAAAAGGAAGGAAGGAGTAGATTTAGATAATATAGAGAGGGGATATCACATAGAATAGGAAAGTGAAACAGACTGAGCAAATTGTAAGGAAGGAAATTTTCTAGTTTCTTTACATGGGACACTGAAATTGGCCTTGCTGGAATAAAGATTATAAAAAGTAAGACTGTAGTGGTTTAGAAGAGAATGCAATGTCCATTTCATCTTCTTCCTCATGAGCTTTTAGATTCTGAGAACAATTCTGAGGATTTCAGAGCGAGAAGAGAATTTTAAAATAATCCAATTTGATGTCCCCACTTTTTAAAATGATAGTGGGTCACTTAAGGAAATAGAGGGTGAGAGGACTGGTACACCTATGGAAGGTAGGAGATAGTTTCATTTCTCTGGAATGCATGGAGGGATGTACCAAGCACTAGCAGGTAGGTGAGAGGTAGATCCTGAAAGAACTTGATTATCTTGTCCTGTAGTTTGGCTTTTATCCTGTTGGGGATAAGCAACCCCTAAAGCAAGTGATGGCATGTGCCTGCTCTAGAAATTGGTATCATTACTCACTCTGTTTAAAAATTGAGTTCTTAACTGATAACTTCTCACACTCTTAAGTCTAATATATGAAGCAAAACTTGGAATGCTAAAATACAGATCCCTTTACCATCCCCAATTTAACTCATCAAAATCTTTAACTGTTTATTGACACTGGATTTTGCTTCATATTTTATTTTTAAAAATTCTCAGATAACTGAAACCGTTCTGATGAACCCCCTGGCCCAATTTTTTTTTAAAGGACAGTTTTTTGGGACTAAGTCTCCTAGTGTTAATCAAAGGTTAAAGCAAGACCCTCTGGACCGAAACTTGACAAACGAAACATATGTTTGCACAAATACTGCTGACTTTCCAAGATGTGCAGCTGAGGGAAAAAAAGTTGGAAGTTGTTCAATTGCCTCCTTAACACATTCATTGTCTCTGCATTGAATTTAGATTCTCATATGCCGACACCAAAGTGATCAGGGAAATTGTTGCAGTTTTTGAGCACACAGCATAATTTGAAAGATAACATTGTATACTGGGGACTGAAAAGGAAGTCTAATGGGAGAAGGAAGTTTAGAATTGAATACAGGTAGTTTTCAAAAATCTTCTTTGGTTAAATTATCATCGATACCATTTGAAATCTAAATTGTACATGTCTGTGTTTTTAAAGTGCTGTTTGTGTGTGACTCAGTTTTACCAAAAATAAACCTTTACTTAACTGCAACACAACCAACAGAAATGAAATGAGTGCAGCTTAATAATCAAAGTTGCCCATAGGAACTGTCCCCACGTTTGCCATGGTAGAATCCAGGCTGTGGTGCTTCTTTACACAGAGGTTGGGAGTGTATCCAGCAAGTTGTCCTTCATTCCTAAAATGATCTAGCTGAGGTTATTTTTCATGTGACCTTGAATGCAAAAAATAATTCTGAGTGGTGACTAAAGAATAACATAATTTACTCATTCATTTGTGTGCTGAGTTTCTGTCAGTAAAACTGTGGTTAGTTCATTGACAAGAAAACCTGTGTGAAAGAAATTATGATCAATTCTAGACACTGTATCAGTTGTTATTCTTTCTCCATCACTTCTTCCTTTCATCCTTCCTTCAATAAGCATGTACTGAAAAACAGCAAATCCTCAGAAAGTGTTGGGAGAAAAAAAAAAGTCAGGTTCCTTGAACTACTGATGATGATATAGAACTGGATCAGCAATCCTTTTCTACAAAGGCCCAAAGAGTAAATATTGTAGTCTTTGCAGGCTGTAAGGCTTCTGTCACAACTACTCAATTCTGCTGTAGTGAAAAAGCAGCCATAGCCAATGCTTAAACAAATAGACATGGCCGTGCCCTGGTGAAATTTTACTCACAAAAACATGCAGCATGCTGGCTGGTGGACCTGAGATTCCAGAGCACACAGAACAGGGGAAGGTGGTGCGGTTCTGGGCTCAATTCCCAGCTCTGTTCTTTTAGGCCTCGTTAATATTTCAATTACTTCATTTATTAATATTGATATCACTGCTTGTTTGCCTGATTTGGGTTATTATAAAGGTAAAATTATATGAATGAATGTAATGTTTCAACTTAAAACTCTGCCTTTATAATTTTTCATAAGCATATTATATACTATCATGACTGATCTTTTGGGGTAAGTTATATCCTTAATCATATATAACCTCTGAGCATGGCAGTAAGACCAATCAGAAAGGAGAGATTACCTTTCTATGGGTTATGTCCCTCATCATGTGCTATTTACAATGCATATACATCAAAATTCAATTTGATTTATTTCCTGATTTTCTACCATTTTTAAAATAGAAAAACATGAAACAGGATGATTAAAATGGGAGATGGGGGAGAAAATGGGGACAACTGTAGCTGAACAACAATAAAAAAATTAACAATAAAAAAAGAGATCCACTAGTAGAGATTAAGTGGTAGAATAAAAAAAAATCTGTATTTTCTTATTACCTAAGGCATTATAAGAACAAGATTTCTTAAATTTAAAAAAAGTAAAATACAGACCCCTAAAATTGTAGTATGCATACAGAAAAGGCCTGATTGCTTAGAGTAATAGTGTTTTTACTGCATATAAGAATGTTCTTCTGTTTTACCTAGTGAATAATTTTATTACTGAGAAAGATTTTAAGATTATTAATAAGATATTACAAGACAAGAAAAAATGTTTTTTGTAAGATAGATTTTTCTGTTTCCAGTTTACTCCCAACAACAAGGCTAGAGCTTTTTGCAAAAAAAGTACCCCATGACCCTTTCTCTGAATTTCTTCTTTTCTTTGTAAGTGATATTATGAATCAATGTTGTAGCTATCATTTTTTAATGGAATCTGGAGGGTATACTAACAGTCCCTTGATGTGAAGGATGCTTTTAAAGCCACATTAATCTTGACACCATTCTACATTCATCTTGGCTTCTCTGAGGTAGCTTCTGGGCTATGATTTAACCTTTCTTCTATATAACTAACACTTACAAAGCTTCTAAAATAGCCATGTTTTATTACTTGAAGATTTTAGCAAGATTGAGTATTTCAAGTAAACACTCTGGAGAAGAGTACTGGCTCAGATTCTGCTCTATTGATGGTTATTTGGGAAAAAAAAATTTGTGTTATTTTCTGCTGTTATACAAGCCCATGCACAGACCCTGAATGCAGATAGTGTGATGGTGGAGAGATGAAGAATAAGATCTCTGTATTCTCATGGAGAAGCATTCAATGTTGAATTCCAATCTTACAAACTCTTAAGTGTCTCTACAGTACTACTCCAAATTATTTTATTCACCTTGTCTTCCTCTAAAACTCCGTAAAGGTGATTCATTCCAGCCATACTGCATAGCAGTTCCCATCAAGGCCAACACTTTCCAGGCTCTGTTTTATGTTTTAGTGTAGTTTTCTTTAATAAACTTTGACTTAAAGCAGAAAAGTTTGGGGAGGGCATATCCCAGTGATCCAGGGTCATCTGTGTGTTCATTTAAGGGACTGGAACTGTGAAAGGTTCTGATACAGGAAGACCTAGGAATCATAGATTATTTAATTAGGGAGGATACATTGATGTCCTCTGTTATTTGATATACTTCTTAATATTTTGTAATAAATAAAGTTTTTTTTATATAGTACATATCCTGAACTGAGTCATTATAAATGGAGTGAGGTTCAGTCTCTACATGCTCTCTCTATGAACTGTGAAATTAGATGATCTGGTATAATGGAATGGGCCAGGTGTCTAAGGCTGAGCTAGTTTCTCCCAGGTGTCTTCTATAGCAAAGAATGAGGAAAGCTCTAAAATATTGAATAGAGTTTAAATCTGGCCTCTGGTAGTGTATCTGTGTGGCACTGAGCAAGCTGCAGTGATTCTCAGTGAAAAATAGATAAGATGATAAACTAAGGCAGATAGTTTGTGTGGCATTTACATTTGAGAGCCATGGTCAAGCTCTTTTCCAATCTCTGGTCCTACAAAACTCCCTAGCAATTAGGGTGACCCCCTTTGCCTTTTAATCCCGAGTTAAAATTTTTTAAAGCACATGACCTCTCTATACATACTTTAAAGACTCTCCAGATACTAGTTTTCTCAGAAAGTGGAAAATGTTACTGAAGGCATTTAAAAACTTTATAGTTTATCTAGTGTATTAAAATGTGCACATTCCTTTGTCACAAAATACCTGACATTAAAGGACCATCTTTCTGAATTTTTGTTCTGCTAAGGTACTTCTCTTGACTTCTAGGCCATTTCCTTACATTTTTCTGTTAAATGTGTATTTTTAGCTAAAGAACGTTTAGCTAGAAGGTCAAAGCCTTAACTCTCGCACCACTAAGAGACTATACAAATATCCAGTTCATTATCATTTAGGGTTTCGGATTCTCACCTTCATGTAGATGTTTTTATCTACTGGATTAAAAATCCTAGAGTGGTTAGGTTCTTCTGTATACACCCCAAAGAGATTAAGTGGTTATGCTGATAGCCCTATCTTTCTAAACACTATTTTGATTCCTATTTTGTTATCTAAGGGGCTTTTAAGGGGAGAGGAAGACGGTCTTTAAGAGGTGAACCTGGGCATTTTTATCTAAGTGGATAATTTGAGAAACCATCTAAAAGAGAGAAGTGCCCATAAAGAGAGCTGCCACTCTTTACCCTCAGAGCTCTATTTCACGTGCTGTTTCTTTAAAAAAACAAGATTCCACCCTGGCCAGTGTGACTCAGTTGGCTGGAGCATCGTCCTGTAAACCAAGTGTCACAGGTTTAATTCTAAGTCAGGACACATACCTAGGTTGCAGGTTCAGTTCCTGGTCGGGGCACATGTGAGAGGCAACCAGGCAGTGTTTCTCTCTTGCATGATGTTTCTCTGCCTCTCTCTCTCCCTCTTTTCCCCTCTCTAAAACCAATAAACACATTCCTGGTGAGGACTAAAAGAATCATAAAATTAAAAAGCCAAGATTCCCTGAGAAGCTAGATTGAGGTTTTTTAACTGTGTCCACTAAAGAAATAGGCGTTTGGTCATCTGCACCCCCATGGACATCATCCACTGAACTCAGCATGCAAGCTTTCTAAGGGCTTTGTCCTTGGCCAACTTTACTACCAGGAAACTCTGACCATCTTGAGCTTTGTGTATTCTTTGGAGCTTCATTCACTTCGTAAACCAGTCTTCTTAACAAATTACCTTGATGGTCACTACTCCTAAATCTGTCTTAATGTAAAATAGGTAGAGGGAGACATATATTGAAAACTCTAGCAAATTGTATGAACAGAATGAGTCAGAGAGAGAGACAATATGGGGAATCCTCTCGTAGTAAAACATTATACTGTCCTCACAACAGTCAATTTTAGTTTGGCTGTATAAATGTTTCTTTTTTATCTTTCTTCCCTGCTTATGAATCAGGAGTGGATCAGGTCAACATTAACCATCTCCATTCTAATTACTTCTAGACAACCCTTATAACTCACAGGTCCAAGTTTACCCAGAATCCCTGTGCACAGAGTGATTTTTTTTTTAAACAAAGAAAAACATGTAAGGTACAATGGAAGAAAAGGGAACTATTTATATTCAGTGGTTCTGGTTCAATAGGTCTTACCTAGGTTATTTACCTTTTGAGATTTGTATACATAATCTAAAGGCAGAATTGACTTAGGTGAGTTAGTTTTTGCAGATGGAAAAAGTTTGAAAAGTCTATTACTCCCAAAGAAGCATTTACAATCAGTCTCTAATTCTAAACTTTTTATATCAATAACTTTTTTGTTATTGAAGGACTTGTACTAATTTAATGGCAATGCAAAAGTGTTTGATATGACTTTTTTTTCCAGAGCAAGGGGGACATAACTCTATGTTTCCTTACTTTTCTCTTTTTCTACTATGGTATGTAGGCCCAGGTAAGATTTATATTTAGATTTATAAATTGCTTCTTTGCTAAGTTGAATTCTTTCATTCATCAGTACATGGAGGGTTACCAAGTTTGCCAGATCACAGGTTTCTTTTCTAAGGATTTCCCTTTACTTTTTATTACAGATATTCATTTTTAATAATATGGTACACTACAGGTGGTCTCACTCTGAATGAAACATATAAGGTTACCAAGTTGATTATTTCTCCAGGACATCCATTTCACATTATATATATTATATACATTTTATATATTATAATAACATATATTATGTTATATATTATATTATAATAATATATTATAATAATGTATAATGCCTCATAAGCACTAGTTTCCTATATAATTCAAGCCTTAATCCTACCTGTGATCTTCCTTTTTATATTCTTATGAAGTATATCATCTTTCTTGTCATTTCTCTTAGAATCTTTCATCTTCATCAATGTCTGGGCATGCTCTGCAGTGAATGGGACACAATAACCATGCTCTTCTCAAATACTGCATTGTCTTGAAATTATTAACCAAGTTGATCTTGATATGTTTGGTATTTTCTTTTCATATCACTCTTATTCTCAACTGAAATCCTTACTTTTCCTCTTCTGATATAAAACTTTAAGCCACAGTTACATTCCATGGTTTTCCAAACAAACCATCTGCTTCTTATACTCTGATAAAACTTAATTCCCAGAATGGTGTGTTTAATGAGACCTTGTGTTTATTCTATTTCCTCATGGGCCTTATTCCGGAATTTCCATATCCTTCTGACTGTTGTGATCTTGAAATTTCAGCGCTAGGCTGAATGTGCTTCTGTCCAGTGACAGACAGAGACTAATTTCTTTTCTGAGGGATCAAGTGCTCTTCAAGAAAAAAAATGTGTATTCCATCTTTTGGAACACTACCTTTATAATTTTTTGTCTCTTCATTTTCAATCAGATTCAAAGGAATATCTGTTTTTATGATAGAGTAGCTGCCACTGCTGCTTCCTTCAATGGAATTCTCTGGAAATATGAACTCTCCTTCCTAGATTAGTTTTCTCTTTCCCTATACTCACTTCAGCTACATATTTTTATTTTAAAATATTTTTTGAAATGGTGCCTTCATGAGAACAGAAAGGGCTGTTGTATGCTTTGCAATGTGTTACACAAAATAATTTTTGTCCTTGGATAATTTTGCTAAATGTAATGCTTTTTTCATCTGGATTCTCTTTAAACAGATTGTTTGATTAAAGATTGTTTTACTCAGTTTGAGAAAGGGGAAAATCTATCTATATCTACAGCTTAATTCCATTTTTCCACTTGAGCCTTGCATTTCTGAACTCTCTCTCTGACAAATTGAGGCCAGGGTAAATCCAGTAACCACACTCCCTTGGGTAACCATTCTAAGAGAGAATCCCACAGTGGTAGCAAAGCCACGTTCATTAGAAAGTGTATTGCTACTTCCAATTTCAACTCCAACAAATAAAGAGCTTGGGAGTCATCACTCATGTCCTTAACATCAAGAAAAAAGTAGAACAAGCTGAAAATCAATGACTTTTAACTCATCAGAGAATTGAGGTCATAGGGTAAATCACCACCTGAAAATCTAAGGAGACAGGTGAGTGGAGAAAATCACACTCTTGATCTTACTTGGGGCATAAGACACTGGAGCCAGAACAAATAGGAGATCTAAGTGGTAATTTAGATATATTGATAGAGGCTGAGTGTGGACCACACTAGCTTGAGAATGTGAAACTCGTGCGGGCTCCAGTTTTAGGAAAGGCCTCACAATTTCATAGGCTTTGTGTCTGGGAACCCTACCAGGTTCTCCTGGTAAAGATCCAGGGGAAATCTCGTACCTATGGCAGAGGTAGGGGAAAAGTAATCATATTAGAATACTCACAGAGCATTCACCATAACAAAGGGCTACTTTGCTTTGGAAACACTTTGCCATAAATTACCTCACCTAAACAGAAACCCAACTACCCAACTCCATGCCTCTTAGCTGTCTCTCTCATCTTAGGCAAGACAAAAGGAAAAGAAACACTTGTGAAAGTCTCAGCACAAGGACACAGGCCCAATAAAGAATGAGATTTAGTCATAAAATTATTAACTCCTTTCTATTCCCCATACTTACTACCAAATCAACAGGCCCCACTGAAATAATAGTGATTACGGTTGAAAGAGTTGCTAAGCAGTCTATATACATGTTATTGATTTTATTGGAGTGACATTGGTTTACCAAACCACATGGATTTCTTGTACAGCTCAACAAAAACATCATCTGCACACTGCATTGTGTGCCTATTGCACCAAGCAAAGTCTCTTTCCATCCCCACCCCTCTTTGCTCACCTCCACATACCCCCTTTGAGGATGTGGCTAACACCACACTGTTGTCTATGTTGATGTATTAGATATATATTTTTTGCTTAATCCATTCACCTTCTTCAGGAGTAGTTATGAAGATATAAGACAACAGGGATAACAAAAAAATGAGGACACTGAAGGAATTTGGAGCTTCTAGCACCTATGGCTACAGCAATACTAAATACAGGCCAACCCTAGTCAGATTAACATGATATCTCATAATAAATGTTTGTTTCATTCAGTTTCTATTACTTGAAATATAATGTTCAGCTTTTTACAATAAATTAGAACATATGACATCATGGGAAAAAATAAAGTCTCAAAGGAAAGAGAAAGGGTGGGATCTGATTCAGCTATGGGGAAGATTTTGGAATTATTAGATAGAGCATTTATAATATCTATGCCTACCATGAGAACTCCCAAAGGCCAAAGATGGAACAATTTAAGCAACAAAATGAATAATATATGAATTATATCACATAGTATAAAATAAATGCCCTCAAGTCTATACTGATATAAATAAATGATTGAATAAATATGTGAATGGGGGAGACTAAACCAATCTTTCATACAGAGTTCCAAATAATTTATGTACATGCTTCTTCCTTAAGGAGGTGAAGCATAACTCCCACTATATAAGTAATATCTATGAATAGTGACTTTTTTCTAAGAATTACTGCATCAGGAGAGGAAAAGAAGTGATTGTATAATGGAGAAATGAAAATATGCTACCTTAACCAGTCAATCAAATTAATATCTACAATAAGTCATGTTGATAGCAAATATCTTTGACATGATATTATGAAAATGGCATTTTACCTCTGTGGTCTTCTTCGCCAAAACACATCTGACAGTTTAATCATTAGAACATTATCAGAAAATCCCAATGGAAGGATGTTCTACAAAATACCTGACCAGTAATCTTCAAAATTGTCAACATCATCAGAAACAAGGAACGTCTGAGAAACTGCTGCAGAGAGCCAAAGAAGACATGCCAACTAAAGGCAATGTGATATTCTGGAACAGAAAAAAAGGACATTAGGTTAAATAAATGAGTGAAATATATACTTTAGTTAATAATAATGTATTAATAGTGTTTGTTTAGTTTGGGCAAACAGCCATATTAATATAAGATGTTAACAATTGAGGAAACTGTGGGATTACATGGGGATTCTGTTCTCTTTGGTATATTTTATAAATCTAAAACTATTATAAAATGAAACATTTATTTTATAAAGTCAAACTACTTAAACATTATCATAATCTGAAATATTCTAGTCTGTTTATAGGCTTGCTAGGAAACTTGTTCCTTTAAGACTCATTTCTCTTTTGTTCAAATAACTTATAAAGAAATTATTCTTGGCTCTGAGAAGTGAGAGAAAAACAAGATGAAAGATGCTGAGGCCCTATGAAACCCACATTTTGTTTTGTGTAGGATAGCGAGAAGAGGGGTGTGGGGGGGCTCCACCCACAGGGCCCCCCCCCAGCCTCCATGGATGAGAATAAGTCTACCAAGACGTGATCTGCTTGGGGAGGAAAGGTGGCCAATCTCTCAAAGGAGAAGGGCCAGGAGCCCAATTCTCAATGGGCTTTTATTGGGTTCATTTGCACAGGATTACAGATAAAACTCATTAACCATTATCCGCAGTAAGGATCAATAGATAATAAAGAACTCTGAGGGCCTGCTGAGTCAGGATCAGATAGCTAAAGAGCTGTAAAGCTCTGAGGAACAAACTCACTTCTTGCTTTGACCCTTATCATTTAATTGAGAGC
Source organism: Trachops cirrhosus (assembly GCA_028533065.1). Classification (NCBI taxonomy): domain Eukaryota; kingdom Metazoa; phylum Chordata; class Mammalia; order Chiroptera; family Phyllostomidae; genus Trachops; species Trachops cirrhosus. The sequence goes on along the minus strand of CM052543.1, from coordinate 47,373,853 downwards.
ATTCTAAACAAAGCAGGTTTCACAGGATTTTACATATTCTTTCTTAGGCCTGATTGCCTGGGGAACCCTCCCTTTCCAGTACACCACTCTGCCATTGTTTCAGGCTTAGGTGGAGCAAGGGAAGTAAGGCAGTCATTGTTTCAGGCTTAGGTGGAACAAGGGAAGTGAGGCAGCCAAGAGATTAGGAGACTTCTCCCAGACAGAGTGAGGACTCAGGCTTTGTCAAAGCTGAGGGGCGAGGGTGCATCACTTCCTTTTGCTGTGCCCCCTAACATCCTTCCTTGGGGGCCTCCCACCTGATCTTGCCTGTCTTAGGTTGTTCCCCCTTGGGGAATCTTACCCATCATTGGCTAACCGACCAAGCATTGGGGGCCAGTTATGGAAAGAGGAGCAGAAGCAGAGCTCCTGCCAGGGAGATAAGCTTTTGTCTGCTTGGTGGCTTACCCTCCAAGGTCACTCCCTCAGCCTTAGCCGGGTGGGGTTACAGCTTCTGAAACTAGGCAGGGCGATTCCCAACAGAGGGGATCAAAGACAGAACCAATAAAGAACATTAAAATACACTTAGATAAAAATGTAAATACAAAAACTCTGTTGAAATTAAAATTCAGTGAGGTGATAGACTTTAACTAAATATCTATTCTTGATGGAGTGGTTATGAAAGTTCTCTCTGAGACACAGTGAACTAATATCTGAAAGATTAAAAAAAGCCAACCATGCAAAAATTATGGTGAGGGGTGATTTCAGGCAGTAGCAATAGATGTGAGGGTGAGATTGAGCTTGTTATGTTTCGAAAAGAGTAACAAGGGCAGTGCAGTTGGAAAAAAATGGGAAAGACAGAAAGAGAGGAGGGAAAAGGAAGAAAATCAGAGAGATGGAAAGAGACACAGGGAAGAGAAAAGGAAAAATACTAATGAACTTGAAGATATGGGCCAAAGGCAGATTATGTTACAGTCATGAAGGCAATATTTGCATTTCATTCTTGAGTGCAATGGATAACGTTTTAAGGATTTTAAGCAAGAATATTAAGGACCTCCAAACTTGTACATTTTAAACTCGTGCTTTTTTCCCTCTCATGTCTCATTTCTTCCTGTCTTTGTATCTTCTTCATCTTTTTGAGAACAATGAAATAGAAAGTTTGGTTAGAATCACATATGTAACAAGAGTACATAGGCTTCAAATGAGCTTTTCATTAAAAAATTCATCGTATATTTTCCTTTACCTTTTATCCTCCTTATCCCCTATAATTACCTTCTATTGTCCATGCCCATGAGTCCTTTTCCCTTTTTCACTTTCCCTCTATATCCTAAGCCCTTAGAGCTATCAGGTTGCTCTCTATCTATGAGTCTGTCTTTATTTTGTTTATTGTTCATTAGATTCCACATATGAGTGAAATCCTATGGTACTTGTCTTCATCTGACTGGCTTGTTTCACTTAGCATAATGTTCTCCAGGTCTATCCATGCTATTGCAAAGAATAAAGTTTTCTTCTTTTTTATGGCTGAGTAGTATTCCATTTGTGTCAATGTCCCATTGTTGTTCTATCCACTCATCTGTTGGTCACTTGGGCTGCTTTCATAGCTTGGTGATTGTAAATAACACTGCAATGAACACAAATACTGGCTGCTTAGGTTCTTTTGAATTAGTGTTTGGGGTTTCTTCAAATAAAGTCCCAAAAGTGGAATCGCTGGATCATAAGGCAGTTCCATTTTTAATTTTTGAGGTATCTTCACACTGCTTTCCACTGTGGCTGCAAAAATCAGCATTCTCACCAATACAAAGGGTTCCCAGTTCTCCACATGCTCACCAGCAGCTGTTGTTTTTTAATTTATTGATGATAGACATTCTGACAGGTGTGACATGATATTTAATTGTAGTTTTAATTTGCATTTCTATGATCTGTAACTATAAAAGGCCCTGAATAACAACAGCAATCTTGAGAAAGAAGAGCAAATTTGGGGGAATCACACTACCTATTATCAAACTATACTATAAGGACATAGACATCAAAGCAGCATGGTACTAACATAAAAACAGACACATAGATCAATGGAACAGAATAGAGAACCCAGAAATATATCCACACCTTTATAGTCAATTAATATTTGACAAAGGAAGCAAACACGGTGGGCTAAAGAGAGTTTATTTAATAAATGGTATTGGGAACATTGGATAAATATGTGCAGAAAGCTGAAACTAGACCACTTTCTTATGTCACACAAAAATAAATTTGAAGTGCATTAAAGACTTAAATGTTAGTTCTGAAATCATAAATTTCTTAGAGGAAAACATAGGTTGCAAAATCACGAACATTTCTGATATATCTCCTCAGGCAAGGGAAACAAAAGAAAAAAATGAACAAATGGAACTACATTGAACTAAAAAGCTTTTGCATGACAAAGGAAACTGTCAACAAAATAAAAGGCAACCAATAATGGGATAGCATATTTGCCAATATATCTGTTAAGGGGATAATATCTAAAATTTATAAAGAACTTATCTAACTCAAGACCAAAAAATTAAAAAAATAATTTAAAAAATTGGCAAAGGACCTGAATAGACACTTTTCCAAAGAGGACTTACAGATGGCCAATAGATATATGAAAAGATGTGGCCAGCAAGAAGGCAGTGGAGGAACGTGTCTACAAATGGAGTGTTGAGGATATGTCACTTTTCTGATGCTGGGGGTGGGGTGGGCTGTGGATTGTGGTAGTAGACACGGGACAGCCAGACATCCATCTGTAACAGTTTTCTATGCTAATATTCAGGCCCACACAGACAAGCAACTCTTTGAATGTGAGTTTTGACCACTAGCATTTGAGAGGAAGAATTTTGAGGCCTCGTATTTAGAAGGAGGAACACGTAATTTCTTGTGTGCCAACACTGGCCACTGTTGCTGACTTTCAGAAGAAACACTGATTTCTCAGTGTCCAAGGGTTTGTTATTGGTTAGGTTTTTAAATAAATATACATATTTTTTTAAAAGGAAAGATGTTCAACATCACTAATCATCAGAGAAATAAAAATGAAATGAGCTTTTAAGTTAAGTTCATGCGGTTCAGTGAATGAATTATGACATCGTTTTGGCCACTCATACATCTATTTTTAATTTTATTTCAATGTTGTTCCTTTAATGATTTATTTTTTTAAAGATTTAATTTATTTATTCTTACAGAGATAAGAAGGGAGGGAGAAAAAGAGAGAGAGAAACACCAATGTGTGGTTGCCTCTCATGTGCCCCCTACTGGGGACTGGACCTGCAACCCAGGTATGTGCCCTGACTGGGAATCGAACCAACAACCCTTTGCTTTACAGTCCAGCCCTCAATCCACTGAGCCACACCAGTCAGGTAATGATTTATTTTTAAATAAGAAGATCCACATATTGATCTATCCTCATATCAAAGTCAACTATTATGAAAGGATGCTCAGCATTGCTAGCCATCAGAGAGATGCAAATTAAAACCACAATGAGATACCATTTCACACTGGTCAGAATGCCCATCATAAACAAACCAACAAACCACAAGTGCTGTGGAGGTTGTGGATAAAAGGGAAATATAATGCACTGTTGGTGGGAATGCAGAGTGGTGTAGCCACTGTGGAAAATTGTATGGAATTTACTCAAAAAACTAAAAATGAAACTTCCTTTTGACCCTGCAATTCCACTGCTGGGATTATATCCCAAGAATCCTGAAGTGCCATTTCAAAAGAACCTCTGCACCCCAATGTTCTTAACAGTACAATTTACAATAGCCAAGTCCTGGAAGCAACCTAAACACCCGTCAGTAAATGAGTGGATCAAAAAACTATGGTACATTTACACAATGGAATACTATGCAGTGGAAAGAAAGAAGGATCTCCTACTGACCACGTCAGCATGGATGGAACTGGAGAGCATTATGTTAAGTGAAATAAGCCAGGTGGTAAAAGACAAATACCATATGATCTCACCTATAAGTGGAACCTAATTAAGAAAACAAGTGAGCAAGATAGAACCAGAGACATTGAAATAAAGAATAAACCAGAAGGGTAGGGGGAAGGGTATAATGGAGGAAAGAAGGGGAAGGGTAAAATCAAGGAACATGTATAAAGGACCCAAGGACAAAGACAACAAGGTGGGGTGTTGAATGTGGGAGGTGGGAGGTGGACAGGGCAAGGGAGAGTAATGGGGGAAAAATGGGGACAACTGTAATTGAACAACAATAAAAAATAAAGTCAAATATTATTTTTAAATAGCTTCTTTAATTTGAAAAATATGTATAATTATTTTCACAAAGGCTGTTTTGTTGTATATTACCCAATATTTTCCTTATGTCACTCAGAAGAGCAGTGGAAAATGGTTTCAGCTTCAGAAGTCAAACACATTAATACAATGTAAGGTACCAGTAATAGCAATAAAACACTGCTTAGTAGTCACTGGCTGAATATCTTTGGGTAATAAATTTGAAGTGAAAAACAAAGGTTTGAAAGAAAAACATGTGTATGTGTACCGAGATTTAGTTGGAAGAAATACAGCAAGGCAGAAATTAGAAACTGGAAAAACTATAAAAAGGTAATGAATTAGGTTTTATGTTAAATGATAGTGATTTTTGGTGTAGACTGTGAATAATGTGTTACTCTAAGTAGCATATGTTTATATGATACCCAGTGCTTGTCAGTATTACGGCAAGACTAGGTCGATGTCCACCTTAATATACTAACTCCATGTGAGCTACTTTGATAGACCATTCCAGTGAGCTCTAATTATTCCTTCAACATAGTTGAACCTAACTTCACTCAAGTGAGTGTTGTTTTTGATGCAGCCTAGGGTAAATGCACTGCAAGAGATGATTGGTGTTTCCTTTGCATTATTCATTTCCTTCTCTTTTTTTTGTAAATTAGATACAATGCTATATTTTACAGTATCATCTTATTTTAAATTTGTCCAGGAAATCATCATTTATAATTCATATCAAGGGTTAGGCAACCATCTCCAAATCTTCTAAGCCTTTGGAGCTTTATATTGTTTTTTTTTTTGACATCTATATTCTTTAATCTTTAGGAGAGATGAATATATGGAACGTTATTATTTATAAGTAAAATGCATTCTGCCAAATGCTGTCTATTGTCTCTGAAGCTCATACAACAGGCTAAAAATACTAATACCTATAAATACTTTTTAATAATGGTGTTATACTTGGACTAGTATATGGCTGTCTATATAATATTGCTACTAATAAGCTACCTTCTTCTGAAGAATTGCACATAAAATTACACACTAGTAGATCGGTAGAGTCTAGTCTAGGTTGTCTTTTTTTTTTTTCCTAGCTCACTGTGAAGTTGCACAGCTATACAAGAATTTATTTTTTGATTTATAAAGCAATTGAAGACAAAAGACAGAACTGAACAGTGAATACATTTGCGCCCAGTTTTAATGTGCACATACAAAATACAAAATCAAGACAAAAAATAATTAGAAATACATTCTTCACTACAAATGCCTAGGAACCCATAATCTATGGAAGGAATGACCTAGGATTTCTATAAGGAATCACGACATCTGACTGACACGTTTGAATTTCCGAAAAGGGTGCATATACAGAGAAACATGTGACTAAGTTTCACATGACAAAGATTTCAAAAGTCAAGTATTCTTCAAATAAAAAAATTCACTTCACAACATTTACCTAGTTTTATGTTGATCACAAATAACGTAGGTAGAAAGACAAAAGATAGTAACAAATAGGCCTTTCCCTGATAACAGTGATTTAAACAGTTCTCCTCAGAGGCCCTTCCTAATGCGAAGCTCGGTCCACAGGTTGATAAGGAATGCAGAGTGAAGCTCCAGCTCATCCGTGATGCTGAGAGCTTCCGGGCAATGAAAGCTTATTCACTGCACGAGTGTGGTTGAGCAGAAAAGAGCACAGAGGAAAAACAAACTAAACTTGAGTCCTTCTAGTAATAGAAAGTATTGTATTTCCCTAGGTTATTTATGCTGCTCTTCTGTAGAACTTATTTAAAAAATAGTATTTGCCAAATTTTCTTCTGATGTCTTAGGACCTCATCCAAATAGATCAGTTTTAATGTTGGTGTTGAGTATCAATCTGATGATGTTTCCCTAGGTTAATACTCACTTTTTCCCAACAATTCCTTTTATGATATGATATAAACTCATCACACAAGTGAAGTAAATTTTGTGAAATAAATATGTAAATTTAAGGTGCATACACATAATGGTTCAACAAAATGGAATTTATGGAGGCAAGATTTGAAATCGTTATAGTCTTTTTAGTGTGGTTTGATTTCTCTTGCTTTATCACTTACATCTAGGTGTTTATTGCTGATCTTTCCTTTTGCTCAACCTCATCCTTCTAGTTCAGTATTAGCTCTGCATATTTGGGTTGAATTTTTGGATTGATTTCTGTCAAACAATTTTCTAAAACAATTGAGAGAGTGCACAGGCATCTTTCTGTAGAGTCTATCTCATCGTGTGTTTAAACTGAGCATCAGGTATCTGAAATTAGAGATCCATGGGAAGGTTGTAGTCTGGCTCAGAAACTGTTTCTGTGCTTCAGCAACGTGATTTGTATTAAAATGTAGAGCAAAAGAATCCAGGAGTCAGCACTGACCAGAATTCTCTTCCAAAAAGGATAATTTTAAATTACTCTGAGTTATAAGCACAAAATACTCAGTATCTTATTTTATGACCCTTAGCAAAATCTTAATATTACATTTAAATAGATTTGGAAAATTTATTCTAAAGAATATAAAGTGTTTTAAGTATTGACTCAGATGTTCAAAAGTATGATAATGTTTGGGTTCAGATAGAAAATTTTGGAAATGAATTCAATCTGTACCAGCTGGTAAAAAGAGTCTTTATGGAGTTAGCATGTATTAACAAGACACCATGTTCCCTATGGTAAGCATTATCAAATACACATGCACACACAAATATACACATGTATATGCATTTACTTTTTTCTATTAGTTCTCAAAATAATTCTACAGAAGAAACTTGGACCCAGACATACTAAGTTGTTGCCTAAGGAAAGAAATGGCATCTTAAGGCAACAGATATTTTAGGGGTGTGCAAGGGCTTGCCTTCCATCAAAAAAGTTTTCATCTTGTTGCCAAGAAACAACATTACAATTTTAATGAAAAAAAAGCACAAAATGGGTCAAGTTTTTAGTTTATATTAGTACTCAACATAATACCAAATGTTCATTCTAGTAGTGGTAGTGAGAAAAAATCCAACTTTAGCACCTTTACACATTTTCCCATGTGCTGGTGCTTACATGGATGCTTTGTTTTTGTGAGCCAATTGCTGCTGCTGAGTATTTCTTTTGTTGTGTAGTGGCTTCTTCTGGTGAGAACCAGAGAAGATGTCAATGATCTAGGTAGGGTAAAATTTTGTGATCATTCACTAGCCAGCTTCTTGGATGATACGCCACTACACCTTAACGCTATATAGCTAAAATTGACACAAGCTGTCAACTAGAATGAGGCCTGAAGTTAAATAAATAAAGCCAAAGTTTACTTTTGCCTTATACTTGCAAAATGATAAATTATTGAATAAAAGAACAATATAAAATATATTCCTTAATTTTAATCAATTATTTAAGAATTTGAAAATAGGTAATTCATGAAACATTTTTGATGTCTAATGAAATAATGGTGGCTTGGTCTAGGGTGTTAATAGTGGCAATGGTGAAAAGTCGAAATTCCTGGATAGAGGATAGAGCCCGGTGGAATACAAAGGCTGAATCTGTGGTGACAAGAAGAACAGCAGGAAGTATGGATAGTTGCCAGAAACTAGTAGATTGACAGTTGATTGAAGGAAGGCAAATAAATTTCCTTTGGTTACTTCTCTTTCTTTCAATTAATTATGAATAAAAATATTGTTTGGTTAGAGAACGGTATACTTGAAAAGAAAGGATTTAAAAGTCTTTTTAAAGAGGGAGGAAATGGAAAGGCTAGATGAATAGAGTAGAATTACTGATTAATGTATATAGCACCTGAAAGCCCTGAAAGTTATTACTTCTCTACCAAAGGATAAACTTCTGACCCATAACACAGAATAAGTCCACTCACCATAGACTCATATATTTGTGACCACTCTTTCTTCCTTATTCCCTTCAGTTTGCTTATGTGAAGATGAACTATTTACTGGGAAACAATACACACAATTTTAGAGATATATTTACACATCTTATTCTTCACTTTTATGGCTGATATGTTCTTCCTAGGTAGCCAAAAATCACTTGAGTAATAAAAGTGAAAAAATGCAGAACAAAGGCTCAAAATTCTTTGGCACTACATTATACTAAAGATTGTGAAGACTAGTTCCTCAAAAATGAGCAGATGTGTTTATTCAGTAACATTTCTGCCTCAAAAATCATAAAGCCAGTTTTATTTAGGGATCCTAATAAATACTATTTAGAGCACTTGTGAAGTGTTCTTCACAGACTTGATTGAATGTAGTTTTAAATATATTGTTAAATATTTTATTTTTAGTAACAGTTGATATACAATATTATATTAGTTTTAGGTGTACAGTCCAGTTATTAGACATTTGTATAACTTATGAAGAGATCACCCCAATTAATTTAGTACTCATCTGATACTGTATATAGTTATTATAATAATATTGCGTATATTCCCTAAGTTGTATTTTACATTACCATGACTATTCTATAACTACCAATGAGTACTTCTAAATCTCTTCATCTTTTCATCCATTCCCAGAACCCTCCTGCCATTTGGCAACCATCAAAATGTTCTCTGTATATATGAATCTGTTTATGTTTTGCTTATTCATTTATTTTGGATTTTAGATTTCACATATAAGTGAAATCATCTGGCATTTATCTTTCTCTGACTTATTTTACTTAGCATAATACACTCTAGGTTCATCCATGTTATTGAAGAAAGAAAGATTTCATTTTTTTATGGCTAAATCATATTCCACTGTACATGTACCACTTCTTCATTCCTTCATCTATTGTTGGCAATGACTTAGGTTGCTACCATATCGTACCTATTACAATGAATATACAGATGTACATGTGTCCTTGATTTAGTGTTTTGAGTTTCTTCAGATAAATACTCAGAAGTGAAATAACTAGGTCCTTCTTTGTCTGTTCTTACAGCCTTTGTTTTAAAGTTTGCTTTTTCTGGTATAAGAATTACTACCCAAGATTTCTTTTTTCATTTCCATTTTCTTGAAATAATTTTTTAATACCTTTACTTTGAGTCTCTGTGTGTCTTTCAACCTTATTGAGCCTCTTGTAGGGGTCATGTTTTGTTATCCATTCAAACACTGATTTCTTTTGATTAGAACATTAAATCCATTTGCATTTAAAGTAATTGTTGATAGATATGTATTTATTGCCATTTTGTTATTCATATTTTGATCTTTTTTTCCCTTCTGGAGGACCCTTTAACATTTCTTATAATACTGGTTTGGGGGGTGATGAACTCCTTTAGCTTTCTCTTGTCTTGGGAAGCTCTTTATATGTCCTTCAATTATAAATGACAGCTTTGCTGGGTACAGTACTCTTGATTATCGGTCCTTGATTTTCATCATTTTGATTATTTCATGCCAGTCCCTCTGGCCTGCAAAGTTTCTGTTGAGAAATCAGCTGAGAATCTCATGGGAGTTCTTTTGTATGTAACTAACTGCTTTTGCTTGCTGCTTTTAAGATTCTCTCTTTGTCTTTAAACTGGCATTTTAATTATGATGTATTGGTGTAGGCCTTTTTGGGTTCATCTTGTTTGGGACTCTGTACTTCCTGAACTTTTATGTCTATTCTCTTCACCAGATTAGAAAATTTTCTGTCATTATTTTTTCAAATAAGTTTTCAATGTGTTGCTGTCTCTCTTTTACTTCCAGCATCCCATGATGCAAATGTTGCTGCAATTGAAGTCCCAAAGGCTCCTTAATCTATACTCACTTTCATGCTTCCTTTACTTATTTTATTTATTTATTTTTGCTGTTCTGATTCTGTATTTTCTGCTTCTTTATATTCCAAATTGCTGATTTGATCCTCTGCTTTATTAGTTTTGCTGTTGATTCCTTGTACTGTATTCTTCATTTTAGATATTGTATCCTTCATTGTTGATGAGTTTCTTCTTATGTTTTCTATCTCTATTTTTATGTTTTCTATCTCTTTTTTTAAGTTCTAAGTTCATCTACTCTTCCCTTAAGTTCATTGAGTATCTTTATTACCAGTGTTTTGAACTCTCCATATGGTGGATTTTTTTTTCATTTTGGACATGTTTATTTATCTCCTTATTTTGGCTGCCTCCCTGATTTTGTTTCTAAGTATTAGGTAGAGCTGCTACATATTCCAGTCTTGGTAGATTGGCCTTATGTAGTAGTGTTCTGTAGCATCTAGTGTCATAGCCTCCCTGATCTCCAAAGCTGGGTGCTCCAGGTGTACTCCCTGTGTGGACTGTGAGCAACTTCCTGTTGTAGTTGAGCCTTGATTTCTGAAATACCAATGTGAGATATTTATCCTTAGGCTGATTGGTTGCAAGGGCTGACCATGACCACAGTGAAGGATCTGCTGTGCAGGAGCTGACCCTACAGAGCAGAACTCATTTCAGTGATGTTTGGGAACCTGCAGCATCCACACCTTGAGTGTGTCACAAGAGGAGGAGATTGGGTGGTCCTTTGGCTGACTCTAAATCTGTCTACTGGGTGTGCTGACTCTGAGGCTTCCTGAGAACTGCAGAACAAGGTTGGCTGCAGCCTATGCTCTCTCTGGAGCCACCTATGCCCTGCTAGCAGGCACCTGACATGAGCTACAATGGATCTTCAGGTGGCTGTTACTTGAGTTGGGCTTGGAGATGCCCAGGAGAGGCCAAGTTGCAAACTGAGGAAGTCTGACACTAGTGCTTGGACTGGAATCACTTTTGAAGATGTATGGGTACACCAAAGCCAGATGCTGCTTATTTGGAGTTTGTGAACCTATGAGAGATTTTAGGAAACTGATGCATGACCCAAGACAGGTTGTTTGTATAAAAAATGCACTAGAATGGCCTGGTTGGTTCTGCAAGGTGGGTGTGGCAGGGTCTCAGGGAGGTACCAGGATGGAAGAATGGGATTAGCCAGGTTGATGTAGACTCAGATATGGCAACCCTGCCTGTGGGGAAGAGCTCAGCAAAAGAACAATGGCCTGTACCAGAACTTTTGTCTGGGTGAAAGCAGCCTCTCCAGCTCTCACTGGACAATTCCTCCTGGTATGTTCCTGGTGACTTCCAAGCTGCTGACCCAGTGCTGAAGCTCAGAGAAAGTGAGTTTGAGTAAGTTTATGCAGGGTTTTTAAGAGAAATATCTGGGACTCCAGAAGACCTCTGTCTCACTCAGCCACAATCCCTGCTCATTTTCAGAGCCAGAAGTTATGGGGACTTCACCTGACACTGGATCCCCAGGCTAAAAGGCCTGATGTGGGGCTGGAATCTCTCACTCCTTAGAGGGAATCCATACAACTGAAATATTCCTCCAGATTTTTAACATTACACATGGGTGTGAGAACAGCCAGTTCAGCATTATTGTTCCTTTTATCAGTCTCTTAATGTTGCTACTTATTCATGTCTTTACTTATAGGACTTCTGTTCAGCTGGATTTCAGGCAGTTTCTGACTGATGGTTGTTCTGCAATTTAGTTATAACTTTGATATGGTTGTGGGAGGATGCAAGTACATTTACCTACTCCACTATCGTGACTAGAAAGATACTTTTATATTTTTGATGTTGAATTATACTTCATTTAAATGTTTTACTTGTACTTATTAAACAATTCTTCTCTAGATTAAGCTAAGCATCTCAATTCTTAAATTGAAGACATTATTATACTTTGGTGAAAAGACATAAAACTTGGAAATAGGAGACCATATGTAATGAAACAAGGTCAAGTGTCAATTTAAAAGTTATAGATCTCCAAGGTCTCTGGGATCATAGAAAGGAGAAATTAGATAGGATATGGGACTTAGTGTCACTGAATCAGCATGGGATCTCTATGGGAAGGAAGATTTCATTCAGGCAATGCTATTATAATGGCTAGTGTGGGATGATATTACAAGAAACCTAGTTCATTGACCAACCCACCACCACCTACAAGCTTAATCAAATTAGTTCAATCTCTTTCTGCTACATTTTTTATCTGTATGTTAGTCTGAGTTATAGTAATAGCTATCTCACAGAGTTGCTTGGAGGTTTGCATTAGATCAGTGATGGAAATGTCTTTTGTAGTACATAAGGATTGAACATACATGGTTAATGTCTTTTTTCTTTTAAATTGATTCATAACTTAATTAAAGAAATAAGATTTACTTACTAAATAATGGCTTTTTCTAAATATTAGGGACCTATCATTATTCACTTATTTTTCCCTCATTCATTATGTTTTCTTTTTTGGACCAACAATATTTATTCTGAACTGAGTTTTTTCAGGGATGGCTTTGTGCTAGGACACAGTTACTCTCCTCTTGGAAGTCAAAATATAGAAAGTGATAAAATATTGCAATCTCAAAAATCTTTAAGCCAAATGAACACTTCCTGAGCTTTTTTTGTTGTTGTTGTTTCCCACATGAAATATTTTGCACACTTTTAGTAAAGACATTTGGTTGAAAGTGAGCCAGAGCTGTAGGATATAATCTAGTCTATTTTGTCTGCCTCAAAAAAATTTCATGTCATCTAATCAAACTACTGAGAGCTCTGACTCTATTTTACTGTGCAGTTGCTGCTATTTTTTTTGTGTTTACAAAATCTATTTTATCTGGTTTTTGAGAGTGAAGGGGAAATTTAAAATGCTACTAATGTCTATATTTTATTAACAATAAATTTGTACTTGAGTTGCTTAACCATTTGTACTTGAGATTTATTAACCATCATGACATGGAGCACCCTAACCTTTGAGTAGAATCACCACAAAATATTCTATAACTTTTTTTCACAAATACTTAACCATTTGACTATAGCAGTACAGGTCATAAAACATATAGATTATCGCAAATGTTTATGGTAGATATGCTAGCATGGATGTTTTTGTATGCATTTTCCCAATTCAACAGTCCCCAAAATTTGTAATACAGATTATACTATTAGCAGTTTTTTGAAATTATATATGAGAAATAGAGCCTAAAATAATTTAAATAAATCATTAATATTATACAAGTAAGTGAAAAAATTAAAATCTGAATTCAGTATTTTATTGTCATATTGTTTCCACTAGGCTATGCTATCTCTACATAGCTCGTACTTGTTATAAATTTATTATTAAGACACTGTGCTACCTGCTATAGGGGGCACCAAAATATATGATCTTGCCCAGTCTTCCTAAAGCTTTTGCTATGCACAAGAGAATACATACACACAAACATTAGAATATAAAATATACATAAATAAATAATAGAAAAAACTTTATTAATGAAATATACATACATATATCCATCATTATATATGTACATATATACATATATCTTTAGATCAGTAGGAATTTAAATGTGTGACTTAAGAAATACATATGTTTGATTTCTATCCCTGGGTCCTGACACAGAATTCATGATACAAAGTCTGATAAGAGCATTATGAGAAATAAGAATGGCAGACTGTCAAATCTCATGAACCTGGCTGCAAAAATCAAACAGAATATTGCCAAACCTCCAAATCCAGCTCTCTCAATCTCTCTCTGTATAATTATTTAAGAATATGAATTTAGGTAAATATAAAAAATAAGTGGATATTATTTATTAAATTAACAGAGAAAAACATCAATTTATTTCAATAGATACAGATAATATTCAACATAAATTTGTTATGAAACTTTTAGGCAAAATTTGAGTGAATGGTACATTGCTTAACTTTAATAGGCCCTCTATAAATAATTTTCAGACAGCATACTTAATAGTAATTTGTTGATATTTTTCTTCCAAAAATCTAGAAAAAGACAAAACTCACTATTGTTACTTCTATTCAACTTGGTATTGATAACCTAGCAAGTGAGTTAAGGAATGAAAAAGATAAGCAGGATTGAAAACACAGGGATAAAACTATCATTTTTTATAAGCCATATATTTGTATATTTAAAAATTCCATGATAATTTATAAACTATTATAACTATAAGATGAATTTAAGATGGTATAAACTCCCTATAAAAATCAATTGTACTTAACATTATAAAATATATAAATATGAAATTATTAACTTTAAAATTATACTTATGTGATATTCATCATAGCTTAGGAAAACATCAGGTACATCAGAACACATAACAAATACATAATAAATTTTGTGCAAGAACCACACATACACAAACTACAGAACACTTACTGAACAAGATACAAATCTTGTCTAGATCCTGGAGAATAGAATGCTATAAAACTTATATTTTTTTAAAAATGGGTAATTTTAATATAAGCAAATATATTAGGTGCCATTATTAAATTATGTTACATTTCTTAAATATATAAATTATGCTAGACATGATGTATGATAGAGAATGCCTTGTTTTTAGAATATTCATGGTGAAATATTAAATATTAATAGTAAGAAGAGAAAGCTTGTGAGTTCTGCAATGGGACTTTCAAGTGTTTCATATGAGCAAAGGTATACGTGTATATGTATGAAAATAAGGTAAACTATATGTGGCTGATTGTTATTAAATTTTCAACTCTGATATATTTGAAATTTTTATAATAAAACTTTGTAAAATAAAGTCATTGTATTAAAAATTTGTGCATAAATAACTGGAGACAAAATAGAAGACCTAAACAATTTAAAGAAATGTCATGTTCCTGAATCATAGACTCAATAATGTTGTGCCAGTTTTTCATCTTGTTCTGTAAAATTCAGTGTAATATCAGTTAAAAACCCTAGATTTCTTTTGTGGTAACTGATAAGCTGCCTTTAAAATTGATATGGAAACAGAAAGGACCACCAAAAGGGAGAAGTGGCATTGCCAAATATCTAGATTTATTATAAAGTTGCAGAGATTAAAAAGCTGTGCTAGGTATGAGGGGCAAATCAACCAAGCCATCAAATAAACAGTGTAGACTCAGGCCCATATACATACACGGGGTGAGGCCAAGTAAGTTTACAGTTGTTTGTATGGAAAATAACACAATAATTAATAAATAAGTCAAGAATAAACAGTGTATTTCACATACTCATAACTGTAAACTCACTTTTGCCCCACCCTGTATATGAACAGTTGGTGTAGAAGAGTGAAACTGTAGATTAGTTGGCGAGCAAAAATTACTTATTTGTGCAGGAAATCAGTTAGACTCTTCACAAAAATTATTAATATATATCAACTTTATACTTCTAAATATGAAAGATGAAATAAAAGTGCTTCTAAATGAAAATAAAGATAAAAAACATCATGACTTTAGGCTTAGGGAAAATATTCTCAATCAAGATACAAAAAGCAGAATCATAAAAAAAGATTGAAAAATTTAATTAAATTAACCATGAACACTGCTAATACAAAACATCATTAAAAGATAAAAGTCCAAGTCAAAACAAGACATAGCTTATACAAAAATTAGTTTGAACAATTTAAAAACCTTTAATAGATTAATGGGTGAAGAACTCAAAAAGAAATTTTACAAATTACTGCATTAAAGTACCTGATAAACATGAATTACTTCATATCATCTTTTTCTTTTATTTGCTGAGAACTGCTAATTTTTGAAAATGTTATAATTTATAGAAAGGTGAACATGTTTAAAAAAAGAGAAACAGTTTCAAAATTCCAAGTTATCACAAATGCTGATTATGACAAATGCTGAGTTAAGCAAAGGGACATCTCATGGATTGCCTTGAAAGCATAATTGGTGCAACCACTTTGGAAAATAGTTTCATGCTATCTACTACAATTGAACATATCCATATACTACATGACCCAGTAATATCGTGCCTATGTAAAAATGCCCAGTTAAAATGTGTATGCAAGCTTAGTTATAGCTGCTAAAACAAAATATGATAAACTAAATGGTTTGTAAACAACAGATATTTATGTCTCATAGTTATAAAAGCTAGAAGTTCAAGGTCAGGAGTCCTCATAGTTGGGCAAAGATGCTGTTCCTGGTTGTTCTCATTGTGTCCTTGTACTTCATGAAGGCTCCATTCTCATGACCTCATCTAATCCAAGTTCCCAAAGACATATATCTCCTAAAATTATGATATCAGAGGATAGGGTTTTAATATATGAATTTGCAGAGACACACACATTCAGTCCAGCAGTAGACTAAAAATGACTTTTAATATGAATAAGTACCTTTCAATTTTCTCATTAAAAAAGAATTAGATATATTTGTGTGTATAATATAAAACTTAAGTATTGGACAAAGTTAAAAGATTAAGACAGAATGGGACAATGGGAACAACCAACGAAACAAAAATACAACTATAAATCCTATGTTCTCTTAATGCCGTAAATACAAAGATAAGTAAAATAGTCCCTCTTCTTAAATGACAGTTATTCCAGTGGGGAAGGTATACTATTAAGCAGATGTTTTCTGTTAACTCAGGTAGGTCTGGTCCTTTAATTATACGAGGTCTATCTGGAAAAAGTCCAGCCATGGTTAATATAACGTGAACAGTTTGTGCAACATCGATGTGACCTGGCAGCCAAGGAAAGTGAACTGGAATGCTTATGTGTGAATAATGATGACTTCACTGTGCTACTCAGTGGGGTTGGTAGATGCCACTGAGTGAGCATGTGTACTGTGTGGCCTTCACATTCAAAATGACCCAGCAAATAGAGCTACTAATCTGCATCAAAGTTTGCATTAAGCTTGAACATTCCTCCGCAGAAACTATTTGGATGATTCAGATGGCTTTCAGGGATGATACAATGAGTGCAGCACAAATAAAAGTGTGGCACAGACACTTCAATGATGGTCAAGAATCTGTAGGAAGTGATCCATATTCTGGATGACCTGTGAGAAGCAGAACACCTGAGAACATTGAAGTTGTATGAGTTGCAATAAACAAAGATCAGTGACTGACAGTCCAAGAACTAGAAGCTGATCTGGGGATTTCCAAAACTACTGTGTCTGAGACTTTGATGCAGGACCTTGGCATGAAACATGTTGTGGCAAAATTTGCTCCACAGCTTCTGCTGTCACAACAGGAGGAACATTGTGCTGCAGTTGCTAATGACTTGATTCAAATGGCTACCAATGAACCAAATTTCCTCAAGAAGGTCATAACCAGAAACAATTCATAGGTCTATGGCTATGACCCAAAAACGAAGTCCCAGTCACTCCAATGGAATTCACCTGGTTCTCCATGCCTGAAGGAGGCACGGCAAAGTCGCAGCAAGATTGAAACCATGTTTTGAACAGTAGAAGAAAGGCTTGGAGAACTGTGTAAGGTCCCAAGGTGCCTACTTGGAAAGAGACAGAGGCATCTTTGTCCTATGAACAATGTTTCTTGTATCTTCTTCAGTAGATGTCTCTATTTTCCATAGCCATGGATGGATACTTTCTGGACAGACCGATGATATTTTGTTACTTTTCCCCAGGATATCCACTATCCATAGGAACTTGTTCATTTTCTTTCTTCTAGTCTGTATAATCTTTGAAGATAAGGAACAAATCTGTCCAGTATATCTCAGAATATTTAGAGCCTAATAAAACAAAATTTGAGTCATGAATTATTCATTGAAATAAATTAATAGCAGGAAATCAAAGAAGGAAAGTTTACATTAGGTATAAATAATACATCTAAGAGTTAAAGCTATGCAAATGTACATAGGGCATCCTTATAAAAATATTGATGCCTCCACCTCTTAATACTTCTAAATTAAAGATTGAATTTCATGTTTATTCAACAAGCCTCTTCTAATGTGAAGTTGCCATAGCACCATGGACAGACTATGTTGAAGTAACTTAACTGTAAATTGAATATATTGGTGCGAGTTGACAAAGTATCTATAATGAAGTAAAAAGAGAATGCTTGAGTTAAAGTCATTCTGAGAATTATATGTGGAACAAAAAATTTTCAAACATCACAGCTGTTAAGAAAGAATAATAGACTCAGAGTTATAAAAGGTGGATAAAAGCTAGTAACCATTTAAAGATAATATATAATGCAACAAGCATTTTTGGTTTGACTTATAAACTGTCTTTGAAGGCAAGAATAAAATAAGAGATGCAAATATATTTTGAGTAGAGATAGTGGTGTTAAAATAAGTATATACTTTTATACATTATTACCTGCAAGGATATATTTGTTTGAATGTATGTCATTATTTATTTGTTAAAAATGTCACCTTTTCTATATTAACAACTTTTTCCCCTATGCCATGAATTTATATAAAATTTGGTGCAAGGTTAAAAAATATAACACTGTGATTTGACTGTGGTTGACTCTGTTATATCTGTGGAACTGCATTAACTTCTGCCTTTAATCTCATGCCCTTCTGATTCATCCTCCAAAGTGTCTGTGAGCCATCTTCTAAAACAGTGTGATGATTGCAGGGGGAGAGGAGCATAGGTGTGTTAAATGGTAATGGAAAAACAATATAAAAATTTAAGAAAATAAAAATAAAATGTGAACTTGATGATTTCACTTTTTTCCTTATTATTCATTGTTTCTCCGCTGTCTTGAAGATAAACCCAGATTACTTCATATGTCATATATGGTCTTCCAGTGTCAGTACCTGCCAGTTCATGTGCAGCTCTTCCATCTCTTACACAGTCCCTTTATTATAACAATTTCACAATATTAATAGTTGTCTGAGAGCACCATATGCTCTTTTACTGTTCTGTCTCTGTTTACACTGTTCTTTCTCCAGCACCCACCAAATTCTCTCTGGCACTTCACACATACCTTCTCCAGAAAAATCAATATGAGTATTTACCATTGCCTTTGTAAATTCATTTTAATGCCCCTTCGGAGTGCTTTACCACTTGCACATTTCATCACATTGTTTGTCACTATGCATTTTAAGGTCAGTGTTTCTTTGTGTGTTTCTATACTGGATTCCTTGTTCCTTCATGTTAAAACAATGGCAAGATATTTAATAGAAAGACCTTCACTGGATACTTAATAAGTGAAGAACTAAAAACAATTTGTTTTCCAAAAAAAACTATTTCTCTCCCACAATAGTGCATTCTATATGTATAATACACAATTTATTCAAAGGATAAACACTACACAAACCATCCTATATAACAACCTAATATAGATCCTGATGCAATATCATACATACCTAGATGAGATTCAAAATGTTTTTGGTCAATTGCTTAGTAAGTAGAATTTTAAAATTTCTCATGTTAGGGATAATCATTGGAAGATTTTAATCATAACTAGGATACCTGGTGGCTAATAAATATTAATAAGATAGAAAGAGAAAGTGAAAGAAAATGGGATGAAGACAGGAAGGAAGGAAAAGAGGAAGGGAGGAAAGAAAGAATAAAGGAAGGAAATAAGAAGATATTCACATGCAACATAATGAAACCAGACCCCAAGTACACACTATATAAAAAATTAACTCCAAGTAGACATCTACTTCACAGCACAATAATTAACTCAAAATGGATCAATGAGCTAAATAAAAATGCTAAATTCATAAAACTCTTTTAAAAACATAGGAATAAATTAGCAACCTTAGGTTTGGCAATAAGTTTTAGAAATAACACTAGCAACAACAACAAAAAGAAATATATAAATTGGATTTCATCAAATTTGAAAACTTTTGGTATCAAATCTAATGATATTAAGAAAGTTGTTATAAGACAACCTACAGAATTACAGATTATATTTGCCAACCATATATCTGATAAAGGTTTAGCATCCAGAATATATAAAACCCTTACTAGTCAATAACAAAAAGACAAGTAAGTCAATTAAAATTTTTAATTCACTGGACTTTAATAGACAATTCTCAAAGAAGATATAGAAATCAAGTACATCAAGAGACATTCAATATTATTAGTCATTCAGGAAATGCAAATTAAAACCTCAGTGAGATGCCACTGCATGCTTACTAGGACAGCTATGACAAAAGAGGCAGATAATGCGTTGAAATGATGTGGGAAAATTGAAAACATCATACATTGATGTAGGAAATGTAAAATGGTACAGATACTATGAAAAACAATTTAATGGTTCTTCAAAAAGTAAAACAGATTTATGTAAATGGCCCACCAAGTCTATTCCTATGTATATATACATACCCCAAAGAATTAAACACAAAAACTAAAATAGGCACTGTTCCATGAATGTTCATAGCAGAACTATTTGCAATAGCTAAATTGTAAAAACAACATAATTGTTCATCAAAAGAAAAATGGATAAACAAAGAGTAGAATAAAGATACAATGGAATATTATTCAGCAATAAAAAACACTGGTAGCTGCTACAATGTGGATAAAACTTGAAAACAACTGAAAGAACTCAGAGACAAAAGATTGCATACTTCTATTTATAGTAAGTATGCAGAACAGGCAAATCTGTTTCGGACAGATAAGAGGGCAGTGGTCACCATGGCTGGGAGGAGCAGAGAATGAAGAATTACTGCCCAGTGGGTGTGGTGTTCTATACTGGGGGGATGAAAATGTTTTGGAACCAGATAGAGGTGTTGGTTTCACAATATTGTGAATGTTTTAAATGACATTCAATTGTTCCCATTAAATG
Organism: Trachops cirrhosus; assembly: GCA_028533065.1. NCBI lineage: Eukaryota > Metazoa > Chordata > Mammalia > Chiroptera > Phyllostomidae > Trachops > Trachops cirrhosus. The sequence continues at coordinate 47,353,224 of CM052543.1, read as the reverse complement.
ATTAATTTTATTAAGTAAATTTTGTCTCATTTAAATAAAAATTCTCCATTTCATAACCCTCATAGTAACAAAACAATGGTAAATGATGTTAAAACTAGTGCATGAATGTGGTGTAAGAAATAATATTTTACATAGTTGCAAAATATATTCCCACAAAATATGCATTAATATCAACAGAACAAAAAGTATTTTTACATTGGAGGATCTCACAGGCATCACTGTGATGAAATTTCAACAAAATGAGAACTCCACTAATGAGACATGTTCACAGGTGTGCTGTTCAACAGGATGCAATGAGGACACAGTATCATCTCTGTGATGTGCAGTCCCCAAATGCACAGCCTCCGTCTAATGATAAAAAAACAGAAGTACATCAAAACTGGCTGGAAAGTGTGAAACTGGATTGGATTGTTTTGCTCTGAAGCACTTTTTGGGACAGTAGACGAAACTTAATGGAATGGCTTGACAAATTGTATACAGGTATTCTTTATGGTATTTTGTGCCTTTCTGTATATTTGAAAGTGTTTCAAAATGAAAATAAAGTAAACCAAGATGCCAGTTAATATAATCATTATGGCATAGGAGCTCCTTCTTTCTTTCTCCTGCATAGTATTTCATTGTGTAAATGTACCAGTTTTTTGATCCACTCATTTACTGATGGGCACTTAGGCTGTTTCCAGCACTTGGTTATGTGTAAATATCACTGCTATGAACATTGGGGTGCGTAGGTTCTTTTGAATCAGTGTTTCAGTATTCTTAGGGTATAATCCCTGCAATGGGATCACTGGATCAAAATGCAGTTCCATCTTTAGTTTTCTGAGGAAATTCCACACTGTTTTCCATAGTGGTTGTACCAGTCTGCAATCCCACCAACAGTGCACTAGGGTTCACTTCTACCCACAACCTCACCAGCACTTGTTTGTTGCTTTGGTTATGATGGCCATTCTGACTGGTGTGAAGTGGTATCTCATTGTGGTTTTAATTTGCATCTCTCTGATGACTAGTGATGTTGAGCATTCTTTCATTTGTCTCTGGGCCCTCTGTATGTCCTCCTTAGAGAAGTGTCTGTTCAGGTCCTTTGCCCATGTTTTAAATTGGGTTGTTTGTCTTCCTGGTGTTGAGTCATGTGAGTTCTTTATATATTTTGGAGATCAAACCCTTGTCTGAGGTATCGTTGGCAAATATGTTTTCCCATACAGTTCATTCCCTTTTCATTTTGCCAATGTTTTCTTTAGCCATGTAGAAGCTTTTTAATTTGACAAAACCCCATTTGTTTATTCTTTCCTTTATATCCCTTGTTATAGGAGGTGTGTTGGCAAAGATATTGCTGCATGGTATAGCTGACATTTTACTGCCTATGTTTTCCTCTAAGACTTTTATGGTGTCTGTCACAAGTTATATTTAAGTCTTTTAGCCGTCTTGAGTTTATTTTGGTGTATGGTGTAAGTTGATGGTCTAATTTCATTTTGGGGGGTGTACCTGACTAGCTCTCCCAGCACCATTTATTGAAGAGGCTATTTTTACTTCATTTTATGCTCTTGCCCCCTTTGTCAAATATTAATTGATCATGGAGACTTGGGTTTATTTCTAGGCTCTCTATTCTGGTCCACTGATCTATGTGTTTATTCTTATGCCAGTACCAGGATGTTTTAATTACAGTGTCCTTGTAATATAATTTAATATCAGGTACTGTGATGCCTCCTACTTTGTTCTTCTTTCTCAGAATTGCTGAGGCTATTGGGGGTTGTTTATGGTTCCACATACATTTTTGAAATATTTGTTCTATGTCTGTGAAATATGTCATTGGCATTTTGATTGGAATAGCATTGACTCTGTAAATTGCTTTGGGTGGTTTGGATATTTTGATGTTTTAATTCTTCCAGTCCATGAACACAGTATATGCTTCCATTTATTTGCATCTTCCTGAATTTCTTTCTTCAGTGTTGCATAGTTTTCTGAGTACAAGTGTTTTACTTCCTTGGTTAAGTTCATCCCTAGGTACTTTATTTTGTTTGTTGCTATGGCAAATGGGATTTTCCCCCTACTTTCAGTTTCTGATATTTCATTGTTGGTATACAAAAATGCCTTTGACTTCTGAATATTGACTTTGTATCTCACTGTTTTTGCCAAATACATTGATTAGGTTGAGTAGTGTTTTGGAGGTTATTTTCATTCTTGGGTTTACAGATCCACTGATTTTGAGGTCAGTTAACTTCAGTGTCTCTTACTCTGTGACCTAGGCTGATAGAGAGATTTCTTGGGAAATGCTCTCACTGTGGTTGACAAGAATGCAAGAGTCTGCCTAGCTACATGTGCACATTTGGAGTTTTATGCCTGCTCAGAGCTCATTGGTGAAAGCAAAGTATATGACTGAGGGACATCATTGGAGGAACAGGATATGAAGGAACATTTTAGACAAATGCTACTATTTATCAAGCTAAATATTGGTCCTGTATGGATATAGCACAGTTTCTTACATGAATTTTATCGATGCATGTATATACTGCCTCTGTTCTCTGACTAATGTAAACAATGCAGTAATGAACAACTTTACGTTCAGCTTTGTTAAGTTTCTATGGTGATAAATTCACAAAAATTGAATGTCAGTGCCAGATTATGTGTCATTATTTTGATAGAACTTGAATTCCTAAGAAGTTGCTTTAATTTACATTTCCATCAACAATGCATGTGAATATTTGATTCTTCACATTCTTCCTACACTGTGTGGAAAATGATAAATAACTATTTAATTTGCATTGCTATAGTTTCTAGTGAGCTTCAGCAATTTTACATATATATGTATGGCATGGCATTTCCATTAGTATCATCTGCCTATTTTTTATACATTTCCCATTATTATCTTTTAAAATTATGTATTCTTTTCTATGTAAATATGAACTATTTACATATGTCTATAAATAAATTTACCCTGCTTCTATATATATGGGCTTATGGATAAAATGTCCCTTACTACAAGCCTAGGCAAAGGGATCAACAGTTTATTTGGAAAGCTTGAAATTTATCTTTTGTATTTCAGAGATTACAGTCTCATACTTCAAAAGTCAAAGGCATGAGAAACTGTTTTGTAGGTACCTTGGCTAAAGGAAAGATTTCTGTACTGTGAATGGTTGCATTTCTTGAGTTTGTGGTGGCTAGGAATAAACAAGTATTATTGAGGGGAAAATGTAGACTATATAATGGAGAAAGTGGAAAAGTGCTGAGAAAAGGACTCTAAGTGAGCAGAAAAAGAACTCTACAAACAAGTGCTAGTGAGAACACAGATAAAAAAGAACCTTAGTGCACTGTTGCTGGGAATGCAGCATGGTACAACCACCATGGAAAACACTACGGAGTTTCCTCAAAAAAAAAAAAGAGAACTTCCTTTTGATCCAGTGATCCAACTTCTTGGAATATATCCTAACAATCCTGAAATATCAATTCAAAACAATATGTGCACCCCTATGTTCATATCAGCATTATTTACAATAGCCAAAATATGGAAACAGCCCAAGTGCCCATCAGTGGATGAGTGGATTTTTAAAAAAGCCATGGTACATATGCACAATGGAATACTATGCATCTATAAAAAAGAAGGAACACTTATCTTTTGCAACATCATGGATTAACTTCAAGATTATTATGCTAATTGAAATAAGCCAGTTGGTGAAAAACACATATCATACAAACTCACTTATATGTGGACTCTAATAAATAAAATAAACTGACAAATAGAGGCATACACACATGGAATGGAATGACAGCTGTCAGAGGTGAAGGGTGTGGGGACTAGATGAAAGAAGGTGAAGCTATTAACCATGACTGGTGTAGCTCATTGTTCAGTTATTGTCCCACAAAGGTCATTGGTTCGATTCCTGGTCAGCGCACATCCCTAGGTTGCAGGTTTGGTTCCCAATAAGGGCATGTGCCAGAGGCAGCAGATCAATGTTACTCTCTCATATTGATATTTCTCTCCCTTTCTCCCTCTCTTCCCCTTTCTCTAAAACATAAAGACATAAAAATTAAAAAATAATAATTCAGAAAGAAGGTAAAGGTATTAGTCAAAGAATATATATGCATAACCCATAATCACAGAGAGCAGTGTGGTGATGGCCAGAGGGAAGGGGGATTCGGGGCTGAGTGTAGGTGGGCAAAGGGAGGTGGTAAATGGGACATCTACAATAGCATAAACAATAAAAAGAAAAAATCCTAAAATTACAATGAGTATAACACAATGGTACTGTAAAATAAAAATATAGCTAAAATTGGTAGAGTTTAGTCTAGTAACTAAAGACAATTCTGTTATAAAACTTACTATTATACATATGTTAACATAATACACTTATTTTATAAATAAATACTTTATTAAAAAAGGAATATAAGGACAATTTCTCAACTTGATTAAATGTATATATACCCAGGATTATAGGGGCATGTATGTGTATCTCAAATCATAAAACAAAATCATCATAAATAAATAATAGAAACACCACCACTAATTTGTAAGTAAGACAAGTTTACTCATTACCTTTAATAAATATTATTCTAGATGCATGATTCACCTTAATTCAACAAAGAAACTGAGTTAAACAATAAATGTTAGGAAAAATGAGTTATCTCTTCATATATATAATATAGTTATATAATTTTAAAACACAAGATAATCAATCAATCAGTAAAGAAAAGATAAAGCTGGTACAAACAAAAACAATAAGGAGGCTGGATACTAAATTCAAAGGCCAAGAATCATATCCAGTTTCACCATTTATTCCACCAATATTCTGCATAAAAATAAAATAATAATTAGGCATTCTGATAGGTACATTGTTGTTTTAATTTGTATTTTCTTAATAAAAAATTGTGTTGAATATATTTTCATAAGTTTATTGCCATATGTTTATCTTCTCTGGTGACGTGTCTGTCCAAACCTTTTGCCCATTTTTAATTACATTGTTGATTTTCTTATTGTTGAGTTGTTAGTTTTTTGTATATTCTAGGTCTCTTCTCAGAAATGTGTTTTACAAATCTTCTCTCGAATCTGTTCTTTTTTTTTTTGCATTTTTTAACAGTCTCATGGAGCAGAAGTTTTAAATATTAATAAACTTCAAATATCTCACTTTTTTTATAGATCATGCTTCAGGTGTATATCTGAAACCTTATTACCAAACTCATGGTCACATACGTTTTCTCCTAGTTTTCTGCCAGAATTTTTATATCTTTTTTCTCACATTTAGGTCTATGATCCATTTTGAGAATTTATTAACAGAAAACATAAGGCTTCTGTCTAGGCTTTTTTTTTAACACAAGGATGTCTAATTGTAGTTAAAAATTGCCCTTTCCTTACTGATTTGTTTTTCATCCTTTGTCAAAGATTAGTTGACTTTATTTGTGTGAGTCTGTTTCTGACCTCTATCTTTTGTTCCATTGATCTATGTATCATTTCTTTTACAAATACTGAACTGTTTTGATTTCTGTAAATCAGTCTTGAAATTGGGTTGTATGAGTACTTCATCTTTATTCTTTTCAGTACTGTGCTGGATATTTTATGGACCTTACTTTTCTATATAAATTTCAACAATTCCACTGCTAGGATTATATTCTAAGAACCCTAAAACACCAATCTAAAAGAACCTATGCACCCCAATGTTCATAGCAGCACAATTTACAATAGTCAAATGCTGGAAGCACCTAAATGCCCATCAGTAAATTAATGGATCAAAAAACTATGGTACATTTACACAATGGAATATTAGGCAGCAGAAAGAAAGAAGGAACTCCTACCCTTTGCGACAGCATGGATGGAACTGGAGAGCATTACGCTAAGTGAAATAAGCCAGGAGGTGAAAGACAAATACCATATGATCTCACCTTCAAGTGGAACCTAATCAACAAAACAAACAAGCAAGCAAAATATAACCAGAGACATTGAAATTATAAACAAATGGACAGTAACCATAGGGGAGGTGGGAGGTGATAATGGAGGGGAAAGGGTGAAGGGGTTTCAGGAACTACTATAAAGGACACATGGACAAAACCAAAGTGGGGTGGAATCAGGGGAGGGAGGTAGGGATGGCTGGGGTGGGGGGAGGGGAGGCAGGAAAAGGCAGACGACTGTACTTGAACAACAATAAAAAAATTTAATTTCAGAATCACTTCTTTTAAATGTCTATAAAATAACTGACTAGAATTTTGATAGAGATTCCTTGAATTCATAAAGTTGGAAAGAACTTTGGTCTATCATACTTTGGTCTTACAATCCACAAACATTTATTGAAATCATCCTTGATATCTTTCATCAGTGTCTATTAGTTTTCCACATGCAGATCTTGTCATTATATTGTCATATTTATACCTAAGCATTACATTTGTTAATGCTATACCATTGGTGTTTTTTTGTACTTCAAATTCTAAATGTTTAATTCTGATATATAATAATCAATTGAATTTTGTACATTAATCTTATATTCTGTGACTTTGGTACACTTACTTATTAGTTCCAGGCAGGATTTTATTTTTCTATATTCTTTGACATTTTCTACATAAGTAATGATGTTATCTGCAAATAAAGCTTTTTTTAAGTCTGTGTATCTTTTATGCCCTTTCTTCCCCCCCCCCTTTTTTTTTTTAAGAATTCTAGTAAAATTTTGAATAGGAATGGAGAAGAGGGCTTTCTTGTATTGTTACCTATCTTAGGATGAAAATGTTTAACTTCTCATCATTAAATATGATATTAGCTACAGGTGTTTTATAGATGTTCTTTATCAATTTGAGGAGTTCCCCCACTATTTGGTTCTTGAGAGTTTTTTCATAAATGAGTGTTGGATTTGTCAAACATTTTTGTTCTCCATCAACTGATATAATCATGATTTTTCTGCTTTAGCCAGTTGAGGTGGTGTATTTTATTAATTGATTTGCAAATGTTGAAACAGCCTTGCATATCAGGATTAATCGCATATTGTTGTGGTGTAAAATTATTTTTATACTTTGTTAGTTTTGATTTGCTAATATTTTGTTGAGGGTTTTTCATCTTTATTCATGAGAGATATTGGTCTGTCAAATTCTTGTTATGTCTTTCTACTTTTGGTATTAGGCTAATGTTGGTCTCAAATAATTAGGTAGAAAGTATTTTCTCTGCTTCCATGTTTTGAAAGAGATTGTGGGGATGTGGTGTATCTTTTTCTTAAATTTTTGCTGGAATTCACTAGTGTTACCATTGGGAATAGTGCTTTCATTTTGATAGTTATTTTTTCCATTGTCAATTCAATTTATATGATAGATATAGGAGATCTGTTAATATAGCAGATCTGTTTCTCCTTCTATGTGTTTAGGGAGATTGTATATTTCAAGGAATTGCTTCATTTCATCTAAGTCATTAAATACATGGCATAAACTTGTTTGTGTTATTCCCTTATTAACGTTTGATATCCATTAGTAGAAATGAGTTTTAACTCATTTCTATTATCTCTAATTTTTGTCTTGTGTCTTTTTTTTGTCTTGGTTAGACTGCATAGAGTTTTGTCTTGTTTTATTTTGTTTTTACCAATTTTCATGGTCTTTTCCAAGAACCAGTGTTTGATTTTGTCGATTGCTTTATTTTTTCTAAGTATTATTTCTATCCTAACCTTTATTACTTTATTGCTTCAAGCTTAAATAGCTCTTATTTCTTTAATTTTATAACAAGAAAGATTTAGGGATCAATTTTAGATTTTTCTCTTTTTAAAGTTATCAATTTTATAGTATAAATTTTCCTCGGCACACAGTTTTTGCACAATCCAATGATTTTGATAATTGTTCCCTAAGATAGGGTTATATAAAGGTATAGACAGTCCACTTAACCTATATCTTTCTCAAAGTTATTTTTTCAAGCCTGTACAGATTAACTAAAACAGTAGCAGTTGTTTTACATGAGTGCTATGTGGAATGGTATGAAGAACATCGGTGACTAAAGAAAGCTGAGTTATTCAGAGCATAGACCTTTCAGCTCTTAAATGACATAGTAAAGCTGTTTTGGCTTTACTATGATTACAATGGTGAATTATTTGAAGAATTTTAAATAAGGTAAAATTTGAAAAATCCCTTTGCCTTGTACATAGACAATTGATTAAAATGGAGCAACACTGCATGCAATATAATCAAATAGAAAATCATGCAGGAATTCAAACAAACCAAAACAGCTAGTTTTGATCCTACTTTCTTTGTAGATTATGTCTGTATCAGTTGAGCGGTAACATAAAAAAAAAAGAAAAAAAACATGACCCGTGTTTATTTCCTAGGACAATGACTTGATCAAAAGTTGTACATGTGTTACTATAAACTGAACATATGATGGATGCTTGATTGGTTTAATTTTAATTTATGCTTATATTTGAAAAATAAAAATGTGTAATCTTCCTATGATTGTCAATAGTAATTATACTGGGATTTGATTATTCCCTAACATTTAAAAGAATAGAAAATCATTTTAAGTTGGTGAAAATGTATCTGTATACTCAAGTGAAGAAGTGTAGAATTTCCCAGTTTGTGTTAAATCTCAGGTTCACAATTATAAGCTCAAGACCTGGGCTGGCAAAGGTGTGACATACGTCACCAGCATAGTTGAGAGGTAGGTGAGGTCACCCTGTCGGTAGGCATAGTCCTTGATGTAGGACTCTTTGGTAATACTTCCTTCCTCCAGATAATTTTAAAAATGGATGTTTATTGTTGGATGACTATTTGGCTTTAGCTAGGCCAGAACTAAACATCATGGACTGTTACAAATTGTAGCATGCATAGATAATCCTATCACCCTCTCTTTCTGTGTATAAGACAAATAGAAATGCAGAGAATTTAAGTGACTTAGTCCCATACACAAAACAAAAGCAACCATGTTTTATCGGGAAAATGAGTTTTGGTATTTTTATCTGGTTTCATATCTCAGCTTTATCATTTGATGTGCTTGCTTTAGTTATGTTTATTAAAATCATTAAATTTCAGTTTTATCATTTGTGTAGTAGTGAAGATAATTATATCTATCTTTCAGTGTTTGAGGTTTACATGAAATTGTATTCATAATGCACTTAATTTCCTTCCTGGCACACAGTAGACACATATCTATTTTTCATTATTATTACTCCTATTTAAGATATAGATGGTTATATCTAGATTAGAGATATAATGAGACAAGCAGCCATGATTTAGAGAGCTAAGGCTAAACTAAAATGATTAGAAAGTATTGAGGCCAAGCTTAGGAAACTAAGATCTTTACACAGGGCAAAAAAGGCCGCATGTGAGGGCAAACAAGGAAGGAGAAAAATTTGATCAGGTGGCCTTTCAAAATAAATGAAATTAGGAGAAAAATTAGAGTAAAGTCAGGAATATCTTGAGTGACAGATAAAGTAGAATTGAACTGTATGAACCCAAATTTGGTAGTACTGATATTAGGTAGAGATATTCAGTGGTCTGCTCCAGAATTGAACCCTGATTCTCTGACCCCCTCCCCTCTGACACCTTTAAAATGTTAGACCTTGATTTTGTGGAATTTATGATCCCCAGCAATAGATATTAAAATTTGCCAGTAATAATTTTTCAATATTATTTATGTGTTGTACAAGACCACATTCATTCCATAAGTATGTGTCATTCCATAAATCAACTTCACATTTTAAACAGAAAATGAACAATTTTTTTAATAATATGAAAGCCTCATCTCTATATTTTGCCATATATATTCTAATGTGAATTTCAGGTATTGGAATGCAGTAATACAAATAAGAATAGAGCTTAATAAAATGTAATAAACTTTAATGAAATATATTAGTCTAGCGATATATAAAAAGAAAACCTTTATTTAAAAACGATATTTTCTATTTAATGCTCAAAATATATCTAATATGTAGTTGTTGTTTTTAATTTAGAGAAAAAAGTTGTCTTGAAAGTCTTGATTTTCCCAAGTTTCCTGAGAGAAAGAAGTGGAATCAAGACTAAACACTTCTGCTCATGTAGTCTGAATACCAAATTTGGTATCTTTTCATGACTTTGAGTTTTTCATTTGGAAAAGTAGACTACTTTAGCTACAAGAATGTCAATATGGTCAAACACATCACACAAATTTATCATGATTTTTTCAAAATCATTTCAGGTTCTGACAATTCAGTTGGTAAATGAAAATTAATAGCAGGTATTTATATCTTTAATTTTTCAATTACAGTTTATATGCAATACTATGTTGTACCAGTTTCACATGTACACTAAGCTGTACACATGAATTTATATATCCTACATGGTGTTTCCCCTGTTATCCTAATACCTGTGGCACCATACATGCAGTGTGTGGCAGAAGTAACAGCTGCTTGGGTGTGGTTGGTAGGGTAACAATGTAGGTGTAATAATTTATAGTTTTAATTTGAAGATTTCACCTGAAATGTCACATGGTATGCTTCAGTATGATATTATTATATTACAGAATTACATGCTTATTATTTTGTAATAAAATATTTGTAGCCCTGGCTGGTGTGGTTCAGTAGATTGAGTGCCAGCCTGCAAATCAAAGGGTCTCCAGTTTGATTCCCAGTCAGGGCACGTGCCTGGGTTGCAGGCCAGGTCCCCGGTTGGGGGGTGTGCGAAAGGCAACCACACATTGATGTTTCTCTCCCTCTCTTTCTCCCTCCTTTCCCCTCTCTAAAAAGAAATAAATTAAAAAACAGGAATAATGGGTAGAAAAAGGGATGGATCATCAAGGAACATATATAAAGGACACATAGACAAAGCCAAAGAGGGGTAGGATGGAGGGTGGGAGGTGGGGGTGGGTGGGGTATGGGGAGTGGTGAGGGGAATATGGAGACAACTATACTTGAACAACAATAGAAAAAGATTCTGTAATAAGAAAGGGGTGTTTTTTGTGCCAGGCCCTTTAGTCACCACAATGTTGGCTATATTCCCCATGCTGGACCCCACATCCCCATGTCTATTATGTAACTACCCATTTGCACTTCTAATCTTTTTGCCTTTTTCACCTAATCCCCCAAATCCCTCCCCTCTGACTGCCATCAGTCTGTTTTCCATATTTATAAGTCTATTTTAATTTTGTTCGTTTATTCTGTTATTTAGATTACATATATAATTAAAATCATATAGTATTTGTTTTCCTCTGACTGACTTATTTCACTTAGCATAATACTCTCTAGGTCCATCTATGTTGCTTCAAATTATAATATTTCCTTATTTTTATGGCAAAATAATATTCCTTGTGCAAATGCACTGCAGCTTTTTAATCCACTTGTCTATTGATGAGCACTTGGGTTGCTTCCATATCTTGGCTATTGTCAATAATGCTGCAATGAACATAGGAGTGTATATATTCTTTCAAATTATTGTTTTGGATTTCTTTGAGTAAATACCAAGCAGAAACACTGAGTCATACAGGAAATTCAGTTTTAATTTTTTGAAGAACCCCCATACTGCTTTTCACAATAACTACACCAATGTGCATGCAGGGATAGGCAAAAGTAGATTTACAATTGAATACAAACAGATAATACAAGCATAAACTCTGTGTTTTATGTACTCACACCTGTAAACCTACGTTTGCCCATCCTGTATATCTTTAGTAGTAGACATTTTTTTTCTTGTAAAGTTATTTTGGCCAAGTTTAGTTAGGTAGAAATTTTCCAACTTAGTTTATTACTTGTTCCTGGGTTGTTTACTGTATTATTTACTGATAAAAAGCATGCCTTTAAGAGATAGCACAAAATAATAAATGAAACTTGAAGTTTTTAGATAGGAAGGCATGGGTTCATTATCTCTACCACTGTACTGACTGTCTGAATTATCTGAACTTTCACCTGTATCTTGTTCCTGTAATAAGAAATAACTCCTTCAGAGTCTTTAAAACTTTAATTTAGTAAACATTTTTAAAATGTCTAGGACAATTTGTGCTCATAATCAACAATAAATTAGTTTTCTGTTTCTTTATGTATATGCATTTCTCATCTTTTATGGAGATAAAATAGTGCTTCATTTGGATGGAAAAATGATTTTATTTCCAAATTTTAACAAAATGTCAATCCTTATATCCACTTCATTTTTCTAAAGAATCTTGTCAACATGATTTCTATATGTGTCAAGTTTTGTTCAAGTACAAACAACCCCAAAATTCAGGGATCTCCGTGAAGACTTGTTTATCTCTCATGTTACATCTAGGAGGCTGATCAGCAGTGACTCCGCTCCAGGATCCAACTTACTGAAGGTTGCGTCTCTGCTCCATGTGTCTTCTCACTGGGATTTGGGCAACTGGAGAAGCTGTTGTAAGGCTCATGCCTGGTTTTGTGCCCTTAGGAGTGCTAATTAGACAAAATATATATATTTTTGTGTGTGTTTTTTTAATTATTATTTTTTTATTTTAGTTTATTCAGTAACAAAATATATATTTAAGGAAAGTGTATCTAGTAATTCTCCAGGAATTCTAACTTTAGATGAGTATGATTTCTCAAAATGTTTTCCTTTTTAAACTTAGATACTTTACCTTCATTAAATTGCATTTTAAAATTATTCCCTTGGATTTTATTCAAAGTCACTACCCAGAATGCTATATATTGTAAATGCTCTATTTCAAGAGCAATAACAGATATTATCACACATATTTCATCACCTAGATTCTCTCAATGAAATCATAGATAAGAAATCTTTTGGATTTCATATAAAAAGTATTATTTCTTTGACTAATGGAGATATTTATTGTCTGATTCATTTACTACTTTGCTTTGGCTATGGAGAAGTTAAAAAACAAATATAAAGATCAGTCACTGAAATTATGTTGATCCTTAGGGTTAACACATGTTGACACACACTTCGGTTAGATCAGGTTTGGTATGCATCTCCATTCATATATGAGTATATTTGTAACTCCTTTGTTGTGACAAGGTGTGTGTGTGTGTGTGTTTGTGTGTGTGTTTATGTGTGAAGTTTGGCATCATAAAGTTACTGTGCCTGTGATAATTAGTTGATTTGTGAAAGACTGTCACATATTAAATTTGATTTTTTCCCCTATGGGGATAGCCAAAATAAAAATAAGGACAAGGGATTCCTGCTTCTACTTTTAAAAAAATTTAAACTAGGTTAATCTTCTCAATGTGATTGGTGTCATTAGGTACTTTCAGGTGAAAGGCTATGTATGCAATCCCTTCAGGGATAAGTATTAATAGCTGTTGAAATAGAAGCTGTTAAAAACTATAAATCACATTCACTATCATTTCAATGGCTAAAACTTTTATTTAAAGCCTGAAATAATTAACTTATGTTAGGTTTGGGATGAAGAAAAAGGAAAAGAAGATCAGTGGTCTAGAAGAGTCTGTTATGGGAAGAATAAATATAAAAATCATGAGTTTAGGAGATAGACCAACCTAGTTTGGCAGCCAAACTCCACAAAGTGTAAGCAGTGAGAATTTAGGCTGATTTTATAATCCCTGCAAGTTTCACATCTTTTCTCTTTCTGTAAACTTTGTACTGATGTATAACATATAGACATTGTACTGCATAAGTCTTAGTCTAAAGACATGACTTTTTGTACATTTCTGTCACCAATTAGCCACAACCTAGGACAAGATTTTCAAACATGTGACACTCAGGTGTCCTTTCTCAGTCAGACTCTCTCTGCCCAGAGGTAACCATTGCTCTGACTTTGACAATAACTGTGTATTACTTGAATACACGCATAACACATAATATGTATACTTTGGTGCTGGCTTCTTTTGTTTAACATTTAATTTGTGAGGTCTGTCCATTTTATTAAATACACAAGTGTTTCTTTTGGTTAATGCATAATATTCCACTGTATAACTATACTCCACTTTAACTATTCTACTTTTTAAGTTGTTTCCATTTGGGGGTTTTTATGAATAAATCTGCTGTGAACATTTTTTATGGACTATGGATTGAAAATCTCATTTCCCTTAAATATACTGTTAAATATTGGAAACTTAGAATCATAGGGTAGGCATATGTTAGGACTGAACGGGTACTATGAAACAGATTTCGAAAATAGAGTATCGATGTGCAATCAATGGGTGAGAGTTTCATTTGCTTCATATTTTGCCCACACTGGATAATGTCTTTTAAATTATAACCATTCTGAAAGCAATGTGTTCGAATCTTTTTATTTTAATTTGCATTTCCTTGAAGATTATGCGGTACACTTTTTCATTCAGTATCCCTTACATAGCCTCTTTAAGGAAAAATTTCCTTCACATATTTTGCATAGTTTTCATTAATTTGTTTTGTGATGTTTAATAATTCCTTTATATTATCAATCTCAGTCCTTTGCCTGATATCTGCATTGATACTATCTTCCAGGCTTTGGCCTGACTTTTGATGTACTAACTGATGCCACTGATGTATACGATAAACAGATGTTCTTAATTTTAATGAAAGTCACTTTATAAATCTCTTTTTGTTTAGTAAAGTTTGTGTCCTTTTTCAGAAATTGATGTATACTCAAAGTTCAGAAAATATTATTTATATTTTCTTTCAGAAATTTTAGCATTTTATCTTTCACATTAGATCTGTGGTCTAAGTCAACTTAATTTATGTATGTGTATGAGGTAGAAGTCGTGGTTCACTATTTGTCATAAATACATCTAACTTTTCCTCTACGTTTATTAGAAAAACTATATATCATCCCAATAAACTGCAGTGGAATCTTTGTCATAAATCAAGTGAATGTTTAATTATGAATGTATCTGTGTTCTCTGCTTTAATTTGTTAATTTTTCTTTCATTGTTACTCCACTGTCTTAATTACTCTAGCTTTATAGTGCATTTTAAAATTTGGTATTGTAAATTGTCAAATTGATCCATATTCAATAGAGAATCTAGATCATGCAAATTTAAACATTCTAATATAGACTTTAAATTGAACTTGTTGATTTCCAAAATGCAAGCTAAGAATTTGATTGAAAATGCATGGATTTTACAAAAAAACTTGGAGAGAATAGACATCTTCATAAGAGATCTACTTATTCACTAATTTGTTTTTAATTTATCTGAGCAGTATTTTAGAGAACTTTCAGTGTAGAAGTCTTGAAGTTATTATATTAAATTAATCATTAAATATATGGTAGTTTTTGTGCTTCTGTAAAATATATTTAAATTTTATTTTCTATTGTTAATATATACAAATGCAGTTATTTTTGTACATTTATCATAGCAACAATGATAATCCAAAAATCACAAATTTATTCTAATAGTTTACATGTATAGCTTTTCTATTTATTTTTATGCTTTTAAAAATATAATTAAAATTGGAAAATATTTAAAATGTATATTATGATGAATTTATATACATACACATAGTGAAAGAATTCTTCCCATTTAGGTAATTAACCTATCC
The DNA here is from genome assembly GCA_028533065.1 of Trachops cirrhosus. Lineage (NCBI taxonomy): Eukaryota > Metazoa > Chordata > Mammalia > Chiroptera > Phyllostomidae > Trachops > Trachops cirrhosus. Next base: position 47,337,867 of record CM052543.1, on the reverse strand, counting down.
AACACCTTGATTGTTTAACTTTTTATTTTTTTGGTGAGAACATTTATACTCTATGCTTATCAAATTTCATTTATACAATAAAATATTATTTACAGTAGTTACCACATTATAATTAGATATTCAAACATTATTTATGTTATAGCTAAAAGTTTATACCCTTTAAACCAACCTCTCTATTACCCCACCTTCCCCACCCCCACCAAACCCTGGAAACCACTTTTCTATATTCTGTTATTCTGTTTCTGTAAGTTAGACCTTTTTTTTAAAGATTCCACATATAAATAATATAATGTAGTAGTTATCTTTGTCTGGCTCATTTCACTTAGAATGATGGCCTCAAAGTCCATCCATGCTGATGCTGATGCCAACAGCAGAATTTCCTTTTTTTCTCAAATCTTCTGTATCCATCCATCCATTGATGGACACATGTTGTTTCCATAGCTCAGCTGTTGTGAATAATGTTGCAATGAATATGAGACTGCAGATATCACTTGGTTACCCAGTTTTCATTTCCATTGTATACATACACAAAAGGGAGATTACTGGATCATATGGTAATTCTATTTTTAATTTTTTAGGAACTTCCATACTGTTTTCCATAGTGGTTGCATCAATTTATATCTTTATGAAAAGTTCACAGTATCCTCACTAATGCTTTTTGTCTCGTGTTTTTGATGATAGCCATCCTAATAGGCGTTAGGTGGTATCTCATTTTGGTTTTGGTTTGCATTTTCCTGATGGTCAGTGATGTTAAATACCTTTTCATGTTCCTGCCATGTATATTTTCTTTGAAAAAAAAGTCTACTCAGGTCCTCTGTCTTTCTCTCTCCTTTTTTCTTTGATTATAATATCTTTATTTTAATCTGCTTTAAAGATTTTCCGTGATTTTTTAGCATTTCTGACTATGGTGTGCTTAGGTGTAATTTATTTGCATTTATAATCTGCGTAGTTTTCAGAACATCTTGAATCTGGTGGGTAATCTTTTTCTTAAGTTTCAGAAATATATAGCCATTTATTGATTTCAAATATTGTGTATCTTTATCTTCTCTTGTGGAAATGATATTTCATTTATGCTAGATTTTTGGACTGTGTAACACATTCTCACATTATTTTATGTCATCTAATTCTTTATTTTGTTGTGTGCTTCATTTTGGAAAATTTCTAATGATAACTTTTGAATTTTCCAATGTAGTATTATAAAAGTCTATCCAATGAGATCCTAAGTTCAGATGTTGCATTTTTCACTTCTGTATGGTCTATTAGAACATTTTATATGTTTGGTTTTTTTTTTTGACTTTTTCCTTTTTATGCATTGTATCCATAAAATTCTTTATTTTTAAAACTTTCTTACCATACTTCTTTTAAAGTACCTTCATATTTGCATTATCTGACAAAAATCTGTGATGTGTTTCTTGTTTTACTCCTTATTTTTCTCTTTAGAATTGGCCACATTATCTTGCTTTTGTGCATGGAGTTTATTTTTAAAAGTATTATTTGCCTGATGTTTTGTATGACAGGACTGTGCAAAAGGTGATGTTTTTTCAACAGGGAGAAACTCCATTTTGCTTTTCCCGTCAATTAGAGTGAGCAGCAGACTTCCACAGGTAATTTTGTGGCATCAGACCTGGGTTACAATTTCATAAAGAGAAATTGTAGCTTGGATTCCTCACATGTGAAACATTCAATCTTTTGTTTGAAAGCATAGCATTATTTTTCTTCTCAGGCCTGAAAGACAGAGGTAGGTTCAGGTCTGTCCTTTCAATGTTTTGGCATTTCAATCTTTAGTCTCATCCCATTGAGACTCAAAATATGTCAAATGTCTTAAGAGGAAAGCTGGTCTTCTGTTTGAGAGAGGTACTCTCATTCTCACTGAGCTTTATCTCGAACACTGTGAGGCTTCAGGCAGTGTCACTCTCACAGTTTCCTAATTGAAGCTTCAGATCTCAGCATATTTCCCATGGGGAAATCTGATGGGGTATTTTGGGGATTCTCCAGATTTTAATATTTCCTAAAAGCCTTTGTGATATCCAAAAGCCCCACTGATTTTCTTCTCCCCAAAATAGTCCTTTTAGGCAAAACCAAAAATCTCAGCCCTGGTCAGAACTGATGTCTCTTCCAGGAAAGAATGTTCAACCAATATCTTACCTAGGAAGGGTGAAAAGAAATTGAAAATCATAAAAATTATGCAATTTGAAGGATATTCAAAATACCAAATAAACGTGCCCAATTTAGATAGGTAGGGGAGACAGTAATTAAATAATTAATGAAATAGTAAAGATTTTCTGCATCTTCATAAAATAGGATATCTAAATGACATGAACAAACTATAGGAATGATCCCTGAAAGTATAGTCTTAACAGGAACCTAAACAATAAAACAAACTAACAAAGAAAATATAACCAAAGACACTGAAATGGAGAACAGGCTGACAGTGACCAGAGGGGAGAGGGGAGGGAATTTGAGGGGAAGAGGGGAAGGGTTTATAGGAACAAGTGTAAAAGACACATGGACAAAAACTAAGGGGGAGTGGAAGTGGGAGGGAGGTGGGGAGGGCTGGAGGGATGGGCTAGGACGGAAGTAAAAGACAGAAAAATGTACTTGAACAACAATTAAAATAAAAATAAAAAAATAAAATGACATGAATAAATTCAGTTTCTCAAACACATAACTAAGAGTTTACTGGGCACCTAATGTGAGTGTGGCCCCATGCAAAGCGATGGGATATGTACAAGAGTAAGACATTAACCTTGCTTTTGCTGGGCTTGCAATTCATTAAGGAAATTAGTCATATCATATTTTTGCAAATACAACAATAAAATGATGCAAAAAATTTAGAGATAGAACACTAAAGGGAAGGGATAAATATTTACAATGTGGGTATACAGAGTAGGTACCATGGAATTTATGGTGCTTGTTGAGTGATTTGATAAATGTCAATTTGTCTGAGAAGTAGGAGAATTGTAAACAAGAAGAATTCTTATGTAGTTGGAAAAACATATACAAACTCATACAATGTAAAATAGCATAATAAGTTTAGAAATTCTAAGCAACTTATTATTTTGTTTGGAAGTATGGTAGGCTATGAAGTGGGAGAGGTCAGTGGTTACTAGATCCTTAATGGATGGTTACTGATGCCTTAAAGTGGTTACTGATGTCTTAAATCTTATCCTGCAGTGACTGGAATATAATTTTAGAAAACCAGAGTTAATTGGAAATTTTACATCTGATTAATGGAAAATAAAGATAGATAACAACATAATACAGAAATACTATATAATATGAAAAAATTCTATTCTGCCCACTCTTAATAAAAAATGAAACGTATGAATCCTTCCTTAAAGAAACTTACATTATAGTTGTGGAAATAAAACCAATACATAGGGACAAATTAAGAAATAAAGAGTGCTATGTTGTGTGCAATTGTTCTTAAAAGTAGCTTAAGGTCAAATGAGGAAGAAAATAATGATAATTGAAGAAGTAGGAGATGGACATATCAACTACCCAGAAGTTAAGGTAGTACCACAAAAAGACTATAATAATTAAGACTACATTTTACCATAGAGGTACAAAATTCTTTTTTAATTTTATTTTTTTACTGTTGTTCAAGCACAGTTGTCTCCATTTTCCCGCCACCACTTTCCCCCACCCCACCCATCTCCACCCCCACCCTCAATCCTTCCCCCTTTGGCTTTGCCCACGGGTCCTTTATACATGTTCCTTGATGACCCTTTCCCTTCTTTCCCTTGTTACCTCTTTCCCCCTCCCCTATGGTTACTGTCAATTTGTTCTTCATTTTGATGAGGTAAAAAAATTTTATTCAGAAACTATAAAACATGTTGAAAGAAATTAAGAAATTCTTAAGTAAATGGAAAGAAACTTCATATTCAAGGATTGGAAGACAAAATTATTAAAATTTCAATATACTCTAAATTAATGTGTAGATTTAACACAATCTCTATTAAAGAGTAGCTCCCTTTTTGGGTACCAAAATTGACAGGCTGGTACCAAAAATCATATGGAAATGAAAGGGAGCCAGAGTAGGCAAGTAATCTTGGGATATAAAAAAAATGGAGGACTCACAGTTCCCAGTTCCCCTGCTTACTACAAAGCTACCATAATCAGGTCACAGATGGTATTGACAAAATTGGTGATCAATGACTATAATTGAAGATTAAAAAATACATGCTTACATTTATGGTTGGTGTATTTTCTTAAATGCTGCCATAAAGATTCAATGTACAGAGAAAAAAATCAGTGGAGAAGTAACTAATGGACCACACTGGGAAGTGAGACATGGGAAAAAGTAGAAAGAGAACAATTGAATTCGGTAAGACTTTTAATTGAGCAAATTATTAAGAAGATTGCACGAAATTAGTAGATATTTTCAATCACCGAACCAACTTGAAACTAGTGCTTAAGAAGTTCAATTAGATGGCTATAAATAGGGTCATTAGATTTAAAATAGATATTCAATATTTCCAAGCCTAGTTGCTTTAAATGTCTAGATATCACTTTATTATATTTCTACCTCTCACTATACTTCTCATGTGTGTATACAATTTCATCAATTCTAACCTGGCCTATGACTGTACCCTCTACTTTCCAATTTCCTATCTCATTTAAGTGGTCCTCACTGCTCCCAACACAATCTATACAAAACACTAACATGTCCATTTTATACTCCTTCTTACAACTTCAAAACAAACTTATCACCTATGAGCTAAAGTATTTTTTCCTGCAGAAGAGAAAGTATTTCTCTTTTCTGTCTGGTTCTTTCCATTAGCATACAAACATGATATGGCATCTGTCATTTTAATGAATAAACCTACAAACAAATAAGTAGCTTACATTCCTCCACTTGCCTCTCAGGTACTACTTTCATTTCAACCTGAACATGGAGGCAGACACTGGAGTGATTCAGCTGGCAGCCACTAGAAACTAGAAGAATGTATCTCAAATTTAGTATCTCAAAGAAGTATTGATTTACTGTCCATCTCCCATAGTTCTTTCTCAATCTTCTTATGTCTCAGTATATGGCACCACAGCCTACCCAGTTAGACAAAAAACCTGGCTTATTTTCCCATTACTTCACGCTACCCTAAGAACACAAGCAAGTCATATCAACTGTCTTTACAAGGTAATTCTCTAATTTGGATAATGTAACTTATTTCACCTTTGTCTCCTAGCCTTCTATTCTATTCTACAACTTACTCTCCACTCAACAAACAAAGGGATTTTAAAAAAATAGACTAAATCACCCCCCTGTTTAAAATATTCAATTTGTTTCTCACTTCATTTAGAATTAAATAAGCTTTTAATCATGAACTCTGATGCCCTAAATGTTAGGAGCACTGTATATGAGTTACTCTTTACTTTTGAATGACAAACTTTTTCATACCCCAACCCTTTCTTTACTTGAATTTCCAATCTGTCATAACTTCTCATGACCAAATTCTTTTTATTGATGAAGTCTTTACCCAAATATTTTGAAGTTTCTCACTTTGACCACCAACCTTCATGACACTTAGTAGTATGTAAAATGTAGTTGTTTGCTTTTAGTTTTATATTTGTTGTCCCCATGAGAAAAACAATCTTGGCATATGTCAGATGCTTAATAAACATATTTACAAGAATAAAAATTCAAACTTATTTTAGCATTACTCAAGACCTTTATATATTGAGTCTTGTCTCTTAGCAAATGTACCTATCAATTTACCAATACACAATCATACACCTGCTTATCATAACTTTTTTCCTCTAAAATATCTTTCCCTCTTTCTTTACCTGAAAAAAATCAGTTGTTTTGGCATAGTGATAAAATCTTTCTCAGAAACATTTCAACACACTGTTCCTCACTGCTCATTGACAGGAATTGTAGCTCGTGCTATGTTTGAAAATTAGAACGATCATTGTTGGCTTGCGGTGATCACGTGGAGTAATGGGCACTCATTTAGTCAGACTAAGAACTGTGCTAGGGTGGAAGGTGGGGGCAATAACTGTAGGTAGAACTAACAATGTGTGTTACAGGTGTCACCACAGAAGTCACTGCAGGATAGAGAAGATGTTGTGTCATTGGCATGTTGTGAATGGAACCTGTAATTCATACATTCTGACATATTTTCTTGAGATTAGAATAGTTCTGAATTTAAATATTTATTTTGAAAGATCAGTAAGAGAGTTAGAAAATATTGTTGGAACTAAGCATAATGATCACAACCCATTTATTATCTGGCAAGTATTTCTGCTGCAATGTATCTGTGAAGTAAAAATAAAAATTAGTTTCACAATTAAAAATCTTATTTACCATGTAAAGATTCTGTTATTGCTTTATAATTTCCTTTGAGTCTCATGTCCTGCCTTTCCAAAGGAAGTAAAAATATTTTATGGTGAATAAAATATGCTAATATCTCCATTGGCAATTCCCATTTTTTATTTGATTCCACACTGCTATTATTGAAAGACAGAAAAATTTTTCTGCATGCCTAATCCCTTTACTGTCTTCTTTAGGCCTCCCAGAGGCAGCTGTGTTATAGTGGGAATAGGACTGGAAGTGGTAGCAAATGTTGCTCCTGAAAACATACATTGATACAATCACTGTGGAAAACAATTTAGCACCATGTATGTGTAACTGAATCATGTTTATGTTCTTTGATCCTGGAGTTCTGCTTTCAGCAATGTGTATATCCTAAGGAGATGTTAGGATGATGATAATAATCTTATGGAAGGATTTGCTCTGTACAATTATTTATATTCAGGAATAAATTGGTAATTACCTGATTATATAAAAATAGAAGATTAGCTAAATAAACTATGGTACATCCATATAGTGGAATACAATATAGTGCTAATAAAAATGATGTGCATTAATACTTAATGCCATGGAAAGATATTCCTAATAAATTATGTGAGAATGCTGGCAACAAAGCTGTATGAACTGCAAAATTCCAATTTTATGAGACAATAGTATATGTTTTTGTATGTGTGTATGAGAGAGAGAAGTGGTAGAAAATATTTTAAAATTACAGTGATTTTCTATTAATGGTGGGTTATGATGTTTATGTTTTTCAAGTTTTTTCTAAATACCTTTGTTTATGTTTATGCATGTATCACATAGATTATTATATGTTATATATATAGATGTGCATATATACACACTTACATATTCTCTGTATTATTTATATATGCTATATAAATATATGTGTCTGTACATGTGTGTCTGTGTGTTTATCTGTTTAGTGTAGTGCATATTCTTTAAACAACAACACTGATTTAGTGTTAGAAGAGCAGAATTTTGAACCTGACCTTCTTTTTTAGTAAATTTCCGAATTTCTCTTACTCTCTGGAAGGAACAGAGTTGATGTGGCCACAGGGTGCGTGAGTGCTGAGAGTCGAGGGTGGAGGTACAGAGAGACCACTGGTACCCACAAGGGAAGTGACGGGTTCGGGTAAATTGGGCTAGGCCAGAATCCATTAAGGGACATGAAATCTAAATACAAATTTCTCCTGGGGCCAAATGTGGTGATAAAATTCAGAGTTTTAGAATTACAAAGTAATTTTGTTCTGAATAAATCAGCCTTTGCAAGCACCTGATTAGAACTTTTACTTTCACCTGTATTTTGTCCCTGACACCTTCCTGAGTTCCCTCAGGTCTACCAAAGCCCCACTTTTGATCACCCAGGGATGATGATATTTATTAACTCAGCATTCTTTGAATGTGTACTCTGAAATTATAGTGCTGAAAAGTATACACCATCCTTGAGATAATGGAATGAATCCTTCCTGGCCATGCTTTTCCCTTTAAAAATTCCTTTCTGTTTTATTTTCTTATTAAATTTTGTTCATTTTCTACCTCTATGACTACTAATGTTCTGCCTGCTGTATTTGATTGCACATTTCCTCCAAATACTATTTATTTGATTATGTATTTTATTTATAAGCACACAGGACATGGAAACATTTAATGGCAAGCTAATATTTGACTTAGGATTCAGTATACCGTTCCGGAACAATAAAAAGTTCTGAGTGTGGAAAACTTATTTTTAAGATGATGATGATAATTATGGTGATTTTATACATATATATATACACATATATATAAATGCCTCACACATAGTGTGCGTGTATGTATATACACACACAATATATGAGGCATTCTTACAGATACTTCATACTAATTAATTTTGTCAGCATAGCAACTCTATGAGATAGATGTTGTTATTATCTCCATTTCATCTGTAGGAAGGCCGAGACACAGAGTCTTGCCGGTGCGTCTTACACAGGTCAGAGTGTTTGTTCCTGGCAGAGTTGTGGTTTAAGCCTGGGCAGTCTGGATTAGAGGTCGAACATTTAACTCCTCTGTTACTTTACTTCCTTCATACATCTGACCTCTGCTTGGCTTGGATGCTCATCTCTTTACCTGTGTCTAGGTCATGAAGATATTCTCCTGTGTTTTCTACTGAAACCTTTTTAAGTCTAGCTTTCACATTTAGGTATCTGACTGATTAGTCTTGAATTAATGTATATGTGTGAGGAAAGCATGGAAATTCTTTTTTCTTCTTTTTATGCCAATAATTTGTTGTCTTAACATCAATTATTAAAAATATTTTATCTTTGGTATTGAGTAGGTTGGTGACTTTGTAGAAATTTTAAATGGGGGTCTATTTTTGGATACTCTATTTGCTTCTATTTTTTAATCTATTTTGCAATTGTAATGCAAATAAAAAACTATATTAATTACTGTAGTTTTATAAAAAGGCTGAAGTTATCTAGTGCATCTCTTACAACTTCACCCTTCTTTTTATGTATTTTGTATATTCTAAGTCATTTACATTTATGTATTTATTTTAGATTTAGCCTATCAATTCCCATTAAATCCCAGAAATGATTATTATTAAGATTACATCAAGTCCATACTTTAATTAAGAGAGAACATTTATATTAACAATATTTAGCTTTCCAATATATGAACATGTTCTATCTTTAAGTCTAATTTAACTAAGCAATGTTTTGTGTTTTACCCATCCTATATTAATTTATGTCCTTGTGCCATATATATTTATATATAATATATACAATATGTAATATATATAACATAATATATATAATATTTATATATAATATATAATCTTAAGTGGATAAAAATATTTGTAACTATTTTTTGTTTCTGATATATAGAGGTACAGCTGATCTTTTAAAAGTAAACTTTTCTCCAGAGACTTTGTAAATTTGCTCTTTAATTTTAGGAATTTCTTGTTATTCCCATTGGGCTTTCTATATTAACAATCTTGTCTGCAATTAAGGATTAATACAAGTTTTCTAATTTTTATACTTTTAGTGGCTTTTTCTGTTTTCTTTACCCTCAGTATGATGTTAAATAGAATGGGTAAGAGAGGACCAAAACATTCATCAATAGGTGACTTGAAAGTAATTTTAAATTTAGACAAGAGAATACTACTCAGCAATAAAACCAAATGAATTGTTGATACATGCAACAATGTTCTTAAGCCTCAAAAACAGTTCAGTCAGTGAAAGAAGTCAGAAAAATAATACACATGGTATGCATTTATTTATGTAAAATTCTGGAAAGTGCAAACTCATCTATAAAGGAAGAAATCAGATTGATGTTTGCCTGGTGATGGAAGGAGCCATGAATAGGGGAGAACAGAATACACAGATTACAAAGACCACAAGAAATTCTGTAAGATGGGTAAGTGATAAGTTTTTTTCATTGTGGTGATGGTTTTCAGTGATGATGTCAAAATGTTTCAAATTTACACTTCAAGTATAATTTATTATAAGTGAATTATAAATCACTCTAGCTATTAAAAATGTTAAAAGAAGAAACAACCTGGAAATTAAAATTTCTTCTACTAAAAAACTCTTGGGTAAAAAAAAACAAACTGTAAGATGTTAAAAACATATCACAATGACTTTCTAATTATAAAACTACATTAATGGTGCTTGATTAGATAAGAAAGACAGACTAATGAAATAAAATAGCAAGTCCAGAAATATATGAAAATGTATTAAGAAATATAGTATATACAATTGGATAGCCATTTGGAAAAATATGTAATTAGATACATTCCTCACACACTACACAAGTGTGAATTCCAAATCAATTATAATAATTCTCTGGCTATTAATCTAAATTACTGCATGTATCAATAGTTTATTCATTGTATTGCTGAGTGATATACTCTAAAGTAGAGCACAGTTGGCTTAACTTTTCTGTTAAAGCACATCTGAGTCATTTCCAACTTTTGACTATTATGAAAAAGTTATTATATAGATTTTCATGTAAATATGTCTCTGTTATTTTGAGGTAAATATCCAGTACAATTACTGTGTCATATAGTAGTTCCATGTTTCATTTTTTAACAAAAATACCAAAATTTTTAAAAATTGGTTGCAAAATTTTATGTTCCCACCAGTAATATATGAGTCAGCCAGTTTCTGTGAATTTTCATCAGGATGTGTTGTTGTTATTTTTTTCCCTTTACCTGTTTTGATAAGTGCTTAGTTTGTGATCTCATTGTGATTTTAATTTGCATTTCTCTAGTGGCTAATGTTGTCGAACCTCATTTCATGTACTTTTTTGTCATCTGTGTATTATCTTGGAAGAAATATGTGTTTATGTAATTTTCTCCTTTTCTAATTGTACTGTTTGTTTACTTATTGTTGAGTTCTGAGAGTTCCTTATATATTCTAATACTAGACTTTTGCCAGACATATGTTTTGTAAATATTTTCTACCACAGGTAGCTTATCTTTTCATCATCTTAACAGAGTCTTTCACAGAACACAAAATTTAAGTTAATGTAGATAAAATCCTATTTATCAAAAAATTTTTAATGGGCCATGCTTTTGGTGTCAAGTCTAAGAACTCTGCCCAACCCTAGATCCCAAAGATTTTCTCCTACTTTATTCTAAAAGTTTCATATTTCATACTTAAGTCTGTGTTCTATTTTGAGTTCATTTTTATATAAGTTTTGAGATGTAGATTGAAGTTTATATTAATCCCTAAATATGCATCTTTTTTTTTTTTGCAAAGGCTATCTTTCCTCTATTGAATTGCTTTTGCACTTGTGTCAGAACCAGCTGTGGACACACAGGGAACAGAGCAGGATGGAGGAGGCAGGGGTGTAAGTATCACAGGGGCCCTCATCATCCTTATGCCCCAGGAGGTGGCAGCAGGAGCTGGAGAAACTCTTTGGGAAGAGGGTATATGTACCTACATCAGTCAGGCCACCCTGGCCACCAGTCTCGACCCTTAGGAGACCAGCAAGTGTAGTTCAAAGATGGCTGTTCCAAATCCTCTAGGCAGCAGCTACGGCAACAACTTCAGCCACTGCTGGGTCAGCAAAGTAGGCTGGGGAGCCTGTGCTGCACCAGCCATGTGCTCTGGAGCCTCTGCTTTTGCTACACTCTGCTGAAGTTGAGGGGCAAGTGGGGACCTGTTTCTGCAGCACTTCCCACCCTCCTTTGCTCAGTGGAAATTTTCGTAGCAGCAGAAACCAGAGTCTCTGGCCAGGGCCAGGATTGAGGAGCCCCTGTGCAGAGCACCCAGCCAGTTCCCAGGACCCCTACACCTCAGACTTCTTGCCAGACCCTGTGTTATCCCCTGACTTTACAGGTTTCCTCTCCTTTCCTCAGGGAACTCAACTCTCCCACAGTTCTGTGAATCAAGAGAAGGATGGTTTTGTGCACAAGCAAAATTCCAGCATCCTGCAGGTGTTGAAGCTGTGCGTGGTTGGTTTTTACCGCTGGTTACTCTTCCACAACGTGAATGAACTGCTATTCATTTAGACAAACAGCTGGTGGTGGGCATTTTGTGTGTTTTCACTGTGCAGCCAACACAAGTTACTCTGCTGTGACACTCTCCTTATCTGGGTTGTGCTTGAGCTTTTCTGTTGGTTCCTAAGAACAGGAATGGAAATGTTTCTCGTGTCCTAGGGACCTTGATTAGACTTGTTACCAGGATGCTCCTGCTAGTCTCTTTCTTTGCTGACATTTAGGATTATGAGACTTTTTAATGTTTGCTGATCTGCTAATTTGTAACTTTGTTGTGGTTTTAATATTAATTTACTGGTGATGGTGAGGTTGAGCAATTCTCACATGTAATTGGCATTAGAAATCCTCATAGTCTATTCAGGTTTTTTCTTCCCCATTTTTTCCAGGTGATTTGATTATTTTTTGCAAATATTTATACTTTCTTAATGTGAAACCCTCTTGAAAATTAATATGATGCAAATGTTTCCCATTCTGTGGCTTGCTATTTTACTCTTGGAATGTCTTGGGGTGCTTTGGGAAATTTTTAATGTTGTCTACTCTACTACATCTTGCACATACCATTAAAAATACAGTCATTGGCATACTGCTACTTTAGTATGTATATTTTTGCATTTCATGCTATATGTTTATATGTATTTAGGTATGTATTTGCAATTTACTTAAGTAGCAGTATGCTGGTGACTATATATATACACATATATACATAAAAGTCTACATATTGCTATATATGTGCTTGACCGTGTATTTGTACACATAATATATATGCACATTATATTTCTTATTTATGTGCATGTACATGTGTATATATGTGCATGTGTTTCCTAACTTTGCCTGCTACAAAAGCCAAGACACAAGTAATATCTACCATCCCCTATAGAAATAAATATACTTAATATCCAGGTTGTTGCCTCTAACACCATTCCTCACTTAAAAAAAAACAAACATAAAAACAAAACAGCAAACAAAAATCAGGACTTCAATGGCTGCTTTCAGAACTAAAGTAAGATATTTTTCTTTTCTATTAAGTTTATTGCGGTGATGACACTTGTTAATAAAATTATATACTGTATTTTTTGGATCATAAGATGCACCTAGGTTTTAGAGGAGGAAAATAGGAAAAAATATTTGAAGCAAAAAATGTGGTAAAACATTTAATAACATAAACAACATAATATTTCACCTATATAAATGTAAACAGAACTCAACAGCAGCATTAACAACCATTATTCCTCCCAAATTTGGGGGGATGCACCTTACAGTCTGAAAAATACAGTAGATTTAAGTAATGCAACTCTATAACACATCACCTGTATATTGTATTTTGTGTCTACCATCCCAAGTCAAGTCTCTTTCCATCATTATTTATTGTCCCTTTAACCTTTTCTATCTCCCTCTACCCACTTTACCTCTGGTAATAACCATACTGTTGTCTGTGTCTGTGAGTTTTTTGTTTTTTTCTTAATTCCTTCACTTTCTCATTAAGCCCCATTACACCAGCCCCGTCTGCCAGATGTCAGTTTGTTCTCTATCTACAAGTCTGTTTCTGTTTTGTTAGTTCAGTTCGTTCATTACATTCCACATATGACAAAATCATATGGTATTTGTCTTTCTCTGACTGGCTTATTTCATTTAGCATAAGGCTCTCCAGTTCCATCCATGTTGCTGCAAAGGATAAGACTTCCTTCCTTTTTAAGGCCAAGTAGTAATCCATTATGTAAATGTAATACAACTGTTTTAACCACTTATTTACTGATGGACATTTAAAATTATTATAGAACATCTTATCTTTAAAACAAAGCTAAAAATTTCTAAAGATTAAAAAAGTGCTAAAAAAAGATGTGCCATGTTATAGACATAAGAACCCAGTACAGAGGTATGACAAATCTGGGATCATTAAAACAAATAAGAACATTACTGAATTATAGATCATTGAAAAAAATAGAAACCCATGAATCCTTTCTGATCAAGGAGAAAAAAGAACAAAGAGAGAGAAATGGCAAAGAAGGAGGGCTCTTGCTAATAGTAGAATATCTAATATCTATGGGTGTGGAGAGACTAGAGTCAGAAAACTATTATTTTGCAATCATCATGTTATTAATATACATGGAAATTTTGATGAATGCAAAATATGTGCATAGCCTTTCCACTGATTGTTTTAATAGTTACAAGGGGGAAAACAGTAATTAGAAAGTGTGTAGACAGAAAAAGACATGATTCGGTGATCAAAAGTTATAGAACCAAAGAGATACAGAGGACCTCCTATGTCTTCGATACATGATACTCCAGGATGAACCATCAGTTATGCAAAGTTCCAATTGATGTATTAACCTGAATCGAATCATTATAGAACATAAGCCAAATGTGAAATTGAAAATGTTTTATTAAGTAAAAAGGAAAATGAAATCTTCAAAAATGTCATAAAAGCAAGAGAAAGCTTTGAAATTTACAAATTAAAGACCAAAAGGACATGATTGCTAAATGCAATAGCTGACCCTAGATTGGATACTCTCCTAGATGAAATATGCTATTAAGGACATTACTGGTTCAAGTAACAAATTGGAAAATGAACAATAAATTAGATTCATCTTATATTATAATTACATTTACTGAAATTGATAGAAGTACTTGATTATATAGAAAAATATCACTACTCTTATAGAATGTGTACTGAAATAACTAGTGTAGATAGAGAGATAATTATAGATCTACATATAGATCTATACCCACATATGTATGTCCCTCAAAATATAAAGATATCTATATATCCCTCCAATGGCTCACATCTGTATGTCTCTGCTTCTGTCTCTGTTTCTCTCTCTCATATAAATATATATATATATATATAACTAAAGAACAATTTTTTAAATTAAAGACTTTCTATACTGTTGCCTAAATTAATAAAAATAAACCCTGAAAACCTGAAAATGTTATTAGCCACTGACTGTCACATTGTGTCTTGCTGTCCTCATGATGTTGTAGAGAGGATTAAAAGTGCCTGGCAGTCAGTACGCACTCCACAGACATGAGCTTCCACCAAATGCTTGTGGTGGTGGTGGTGGTGGTGGTGGTGGTCGCAGCGGGGGTCATCACCATCATCATTACAGACAAAAGCACAGGGACCAAAGGACTCGTGACAGATCTCAGACTGGGGCCATGCATGTGCATTCCCACTTTTGCTCTTTTCCACATTATTGCATTTCTTAATTTGAGTTTGACCTAATATTGCTGGTAGCAGGCCCTAATCAGAGAGAAAGTAAATTTCGGCCTTAGTTTTCCAGGCTTTTTGCAGAGAAAAACTGTGAAAAGTAGTACAGTTGACCCTTGAACAATGTGAGTCTGGGGGCTGGGGGTGGTTAGGAGTGCCTTGACAATCTGTGTATAACTTAAATCAGCCCCCCACATATACGAGTTTCCCCCTTGTGGGTGAAAAATACAATACTTTAATGGTAAGTTCTCTTCTGGCTTTTCAGATGAATTGATGCTGGGCTCTGAAATTACTGTGAATGGCTCAGAGATCAGCAATGAAACTTTCTAATAGCATTTAAGCTATATACCCTGAAAAAGCTCCTTTGTGTCTGATACAGCTTTGCACATTCTTTGTAGCAATATTTTTAAAATCTATAATTTATGGTTAACCCTTTATACCAGCAATTTTCAACTGGTATTCTGCAAGAATTTTTAAATCATGCAATAGCTGATTAATTAGTCAGGGGCACTGACCTCTTTTCCCTGAGATGGTCAAATAAAAAAAATGACAACAGCCAACACAACAATAGCCATCCAGCGCGAACAAATAGAAATTATACCATTTTTGTCAGATCAGCAAATATATATATTTTTTTACTTTGCCACAGAATTTTAGTGATTGATTTTTATGTACCATGAGATGAAGAAGGTTGAAAATTGCTGCTTTATACTTGACAAAGTATAAAGCATTTTCAGGTGCACTTTAAATGACTCACTCATAGCCCAGGGCTTTTCTGACACGGCATTGGATTTATGTTTAAAGAAAACCTGGCTTGGATTTGAACTCAGATGCTATGTCTAACCCCTAATATATCCACTGTGACATGGAATCCCCAATTCAGAAAGTAGTTTATTAGTTAAAACCAACATAATTGCTTCTTATATATCCAAGTCTGCATCTGACAGATCACAGTGGAGCAAATGTTTTGAATTGGCTTCTAGTAAGATCCCATCCTGCCTAGAGAAGCCACCTGAAAAGTTTTTAACTTGGGGAATCATCAATTAGATTTTGTGCTGAAGATATAGAGCTTAAAGGGAAAGAAAAATCAATTCTAGACATAAAATGTCGAGTAGAAATTCTATTATTTTATTTATTTACTCATTTATTTATTTAGGTGCTTATGAGGGAAGCGCTTGTCTCTGTCGAAGCCTGATGCCCATCTCCTTTATTTGACTGATTGTTAAATCGGTTGATGAGTGAGCCATTCAGCCAGAATCCCCAGCAGCAAGGTCAGTGGACTGATTCTTCAGCTGGGAGGCTGGGGTCTTTGCGGAGGAACCTCCTCCCCGCATAAGCGTTTTGAGTATGCAGAGCACATCCTCTCAGCCTGGAGCCCGCAGTTAGTACGCGCACACACACACACACACACACACACACACACACACACACACACACGGCACACGCGCGCGCACACACACATAAGCTTTCCCCTAAGTGAGGCAGTGTTAGCAACTGCAGTCCCAGCTTCTTTGGCTGAGGAACCAGCCGCCACCGCCTGATCTATTGGAGGAGCGCTGAAACCCGGTTTCCGAGGGACCCGGTTACACGCTGCTGTCACAGCTTGTGGCAGACAGCCACTTCTTCCGCGCTGCTTCTCAGCCCTAGCAAGAGGGCACCCTCTTCCAAAGAGCCAGTTCGCCTGGGGAGGAGGTTGCTCCTCCGAGCTAAAGGTAAGACCGCTTCCTAGTCACCCTCTCTGCTGACGTTCCAGCTACCTCACAATCCACTTTCAGGTAGGCGCTTGCAATTTCTTCTTTTAGATATGGGAAAACCGCCTCACTCATCGCAATTACTTTAACGGGCAAAGTCTGTTTCCAATCTAGGAAGCATAATAATAGGGTTGATAGTTTAGCAATTATTTTTCTGATTAAAGTTTTGATGCAGATGATAACTCTACTTCTCTCTCCCCATCCTTAGTAATATTCTGCATACGAAACTCAGCTTCGAGTAGTGACTCATGGGCAACTCCACATTTGGTGTGTGTGTGTCTCTACCCTTGTGAGTTAGTTGACAATTGATGGGCAACTCTGCATTGTAATGTGAAGACCTTCAAATATTCTCTTCGTAGGCTGTGAAAAACATACCTTAGTTTTCTCAAATAAAAGCCAAGTGATTCGAACTCTTCTCCAGCATTTAATACTCAGTGGTACAGACAGGAGTGAAAGTTGCTGAATCACAGAAGTTTGATATTCATGCAAATCACTGTATTTGTCAGGGAAATCCAGGAAGTAAGCATTCTTTTCATCTTTTTGAGCTCTTACAGGTATCTGGATAATGTGGATTTGAAGAGGGAAAGTTTTTAAGTCTGTTGTGGTCAGGTGGGTAAACTGATTATTTAAATTATTAAAGAATTAACTAGAGGGGTTATCTTCTGCTAAAATTAGTGAGGTTTTATAATAGGATTCCATTTAGTGGGTTTTTAGCTAACAGATTTATCTTCTATAAACTCGAAACAAAACTTTGATTTGAGTCTCCTTGCCTGTTGATGTTCATCTGCTTATGTTATTGCCTCTAACCAGTCTTGATTACAAATGTGGTTTTAGCCAAAATTGTAAGGGAAGTAAAGTTAATAGAGAAAAATCTCAGTAACTTTTAAATATTTAATATCCCTATTCTTTAATATTTATTTTAATTGTTGCATGTATATCACCTCATAAGAAGTAGTATGAGAGTGTAATAGCCAAAAGTTAGCCAAATGAGGTAAAATGATCATAAGTCAAATGTTCTTTAGCAGACAAACACCCTCTATTCAAGTCAGACTCATTGTACTCCTGGTTTTTATCATCGAGTTCAAAAGTGAGGTTTCAAAGGTGTTTGTGGTAAGCAGTGAATTAATCAGAGGATGCGGGTCTTTGTGACTGTTTTAACAGGCTGTAGTTTGTGTGTGTGCTGCATCTGTAAAACTTAGTGTTTTTTCATTACCTTCCTGGAAAGTGCCTCTAAGTCACAGCCTGTCTTGATAGCATGTCTGTCTTGATGTGGATGGCCTCAGTTTTGATGTGGGAGCATCACACAGGACTTCAGGCTGGTCTAGATGTATGCTTGAAAGTCAAGGCATCCTGTGGTGTCAGGAATTTTCAAGCTCAGCCAGCCAGGTACCTGCTCCTGCGATAACTCTATGGAAGGACCAACCCCTTGAGCAAAATGACCATGCACGTGAGGCTAATGCACCTTTGGAAGGTAGGGGAAAGAAAGAAGGGTGCCTTCTTTACTCATCATTGGTTTTAATGTAACCAGTTCTTCTGCAGTGCTCCATAGAGACTTAGCGGCCATGACAAATATATAACATATATTTTCTGTCTTTTCTTTCAGCTCCACAATGGCTACTATTAAAGTAATTTGGCAAAACAGACTCTATAGTCTGCTATGCAGTAACAAATACACCAAGAAAAGCACAACTTTACTTTTTGCTCCTTCACACTTTGATTCATAGTCAAACTTGAAGTAAAACCTGTTCCTATTACTTTCTCCATGGATTTGTGGCAGCCCATGACTCAGTCCAAGGAACTGATACTGCCCCAAGTAAAATCAGGATATCACAAGCATCAAGGGAGATAAAAGGAACATAATAATAATTATTTTTTAATGTTGGTTGGGTGAGTGTGCTTGGAATGGAATCTTAGAAAGAAAACACTCTCTTTCTGTTTTTGTTTTGCCAATGATGAGCATTCCGCAAGCAACTTGAAATACAAAGATGTGATCTTAACCAGGCCATCTGTGGAGGTGAAAGGCCATTTAATTTGTAGAACTATCTTTTCTCCTTCTTGGCCTTCCTTACTCCTTCTCCCTAATGTAGATTTGTGAGGCAGGTAAAGAGTTAGCCAGAGGCTTGCTCCTATGGATTGTCATTTAGAGGTATCTTTTCTGAGAGGGAATCAATTTCATTTTATTTGGAGCCAGAGGTGATTACTCCTCTGTCACTGTGCAGGCTCCTAGTCACCAGCCTTCTTAATTTTGAAACACATTTTTTTCTCTTATCTATCTGGTAGCTTTTTCAGGGTAGCTTGGTGAATTGGTGCTTTAGGGAAACTTCTTTTAAATAAAGGCAAGGAATGAATACTATGGATTGAATCCAAGAAGCAGGTTAATGGATTAATGTTCAGTACTGTTAGCTCATACACATTTCAGTTTTCAGCAATTCAGGGGATAAAGTTGATGGTTCAGTTCACAGACATTTCTACACATGCATGATGACTATGGACCTATGCTGACCAAGGCAAAGGAAGAGAAGAAAAAAATAAAGTACAGGCAAAATGTATGAGCTTCAGGAAATGCTAACAGGTGCTGAGTACTGTAAAAACCATGTAGTTATACTCACAAGTTGATTTTCTCCGAATTGTGTGGGATTATACACTAGCTCTAACAATGGCATATTGTATGCAGCCTTCAGGGCTGTACTGTGAAAGCTGTAAATTAGAATGAAGAGAAGAAAGTTCTCTACAGTTTCAATATTGAGGAGAATTAGGATCCAGATGGTAAAGCTCTTTATAGCAATACATTGGATGGTGTTGCAAGCTTCTATGGCTACTGCCCTATTATATTCTCTCTGCTAGAATGCAGTTTGGTAGAGGAACTGATTGCTAAGAGCCATCTTGCAAACCTAGGGAAATGAATGTCCTCTCCACCATTAAATTTTCCATCTTTGCTGGCTTATTTTTGTTTTCCTAATCTTTAACTTTATTCTACTCTATTCCCAAATTCAATCAAAAGTAGAAAATATGAAAATGTGATTTGTTATTGATTTAATTTTAGGTGCTGCTTTCTTTTATCCCTCTCACTCTCTTTTTATCACCTGAGTATTTTTCTTGCATTATGAATGCAAGTATGTGAGGCTTCTTGGACATGGATGTCACAGAGTTATTAGACAGGTTTCCACTTGGCATTCTAAATGTCTCTAGTCTAAGACCAACTTTTCTAATTACTGTCTCTGTACAGACAATTCTGATGAGAACTGATGAGGGAGAAGCTGAGGTGTTTCACTGTTCAAGACTTTAGGTTTGCATTGAAGGGATAATTTTTCTGTTTCTGTACTCTCTAGCTAGAATCTTCTTGCCTCCAACCTGTGGGGCCACAGTGGCTTTTCTGCTCAGGCATAGATATAGAGAGTGAGCCACCTTGTGGTCATGAAGAGTAATCTTGGTGTTTTTAGCTGAGCCTTCCAAGTTGATGGATGGGGCACTGCTAATTTTCCTGTTATATCACAGAGGGGTTTTGGTTTTGTGAAAGCTTCCTTTAATGGTATTTTCTGCTTTTGACATCAACTGTTTAGTTATAAGTACAAATTTCTTCACTTTATGACTCATTTTTTCTAACCTGATATGACATATCTTTCACCTCATGTATTTGTTTCTTGTGTGCATATATTTAAAAAATACCTTTATATTATTTTTCATGTATTTAATAATACATATTTTATATATGTTGTATATATTAAAGTATCAAGATACTTCAATAAGGGAAAACTTCATAAAGGAAGCAATAAAATGGTATTTCTTCAGGGTATTTATACTGCTTATTGAATAGTTCATATATAAAAATATGTTAATATATCTACATGTTTGTACTTGAGGAGATATTTACATATCTATCAATATAAATATATGAACAGAATAAAATACATATCATAGCCTTCATTCTGCATCAAAATAGAGTCACTAGGTATTATTTCCTATGTCTTTTTAAGACTTTAATCTAGCTATTCCATTCCTAGAGCTATGACAGCCCACCTTACTTCCTTATTCCTGTTTAGTGTAGTGCTCACTCACGCTGTACTTCAGATCAGCACTGGCATCAGTATAGGAGGCAAACCTCTTGGTTGGAAGCATTGTGACTGAGGTCATGCCTTTGGGAACTGGAATTCTCCCAGTTCCACATGATATATATATCATTATATCATATATATATATATATATATATATATATATATATAATGTGTGAAGATATTGTATAATAAAGGATAGAATTATTCCAGGTACTTATTTCTAATTTAGAAGAATTAGAAGCACGTGGGAGAGATCCAATTAAACCAGGGTTTATCTTAATTGTACTTTTCTTTGATAAAAAAAATACTGAAAAGTCTAATGGCAGGTAATTTGGTTAATTTTTAAACTCACTATTTAATAATGACATTATTTAGAGAACATACTGACTAGGATCAAGTGTATAAATTTGCTTTGCAGGTCTTGAATTTAGTCTCCCTCTAGAAGCCCCATCTATTCTACATTATTCTTCAACTGTACTCATTTATTTGGTCACGTAGCCAGTATAAGTTAATAATTCTCTGCATTCATTCTTTTAAAAACAATAGAAAGACATTGTTTTGAAAGCTTTTCTTCCAGGAAAGTTATCTATAGCTTGAAGAATTAATACAAACAAAAATTAATAATTCCTAATTTAATCTTAAGAAGTGATCATATAATGCTCCACTTATTTGAGTTTGTATATCTTATTCCATTTGTTGTCTTTGAAGTGAAATCAGTTAAAATAAAAATGCTCATCATGGGCCAGCTCCCATGT
Organism: Trachops cirrhosus; assembly: GCA_028533065.1. Lineage (NCBI taxonomy): Eukaryota > Metazoa > Chordata > Mammalia > Chiroptera > Phyllostomidae > Trachops > Trachops cirrhosus. The sequence goes on along the minus strand of CM052543.1, from coordinate 47,316,312 downwards.
CATCCTGAAGAAATATAAAAAGCAAATTAAATAGTTTTAAGATAACAGGTAGTAATCTTGAATATTCATACCTTTAGAAAATTTCCACTAAATGTTAAGTGTTAACTGACAATTACTTAGAAGTGTATTATTCATCTGTGAATTTTTGTTTGAGACTGTCCTCATATGTGTCAGTAGTGGGAAATACAATCTTGATTGAAATTTAATTTAACAAGCAAATGCTCCTCTCATTGTAAGTCTCTCAGCTAGAACTCAGTGAGATGGATGACTCAATGGACACAGGTCTCCAATCATTATAATATATTCCAAGTTGATGGCTAGTAAGCAAACAATTATTTCCTCGTAAAAAGTAGGAAAAAAAGCCTTTTATTCCACATGACTTTAGAATATGAAACATTGCAAAGAGAGCAACTTACCTCCTCTCTCTCTTTCTCATTTCCCCGTCCCTCTTTCCTGCTTCCTTTGTCTTTTTCCTACCAACCCAATATACTTAACTTCCTAGTTTCCCATTTAAGAATTGTGAATCCCCAGTCCCTCTCTGAATTGTGATCCATTCTGTTAATTATTTTTCATAATATCCTTTGAATGTATGTAAATTAGATTTTGGATGAACTGAAATAGTTTATGGATTCTCTGCATAAATCACACCAGGTGAAAAAAACCAACCTGTTTAAGGAGCAGGATATTTTTGGACCTTCCTCATGTGCTCCAGAGACTGAGGCTCTCTCAGTGCTGCTGCCTGTAAGTATGTGCCTTCAGGGGCAGGCAGCCTGCACACTGTTCAGAAAGACTTTCCTCAATTTATTCCTAGTTTTAAAGAAAACATTATGTGACTATTGTGTGTCAGTTGAAGCTGTGAATGAGCAGGTGCAGCAATATACACTCTCCTGTGTCTAGGCTGGTTTCCCAAGGTAAGGTCGTGTAATGAATACATTTGTGTAGTTTCTTTAATAATGATATTATTATTATTACCATCATCATTATTTGATTAGAATAAAGAATTTAGAAAATTATTCCACTCTCCTCTCAGTTAAATAATTCAAAATAAAGCATTCTTAAAGTGATTATAAATTGTCTTATTAATACTCAAGTAATAGGATAGTGCTTAATCATTCTAAATAAAATATGTCATTTAGACTCTCTCAATTGTTTTACATACTGTGGCAACAGGATTGTCTGATGTTTTTTATATTAATATTTCAAATACCCAGCAATAGTGACTAAAACCTGCAATCATGGTTATCTTTAATTTAGACTTAAAGTTTCCAGTTTTATTATTTGTTCCTAATGACTAACTTTTTGACTTTTCAATATTATTTTTGAATCTGTTACTATTAATCCAATGTAACAACAATGACACTCACAATGTTCACAATACAAAAAGGTAAATGATATGTCCAGTGCTGCTTCACATTCTAGGGATTTTGCATTAAAGTTGTTGGCTATAAAACAGTTGTTTGGAAAGGCCAAGTAATAGTCTTCACTTGAGAAGATTTATATTAATGGTTTAGCAGGCTCACCTATGCCTACTAAATGGTAAACTGAATTTGTTTGTTGTTTTTGATGATTCACATAATCGGATGCAGGATATATAAAGAAGTACCAAGACTTTAGTACAGGACTTGAGAAATAAAGTTAATCAGCTAAGGAGAACCAGGAAATGGAAATGCCATAGCAGTTTATATTCACACCAGTTTGTGTGCGTGTGTGCATTTTCAAACTCCACAGGTGTGTCATCTTGCATACTGCATCTTGCATAGGGATGAGAATCGCACTTATTCTCATTCATTCTGCGTTACCCAGGTTTTCTTAGGCTCACCACAGACTTCACATTTGTTGTGAAGGGTGAGTGGTGCATCTCAGATCCTCTGGTCTCCCCTTACTTTTGTATTTTTCCACTAATTGAGTGCATCTTTCAACCACAGCTTCAGGCATAAAAGGAAAGCTGAGTTGAGCATTAAAAGGACCCACTTTCCCTCCTAAAGAGACACATCATCCACTCTCATTCACCTTTTACAAGATGTGGGGGATTAAAAAAAACACAAAGTTTTAAGGAACAATGAAAATTTTTCCTTTGTTTACATCTCTGAGAAAAATGACTTTTCAATATTTAAAATTGATTTGTATATATGCTGCATTGTAACTTAGAGGTGAATAAGGATAACTTTCTCATGCATACAGCCATTCACTGTGAATGTAACTTTCACAGACATTTTGTGTACGATTTCTCCTCTGCAAACATTTTGAGGTTACGGGCTATTTCATGTAGGTCAGTGTTACCAAAATCTTCACAGTAATAAGAATTACCTGATGTGCTTTTTCAAAAAATAATTTTCTATTAACTTCCATGGAGATTATTCTCATTTAGCTTTTCTGGGATGGTAAATAAGAGTTAGTATTTTTAGCTAATAATTTTTATAATCACAGAAGGCTGGCAAACACTGAGATAGATCTTGTGTGTGTTCCTCTGTGACTTGCCCATAATAAGCATTTGATGTTTTTAATATAACTAACTTTCATTTTATTAGACCCTACTTGCTGAGACACTTTAAAACCTTGTATCTGTGATTTGACCCAATTAGTTTATCCACTCCGCCCTGTGTCATCAGTGAATTGAACGAGTGAGGCTTCTGTGTCTTTTGCATTTGCATCTCTGACTTTGAACACAATTCAGTTCAACAAGCTGCCAGAAGCCTCCCTCCAGTCTGGTATTGGAGCAATCATTCTCGTTAATTGTCATCAATGTTTGAACTGCAAATCCATCTAACCATGAATCCTTTATTCTACTTATATATGCTTTCATTCTGCTGGTAAGGCCTGTCTGAATTGACACTATGCCAAATCTTTACTGAAGTTACTCTTAAAATAACTACTGAAAAAAAATTTTGGCGTGATTTTTTATAAACCCATGTAGTTTTCTAACAATTACTACTTATTTTCTGAAATCTTTGCAGACTCTATTCATCATGATCCGTTATAGAAATTTGTTGGGTGGGGGATAAACTCACAAATTTACTTTTCCTCATTATCAGTCTTCAGGAGATCCACCAATTCTCTGAAATTTTTGAATACTTACCAAGAGCAGTTTTAGTGTCTCATGTGACATGCACCTTGCTCAGGTGTGTGTTCTGTACGCATGTTCCTACTTATTATTGGTGTAAATCCTGGCTGGCCTAACTCTATGTTGCAATGTACAGTATGAAAGATTACTTCCTTTTTTCTTTAAAAGCAAATATTTGTTGGGTAATTTGGCTTTTCTTGGTTTTTATTAAAACATATCATTGGTCCAAGGGAGTTAACCCATCTTCCATATTTTTGTTTTTATTACAAACATGCCTAAATTATCTTCTTTAATTTAATAAAAATGAAATTATTTTTTAGAATTTTTAGGGATCTCAGCTTAGTCTAGATTTTAGCCCTGAAGGAAAAAATAACATACAGGTAATTTAATCTATTTAAATTTTCATGCCAGAACTGCATAAGCAATAAATATTGGACTTGTGGCATCCAACAGAAGTCTTTCGAACATTGGACCTGACATTCAGTCAAGACCACAGAGCAAATAGTTTCAGAAAGTCTAGATATAAATGCTGTGTTTGATGAATATAATGTTATTTTATGCAGATTTAGGGGTATTGTATCACTACTAGGACAGTTAGTTCAAAACATGACTTTTATTTGCTTCTGATATTTTGCATTGAGAGTTCATGTAAGACATAATTAGAACTGGTCAGTAAAAAAAATTAAAAAACCTTGAAGGTGATATCATAATCAAGCACAAAATAATAAAACCTCAGTTATTCAGTTATTGCCAGTAGTAAAAAGTTACATTTTGTGAGTTTGTTTTTTAAGTAAAATCATCTGAGTAAAATGTAGTTGGTATTTAGTCTCTTTAAAAAAAAAGCAACCTAGAAACACTAGTTATAAATTATAGGATTCCAGAAAGATAAGGAAGATAACATACAACAAATGAATTTAATAGTCAATATTGGTATATTGTTTTTTTCTTAAAAATGTAATGTTACTGTATTTCTCCCTGTGGCTGTTCCCTGGGGACACGTGAGGAATCTTTTTAGGTTGTCGAATATTTTATTTGTTTTCAGTTGTATTTTCAGCTTGCTGTCAGGAGGGAAGACCCAGAACATGCTGCAGGAAATTGTCAAGGGAGTCTGAGTAACTATAGCATCAACTTAGGGAATTAATACCATATGACTTGTGTAAAAACAAATCTTTTTCTCTAAATCTCTTTCTTAGTATCAGTATTTTTCCCTGGACAAGTCAAATCAACATCATAAAACTATCAGCTTAATTTTTTTTCATAAGCTGTGAGAAGTGTGCAGTGAATTTGGTTTGCATTAAATATACTCTTCAGGAAAGTTGAAATGCCACCAATGACTGACTTTGGTGGCCTCGGACATTTCTTTCCCCCAACCCTCTAAGAAAACCCATACTCAGCCTTCACTAAAGGAAGGGAAAGAGCAAGGGCACAAAAGGTTCTGCACGATTCAAATATAAAGCTTATTTCATGGGAGCAGAGGCTGGCATGTGAGGGAAATGTCTTTTGCTTCCTTTCATTTTCATGTCACTATGTTGTGCATGATTTAAATCTCTTGCTTGTCTAGGCTTTTGTAGAGGGAGGCATTGAAAAAAATGCTGGGTGAGAGTTAGAAAACACAGAAGCTGAGCATGAATTTAAGATTGAGATTTAAGACCTCAGGACCTCAATTGTCTCTCTGCAGGAGTAGGGGGAAATAAGATCAAGGTCATGATTCAAGTGTATTATTGAATGGTCCAAAAAACATGTTCACACCACATTCTGAGACACAGGATGGGAGGCACTGAGCTAAGATGACATCTAAAAGGGAGCTTCATATGGAGGTAACTCATGTGACTATCTCGCTTAAAGTCGATATGCAAGTTTATATATACATATAAACTTGTATGTATATACACACACACACACATACATACACACACACAGCTACTATTTGGCCTGCATGAATAGAGTGCAATGCCTCACCTCCCATTTCTTTCCAGGTCACTGTGTCTCTCCCATTCCCTATCACCGTGGTTGTCATGGGAATTCCAGATTAAATGTGGCAGTGCTGAGAAAAATCACCACAGGGGACTGCCAGTGTTTTTGGTTGTTTTGAACTTTAACTCTATGTGGCAGATTCTATGATTAGCCTTTTGTGAGTGTGGTCTATTTTCATCTTCAAACCAATCCCATGAAGTTGGGTCTGTGATTAGTTCCCTTTTAGAGATGAGGAAATTGAGGTATGAGGAAGTTAAAAAAAAGTCACAAAAATTCTAACCAGGAGATCTGGCTTCAACTGTAACCTGTAATGATCTAGCACCAGACTCTAGGTATCTCTTTTTCCTTTGATCTATCTCCAGAAACTTTTCCTGTTACTGAACTAAAGCTCAAACTACAGCAAGTGCAGCTAAGAAAAGGCAGACTTCTGAACTTGTAGACCTTTTCCCTGTGAGGTAGTAGGGTATACTGTTTGAATTCAAGCACCTTTCCCTCTCATGTTTTTATGTACCAACTGGGTGATCATGAGTAAGTTATTTAACCTCTGCGTGTGTCACTTCCCTGCTATGTTAAATGGCATAAGTGTCTTTCTCATGAAGTTGGAGTGAGGATCAAGTATGTTATCCTGTGTATATAAAGCACTTAGCAGCGCTTGACACATGGTAAGCACTAAGTGTTAGGTATAGTTTTCTTCTGTTTTCACTTTAGTGTTTGAAAAAATCTCATAGTTGCCAGAGTTTGTTTTTCGTTATTTCCCAGTGTGTTTCCTATAATCTTTTCTTCTGTGGAGCACATGACACTGACATATGTTTCCACTTCTGTGTGGGATGCCGAGGCCACAGGGAGGTCTACAGTCTGATTCCTGAGCTCAGGAGTTCAGACAAGTGACAAAATACTTGTTAAAAATGCAACATTTATAGAGATGTGAGAGCAAATAGCTTCTTTTTTAAAAAACAATTGAGATAGAGGATGAATGTGGGGCAAATATGGAAGAGAACAATAGTGTGATATTGCTGGAGGTAGGCAACTGTCCAAATGTGGAGAAATTCTGTCTTGAACTAGGAAACTTTAGTAAATTTTTCAGCCAGAGAGGAACATGCTGCTCAAAGGTAACTCAAGGCAGTACTGGACTGTGACAACATTGATTGCAAAGGTGGTAAAGATGCCAATCTACAAAAAATGTATCATCATCCTGCAATGAAAAATAATTGGATTTCTTTTTACTGGAAAGAAGAAAATGTTATTATTCCTTCTGTCTATGGATAAAGTGTGATTCTCTGTGCATGCTCCTAGGGATTCTCTATAGGGAAAGGAACATTAAAGAAAGAATAATTTTGAACTGACAAAGAATAAGACTCCTCCGAGGAGGTGTTACAAAATTCATCATTATGGTTACTCAGGTTATTCACTCTCTGTGAAAGTGATAAATTATTCAACCTTTTCTCAATAATAAATTTTACTAATAACATTCTAACTTTATTCAGACTGTAAAAATTAATTCTGTGGATAGTGGTACAATTATTTCCGTGGCTCTCCTGCTGTCTGTGGCATGATTTTTTTCAAGCAAATATTATTAAAATTAAAATCAAGTAACATAAAACATAAAATGTAATACATTTTAAAAGACCTAGATGACATGAGTCTGAAAAGGTAAACGAAGAGACTAAAAATAATTCCAGTCTCTACTTTTCCAGATTGGCTAAAAATCCTTTTTCCTCAGAAATGTGGTGATATTTTTTTAACACATATATATTGGGTTATCAAATTGACTAAATAAATTGTTTGCACTTATATGATGTATTTCATATCTACATTCTCTCTCTTTTTCTCTCTTCTCTTTTTTCATCCTTCCTAACCATTCCTTTATTTCTCTCTCTCTCTCTCTCTCTCTCTCTCTCTCTCTCTCTCTCTTTTCCTAAAAATAAGAATGTTCTAACTGAGTAGAAAAACTTTACACTCAGAATTTAACGTGGCTGTGAATCCTGTGTCCCTCCTTGACTTGCTGTGTTCCTTTCAAAAGTCCCTAAACTTTCCTGGTATCCATTTCTTTACACAAATAATTAGGTGATATTTATGTTTGCTTTAAAAATGTAGTACATTAATATTATTGATTATCTACCTAAAATGTCAAAAATACTCAAACATTAATTTACCCTATATTCTAACTATGGTTTGCTTCAATATCCAATGATTGCTACAACTTTGTAATTTTGGTTACCTTGAAAATTCTGACTTAAGTTTTATAGACTTGGTCAGTAAAATTAATTGATGGATTCTTTATATGCTTAGGTTATCAAGTTGTAATTTTATCAAATAATTATGTTATGTTTTTCTGATATCTTGGACTATGAATTCCTTGAGAATGCGTATTGTATTTTACTTAAATCTTCAGATTCTTAAGGTGTAGTATCTACCAGACATATAGTAAGTACATAATATATGTTGAACTTTTTAAAATTGACATTATTAATGAAACTTTTTGGCCTCATTATATTATATAACATCTAAGGATATTGTTCACTTTAATGATTGAATATAAAATAATTTATTTTTAATATTTTATCACTGAACTGCATCATACAGGTTAACTGTGTCATTTCTTTCAATAACATTTCTATGAGAAATTTAATAGAGCTATATACAAATGCTTCATTAATGGTTGGTAGCAATGTTTTTGTTTGTGTTGTTGCATCAGTTTGTTTTATATTGTTCTCAGACAGAAAGCCAGCCTGTCACCTATAACTAAGATAACTAAGATTCAGCCCTATATAAAGATGCGAAGCTGACTTTCCGATTCATGGTATAAAGAGAAATCAAGATCTAATGAAATACACAGGACATGCCTCATTTCCAGAATTTTTCAGCTGAAGACTAATTCTAGAAGTTCCCAAAATGTCTTAGTCCATGACATAGTGAATGGATTCCTATATGAATGTTTAAGGTTGTATTCAAATTGCTCGATGAACTACACAGAATCATGCACATAGAGAAACTAGGTGGTCTCTCCTCCACACAACAGATCTGTTGGATACAGTTCAGCAAGCATCTTTAAATCACCTACTCCATGAACATGCAGCATGTTTTTGTTTTCTCGCAAGCTGACTCCATGAGACTGCTGATTTTTCTTATCTGTGCTTCAAATTTTTTATCAACAAAATGCAACAGTTGGAATGAATGAATGGTTTGAATTTTCCCCAGCTCTAATGTCCCAACATCTTCAGAGTGTGATTGGTCCCTAACTTTGATGTTATGTTATTTTTATTGTTCTAAATTTTCTAACCTTTGACTTTTTTGTGAGGCAATGTCTCTCATTTTTAGTGATCCTATGCCTTGTGAGTCTAAGTATAAAGTCTAGAGCCTTAACACCCTTCTCTATTATACAATTTCTTAACATCTAGTTCCTGAGCCTTTCTCACAGTTCGTTGTCCTGGTTGTATTCTTTGTGAGTTACATAGGAAATAGAAGAATACCTGATGCTAGTTGACTATGAGTTAAGCTGTTTTGGAAAATACTGATGTTAGGAACACTTTACAGGTAATCTAATTCAGTGGTTCTCAAATTTTATTGTGCATAAGATAAGTGTAGTAGTCTTATTCAAATATAAATTTCTGGACCCCATTCTAAAGTTTTCTGATTTAGTGGGTCTAATGGGAACCAATAATTTGTAATTTAACAGGTTCTCACATGATGATGACGATGGTGATTATGATCTGGAACCATACTTTAAGAACCACTATTTTTAGGTCAACTCCCTTTTTAGGGATGGCTAGTGGTGGTCCAAATTTATACAGAAAATATGTACCAAATGTGATAAAAAGTCTTGTTATGACAACACACCTAGTCCCATGTTTGCTTCCATTAAATCGGTGTTTCTGATAGTATGTTCTGCGGAACATTACTTATATCAGATAGAAAGCACACATTCACATAAATAACAGTTATTTACTTTGTTTATTTGCATTAGCACTTGATCAGAACACCTGTTTCTTGTAAATATTACGATTAATAAAGACATCCATCGACTAAGTCTTTAATTGCTAATTTTTACAAATAATTTCTTAGTTATTTTTAAAATTTATTTGCTTTATAATCTATTCCCTCAGTGTCATTCCAAATTGATTTCAATCGTCCTTTTTCCTTGCTAGAATTTCTCTCTCATGGTTAAAGCCATAAGCACTAACTGCTAAAGCTGATCAGTTTCTAACTGAGAGTCGTCAATTTTCAACACGATAGTATACAAGCGTGTATTTGCCTCCAGGGTTCTCTCGTGTCTGCTTTACGTGTGAAATCACTGTTCGCAGGAAGTCTTCACTTGGCAGAAGGAAAATCAGGTTGGGAATTAGTTCTGTGTTATTGTTATTATTTTAAGACTTTCTGTGTCTGAGCCTTAATACTTTCCTTCAAGTACATAAATATCAATCAAGGTCTGAAAAAATGATTAGAATGTCATGCTAAAGATAAGATGATTTGAACAGAGGTAGAGTTATGGTAGGACAGATGCTTAGTACTATCTTTCCTTTAGTGAACTGGCCCTTGCTGTAGGGCAGAAAAAAAGACCTGTAAGTGACTCAGACAAGACACAGCACCTGTGTTAGACTATGCATAGGAAGAAGGCAAGTAGCTCTATATTTCTCGAAGTAGAAAGAGAAAAACAAAACATCCAGGATTTGGTCAAGCAAGGGAGGAGAATTCCTGAAATGCATGCGCAGGCTGAGCTGGATAATGGAAAGCATTCAACTTTTCAGACAGGCAGGCTGATGCACGAGTGATGCTTGTCATTGCCAAATTATCTGGCTATGACCTAGGGAAAATTATTTAATCTCTTGGAATGTCAGTTTTCTCATCTTTAAAAGTGGAATAACACTTTTTTTTTTGCTAGGTTGTAATTACAATAATGCCTGGGAAGGCATGAGAGCATCTGTTTCTTATTATATTAGATACTCCTAAAACTAGTCAAAGAATGGATACTAAGATATTTTATCCTTCAGCTTTATTTTGCAGAGAATAGTGTATCAACTTAAGGTGGATAAACACACTAAAATGCTAATGGAGGATTTGCTTTAGGTTGTAAAATATATCATGTTCCTATCTTTTCTTTGTCAGTGTCAAAGATGATGAGGGAAGTACTTGTAAAGTCTATTTTGTCATAATTCCAGGTTACTTAAATATACTTTTGTTTCCTCCATCCAGATTTTGGACTGTTTCCACTGTTAAGTAGAGAATCTATTAAACATAAAATATGTTAAACCAAAAGAAGTTATGGAACACTGCCATAGAATTTGTTTTCTTCATTGGATTATATAACATTTCAAAGAACCCCAGCTTAGGTAAGATGTTCCTCAATATCTGTTCACTTTGTGTTCATCTTGCCTCTTTTATTCTTCTCTGGTTAATACTAAGAATCCAGATGGAAAACAGGATCAACTAGCATTGATTGATTTTGTTTCACAAAGGTGTATTACAAATTGTTCACGTACTTTACAAAGGATGGAATGTCGACTCCACTCCCTCATTGCTTGTGTGCACTAGAACCCTAGGACACCTCTTCGATGTCTTTGTGCTGCCCACGTGGCTACTTGGCGCTAGAACAGGGGCATCTTTGTTGGCAACCCAGCTTCATTAGACACCCACGTGCTTCCTATGAGCAGTGCTCCAGGACTAATTCTGCAAGATTATGTGCCTATTTATTTCTAAGGTGTTTCAAGACGAAACATCGTAGGAAGAAGATATATGAATAATATCGCACTTTGAGAAAAACACAATTGCTATGAAACCTTCTGAGAGCTTTTAGAATTCAGAGCTAAGCTGGTTGTGGATTCAAAGTGAGATTTTTATAATATGAATTGGATCATGTGATTCACTTAAAATCCTTTAATAATACACCACTGTATTGAGAAGGAAGCCCAAGCTCCTTAGGATTCATCTGTTTCTCTGTGGTATGGGCTCTGTTGTCTTTCAGGCTTGCATACAACCCCTTTCCCAGGAACAACTGTGCTGCAACCAGAGGATGTTCCTCACAAGGCCATGGTCTCCTGCTTCTGAATGTATAGTATATGTCCCCCCTTGAACTCCACCTTTTCCTTTAAACCTTACACATCATCAACTTTTGGAAGCATTCTTTGACCACATTTACCAGGATTAGGTACCCTTATCTCTCCTTATTTCTGTCATAGTGCGTAGCATTGCCTTGTCCTTGTCTCTTGTAATCCTTTTTCAGTTGTATGTGAATTTCATGTTTAATTCACTCTCCGTGCCTGGAGCCTATCACACAGTATCCTGCACAAAGGAAGTGTTCAATAAATGTTCAAACAGAATAAATACCTTCACTTATCCAACATGAAGAATATGTATCATAGAAAGCATCCCCTCTAAAACGTGACTTTTGAGAATGAGACATAATTACTGCAAACTCCAAGTCATTCTCACTATTCTCACTATTTCATTCTCACTATGAAATATTGAAAAAGCAGTCTAGCTTTGCCACTAGGTACTATATTACTGAATAGGCATGCCAAGGACATGCTTAGGCACAACAACATTATTATCCTTTTAGGAAATTATACCTGTTATTTCACATAATACAGTCATATTGGTCATGTGAAAAGTCAGACTATTGGTTGACTTTCTTACATATATAGTATGATTTCATATATTTTTACTTAGAAAATATATCTGTGAAGAAACACAATACTAAATTTAATGTTTAAGACTTCTAGAGTTCTAACATAGCTTTAATACAAGTAATTATGAGGTTGAACTAGTTATTCACTTTTCTATGCCTCAGTTTGATCTTATTTATTAAATTAGTATAATAAAATTGAATTCTCAGGGGTTTAGTAAAAGGAAACAAGTAAAAGTAAAAGAAAACCTCCATGAAATAAGTAGAAGTTCAGGAAATGCTATTAGTGACACTTACTAGGGCCTTACTTTTATTCCCCTCATAGTGTGACTTATGAACTACAAGTCATACAAAAAATCATAAAATATTTATTCCTTGTAAAATCAAATTAAATCAATACCATTTTACATTGAAGAACCAGCTGTTACTGTATTCTCCTTCTAGTTTCCCTTGATCCTTGCAGAGTTATAAGAATTAAGTGCCACATTTTTCATGTGGCTCATAATAGGTATTTACTTATTATCCTTACTTATTTTATAGTATATTTGAAAGTTGTGAGCACTTAATAAATATGTGCTGAATTTTCTTGATAAGAGGTAAAAAAAAGCCCATAATGAATGTGAGGGTGATATATAGGTCTAATATATTTATATATATGATAAATATATAAATCTTAAATTTTGCTTGATGTTTTTGATGGAGATATAGCTGAGTGTTCATAAAAATGATAATTCACATTAGTCTCATTATACATCCCAATAAAATCCCCTAATAAAACAAAGGACAAGAGCAACTAAAAGGCGGTATTATTTCCTTGTTTCTTTCTGCACCCTGAAAATCTAAGATGCACCAATAAGTGGCCAGAGGTTTTTCTTGAGTAAAATGGCCATGTTATAATATAATTTCACTACACTGAATGATATCCAAAATAATCAGAAAAATTGAAAGTACAACAAATCTTCCAAGTGAGTTACTGTGCTAGACACATGGCCTGTTGTGTTTTATACATAGGTTGTATTGGGCATATACAATCCTGGAAAGAAGATCCAATCACAACTTAGAACCATTATTGTTAAATTGAACTTTATACAAGAGGTAACTTACTGGCTTTCCTTTCAATCAAACCAGTCATTTCCCTTTGACTATTAATTATAAGTAGTTCAAGATCACAGAACAGTTGGACTCACTACAAAACCAAACTGGTTTATAATGGGCTGCATGGAGGAGAAATTGGTACTGAGCTGCATTAGACATGAGAATATAGGGAAAGGAAGTCTGCTGTGTTTCAGGTATTATGCTGGGTGTCTTTGCTCACATTTTGTACCATCTTTAAACATATTTTTAATGTCTCCATCAGTCCTCGGAGGTATTTGTTATCTTTCCCTTTAAAGATGCCTCTGCTTACAGAGGGTGGGAAGGAAATGGATGGCTCACTAAATGGTAAAAAGGATTGGGAAAATTAGTTTTTGCATCTGCACCCCAGAACATGCTTATTGATTTTAGAGAAAGGGAAAGGGAGGAGAGAGAGAGGGAGAAAAACATCTATGTGACAGAGAGACATCAATTGGTTGCTTCTGGCAAGTGCCCTGACTGGGGATGACTGGGACTTGAATCTACATCCCAGGCATGTGCCCTGACTAGGAATCAAATCTGAGGCTTTTCAGCTTATAGGACAATGCTGCAACCAACTAAGCCACATGATCAGGGCAAATTAGGAAAATCATTGACCTGATCAAATAAAACAACTCTTTCATAGTAATAGTAGTCATTTTCCAAAATAAAAGTTGAGATTAGAATGAACTTTTCTCCATCTTTATTCCCTTGCATTTATCTTCATGAATTCTTTGGTATTAGAATAGTTACTTTGTAAAAACAAAACTTCTCTCTTAAATTCAAATCCTATTTTATTATTAAAAAATGAAAATTGACACATTGGGAGAAATGTGTTTGCTTTGCGTTTCAAGTGCTTGCGAATAACCTGCAAATGCTTTCACAGTAGAGATAATTATACCCATCTCTATCCCCACCTTAATTCCAAACACAGTCATTCTCTGGATTCCACCTAACCACAATCACATTTTAATAGATATTGTTACAGAACTCATTATGCATCCTCAAAATTTGCTGTCTTCTGTTTGTTTCATGCTTACATTCATCCCCATGACTAAGGGCAATAGGATTTTCATCTAGCCACGGTCAAGTTACTTGTAAGGATTTGGCCAAACGCTAAACCTCTCAGATTCCGTATTGGGACAGTTTTGGTCTAAGTGGAGTTAAGGATGTGTTCTAGTTCCAAGATGGCATGATTTGATGCACTCTCTTTCTCTCTTTTCTCTCTGTGTCTCTCTTTCTCTCTCTCTCCCTCCCCCTTTCCTCCCCACTATACTTCATAAGACCTGGGCTAGTTTTATGACTCTGGAACTTTACCTCTTTGAACTTCAGTTTCTCCAGGTTAAATTCCATGGTGTCTGACCACCATATAATCATGAAGCTAGACCAGCAATTTTTAACCAGTGTGCCATGAGAATTTTTAAAACTCAATACCTAGCTATTTAGGCAGGGGTACTGACCTCTTTTCTTTTAGATTGTCAAAAATAATGATAATAAAAATAACACAACAGTAGCAGTCCAATGTGAATGAATCAAAATTACACCTATTTTTTTTTGTCAGATTGGCAAAAGATAGTTTTGGTGTGCCACAGAATTTTAATAGTTTATGTGTGCCTTGAGAGGAAGAAGGTTGAAAATCGCTGAACTCACCTAGTCTGTTTTGTTGAGTGTGAGTCAGTCAGAAGTGTATGCGTGAGGTGCACAAACATATGAATTTGAGTGCAGGGAGACTTTGTTTCTAACTACGGTTCCTCACCTCTAGCTTTGGGACACTATTAGCCCCCTTCCTCTATTTCTACTCTCTTCAACTTACCAAGTTTCTTGAATAGTTCATCATTTCTCTTCCTTTCCCTGTTCTAAAATGTCACCTTTTCCCATCACTCTCCTTTTGTTCAAACTGAACTAGTCACGCTGGACATACTCGATTTTTAAAAAATACCAAAATCTCTTCTATATCAAAACATTTTTCCTTGCTGTTCTCTGGTATAGATGGCCCCACCACCAGCTCTTTGAGAGGGACACTCCTCCTCATGCTTCAGATTTCAAGTTAAAAACTGCTCTGTCCTGACCACCCTTTCCAGATACTCACATGTAGTATGTGTTCTACCAGATGTCTACTTTTTCTCTGTTACAGCAATCTGTTAATTTTATAGCTCCTTTCTCAAAGAAGAAATTGTAAGTCTATGTCTTCATTTCTTTGTCAATTTTTAAATATTGTATTGTACACTCTAAGAGGAAAGAACGGCCTTGTCTATTTGTTTACTACTCAACAAGCATTGAGAACTGTTCTTGGCACACAGTAGAGATTAAATGTTTGTCAAATGAAAGAATGAATGTGTGAGTTTCATCTTCTGCACCCATAAAATGGGGGACAATAGTAATTTGAAAACTTGGGTATATAACTTGGCATGCTCACAAAAATGGTTCTTACTAATTAACTGATATGATCCAACTGATGAGATCAGAAGGTTTACAGTATAGAAAAGTGGAAGAGACACCTTCCTTAAGGCAAGGATACTAAAGTAGTTTTTACTGTTACTTATGCTGTATTATTATTATTCATCCAATCTACAGCTCCTTAGCTCATGCTACTTAGCTGAACTGCAAAGGGAGCAGCCCACAGAATCCAAACAGGGTGTTTTATTGGTCAGCTGTTCTGAGGTTCATCTCTGTGAGCAGGACACAGCAGTACCTGGTATGGAAAACAGTTTTTTTTTTTTTTCAATGCTGCCTTGGGCAGTTATTTGCTTGTGTCTTCTCCTTCTTACAATAGCACACTACTCCTCTTTAACTTGACTTGTAATCTTGAGCAACATCTATTTCCTTCTGAGCCTAGGCTATCTCATCTATAAAGCTGGGATTGTAATAACATCCTTACTACTCACATAGGATTGATAAGAAATGAAAATCTACTCAGTTGCATTTTATTTTATATGACCCTAGGAAACATTTTAGCCATGCAAAGACTCAATTTTCACATGTGTATGGTGGAATAATGATAATTAGTTCTCATATTTAGTGAAAACAAACACATATAGAGTCTGTAAAATCCAATAGTAAATTATTAAATATTATTCCATGTATATGGTAAGGAGGTGTCTCCAAAACATGGTGGCCATTTTCCCTGTCCCTCTAACGACCAGTCTGGGGAAATACCAAACACAGTTAGCACTTGCAAACCAGTGTAAGTGCTATAGATGGGGACTTGCTGGGGGAGGAGGACATCCACATGAGCTGGAACATAAGGGGCAGGTTCAGTGATAAAGTTGTATGAATTTGAAAAGGGGGAAGAGGGCACAAAAATAAAACTTCTATTTGGTAACTGACAGTAGGTGTGGTTTTGCTCAGGGGGCCATCAGTCAGTTGGTACTTTTTCTTTTGTCTATCATTCCTAATTCTTTGTCACATAATGTGAATGACCTTGCTAGACTGAGCTATTTAACTAGAAATTTCCTATTCTGAATTAGCGTAGAGTACCCTACTTTTTATGCATAATCTCTTTTGAGAATTGTTTAATTAATGTTTGTATATTAGCTAATTAGCATTACCATTTTTCCCTCAAAAGCTCTATAAACTATAAAGTAATTTGTCGTTTATATAAACTATATATAACTATATATATAAACATATATGTGCGTGTGTGTGCTTATATACACATAAGCCACACTAGGTAAGGAAGGCGGTTCATGTGACCCTCTAAGAATTTGTTCTTAGACATGGCACAGTTTTTTTACCTGCAAGATACAGCATGAAGAATCCTGGAGAGGCTAGGTGTTAGGTTAATGAAAAGCATCTTTGTCCTTCTAAAGACAAAGGCAGCTAGCTTTTTCCTAGCAGAAAATATGTTCTCAATGACTGTTTATGCCTGGATGTTGGAAAAGAGGCCCTTCAATTGACAAACTCTAATAGAAACAGGAAGGGCTTCAATTACGAGTTGCTGAGAATAACACTTTGAGCACGGAGACGTGCACTTTCACTGTCATCGTTTATTTTAAAGATAACCATGCAAACAAGCTTAGAGCTGAAGTCTACTTTTTGTTGCAAGGTGTTCCAATTATCCATGGAAGTGAAGGTTGTGATAGGTCAACTAAAACATGGAATATACATATTGATACAACAAAAACTCCAGTCACTGTAAATGACCAGTTTCTCATTAACATCATCATTCAGTGAACTTCCTACTTTCTTTCTGAAAATCACTAATCTTAATAAATTGAACCATAATGCTTTTGTTTGGAAAATGGGGTCAGCAATATACATATTTCTTGATTTGTTGTGGAGATTAAATTACTGAACATACGCAACTTGTCTGGCACAAAGAAGATTCACAAGCACTGCGAGTTTATGTCACCCCTTTCCTTGCAACTAACATAGTGTGGATATTCAGTAGACACTCGGTGACTGCCTACTGAGTGAATGCCTTATATGACAACCACACAGGTAAATTCAAAAAGGAGAATCATGGTTCAAACTTGAACAATGCTACCTTTGAATCCATTTCTATTAAAAAAATTGCAAGAGTTTGTTTAGCTTGCTTTCAGAAGACTAATTTTTGAGTGTATAATTATATTGCAGGAAAGGTAATATTTTCACAACCAGGTTTCTAAATCCCAACATCCAACATTCATTGATTTCAGGTTTTAGAATCCCAATACCCAACATTTATTTATTGCTTTATTTTCAAAACAGAGAGCACACATGTTTTTGGAGGTGTGTATGGCTGTTTTAAGAACTGAAAGTATAATAAAGAATATTTTAAAATATATAAACACATTTATTGTACAGTTGGAAGAGCACATGTACTATAGGGTACAGACAGGTCAGATATTTTCCAAGGATTTCAGCAGGCAAAGAAGGAGGAGAAGATAAACTGGCTTAGCTGTGTGCACTGACTTACTTTATATTCAGAAGAATGCAATACCTTTATGCCAGTGTTTGGGCAACTTACATTGTTTATAGTGCCTAGTACAAAAGAAAAATGTGGGAACTGGCCTTTGTTCAAAAATATAAAATTTTCTTTCTTCCACAAACTCTTTTTTTGTCCTGCCATGGTGTCTCGTATTTGTCTTTAATGTCACACTTCTTCAGGCAAGGGATATTCCCGGGGCATGTGCAGATCCTCACAAGCTCCCACACTCCACTGTGCAAATCAGCTTGTGTGATGACCCACCACCTGGCACACTCTCCTTCCCACCAGTCATGCCCAGTCAGTGAGATGTGGAACCAGGCACCTCCCCTTCTCATGGGTCTGCTGGCTTCCCACCCATGGGGGATGGGCCACCAACAAGTGATTTTAACCTCTTCCCTGATATACTTACATTATTTGGGGATGGGCAGCTGAAGGCAGAAGGCTGCTACCATGCCCCAGCTTGACCCTGAGGGTGGAAAATATTCAATACCATGTGGCAGAGAAGCAGGCATCAGAAAACCAGTCTTAGGAGGTTGCAGGTAGGGAGGTTGCCAGGCAGAGCATGCCCTTGAGCCAAGTCCCCAAGCCCTTAGACCATGCTCCATTCCCCAGTGGGAATTCACTTCCAAAACTCCAATTCAAAGGTAAGTAACATTTATGATTTTAAGACAGTGGCTCCAGGACCCTTCTGGGCACACAGCCCTGTGTGACTGCTCTGTTTGTACTCCCATGAGGTCAACCCTGGCAAGTGTGCTGCTCAGGCAAAATATGAGAGAAAACAGGTATTACATCTTGTTGACAGTGAAGTTTATTCCCAGAATTGAATGGTCTTCAGGAAAGTGTGAAGCTGGGGGGTGGGGTGGAATGAGGCAGAGCTAATCTACATTTCTGATCTCGAGATTACAACCTTAAACATTCCAACAGAAGAGTTCTTTCTTACTCAGAAGCTGCAATGGGAAGGAAGGTGGTGAGGCTGAGCCACCTCTCAGATGAATGCTGGTTTGGTGACTGCTCTGCTGCTCACAGGTCTCAACATCAGTTGGGTTTGGCTTTAATATATAACCAAATCAAAAAATGACACATCTAAGTTGATGTCTATATGATTGACAGTTGCTTTTATGATTAGCCACCACTGGGTCCTGACACTGATTTGTGACTGTCTGACCATGGGCAAGTTTTTAATTATCTCTGAGCTTTAATTTCCTTATTCATAAAATGGGAATAGTGCCTCCCTTGCAGAGTGTTTGGAAAGTTAAATAGACTAAAATTTGTGAAAAAATGTCTTAAATTCATAAACTAATGCTTATTTACTAATAGTTGTGTCTTTCCTTTACATTTTTTAACCTTTCTCCTTGGGGCATTTCTCAGTGTTAGAGTATAATTTAATTGTTTAAGAAATTATTGACATAAAATTTCACATAGCAAAAAGATAAAAGCATGTAGTTATCAAGTTAGACTTAAAGAGAACCTAAAGCAACATACCATACTGAATCAATGCTGTTCAATGCTATCCTCAAAATAAAAAGAAAATCATAGTACATGAAAAATGTTGCCTTAAGCAGAATACAATTTCTACATGCATTATCTAAACCTAGAAATTCTTTCTTCAATACAAGCTAAGCAAATGTACACACAGGAATGTTGTTTGCTGCTCAGGGGCAGAAGTTCTGCAGGAACTAATTTGGTCGGCATCCTGGGTTTAAGGTGACCATCAAATATTTGGGGTAATGGAAAAGTGCCAGAGATCAAGTATCTCTCCGGGGGATCGCCCTTGACTTTGAGCAAGTTTCTTCACACATATGAATTGCCATGACTCATCTAGGAATAGCAGAGAATAGCTTGGAAGAGAACAGTGATGAACGTGTATGTCTAATAAAATTACCCTTTTTGTTTATAAAGAAATGGCAGTTCCCAAGAAACTGTAACATAAAGAAGTGGGATGAATCTGACAGTTTAAGATGTAGTGTGGAAACATAATTGTGTCTTTGAAATGAATAATCTATATATCTGTGTATCCAGTTTAATTTTTATGGGGAAATACATATAGATAAAAGATTGCTTCCAGATATCAAAATACCCTGTTATGGACTGAATGTCTGTGTCCTCTCAATATTCATATGCTAAAGCTCTAACTCCCAACATGATTTGGGGTGGGCCTTTGGGAGGTTTAGGTAAGGTAATGAGAATGAGATTATGTTGGGATTAGTGCCCTCATTAGAAAAGGATGAGAGACCAGCACTCTCTCTCTTTTTACCCTGTGAGGACTCAGCTAGAATGTGGCATCCGGAAGCCAGAGCTGTTATGTTTTGGCACCTAGATCATGAAGTCTCCAGCTTCCAGAATGGTGAGAAATAACTGTCTATTGTTTAAGTCACACACGGCCAATAGTATTTTATGATAGCAGCCCAGGCTGACTAAGCCATTCCCCTAGCACTTTTTGTGAGAAATATGGGTGTTGTCTACAAAAAGGTTCTGAACATAGTTTAGTTCTCAGATAAATTCTGATGATGTGATCATTTATTTTTCTAGACTCAAGGAGAGGTTTTATATTTTGATGAGCTCTTTGTTGCTATGGCATAATGCTCTTCTTTATTAAACATCAAACAAACGTAAGGACTATGAAATTTATCTATCTTAAAACATACATAAAAAGCTCTCTGTTGACTAAATAAATTGTTTTTATAAGATTAATCAATTTGAATTATTCTGATGATTGGCCCCATCTTTAATTTCCGCTGTCTATTTATATTTGCAAATCAGTTGATTTAGCTTCTGTTGCAACTGTGTACAAATGTGGTTAACTACAGAATGAAGGTTTATGTAAAAGCACAGAAGCAGAAACATCCAGTAATTAATATACAGGGTCTGTCCAGAAAGTATCCATCCATATACTATGAAAAATAGAGACATTTATTGAAGGAGATACAAGATATAAGAAACATTCTATATAGGATAATGACATCTCAGTCCCCTTCAAAACAGGCATCTTGGAACCTCACACAGTTCTCCCAGTCACCATCAGCTACCCCATCTTATTTTCCTGAATCTTATCAACAGTCTGAAATCTCTTTCTTCCCTTTCAAAGGTAATTTTAGTTTTCGGAAAAGAAAGAAATCACAGGGTGCCAAATCTGGACTGTAGAGGGGATGAGTCACCTGGATGATTTGATGTTTAGCCAAAAAACTCTGCACCAGAAGTGATGCATGAGCACGATGTTGTAGTGATGAAGCTGCCAATCACCAGTTGCCCATTGCTGTGGCCTTGTGAATCATGCAAATAATTTCCACGGAGGAATGTTCAAGCTTAATGTAAAATTTGATGCAGGTTTGCTGCTTTAGTCGCTCAGTCATTTTGAATGTGACAGCCACACAGTACACATGCTCATTCAATGGCATCTACCGCTCCCACTGCCTAGTACAGTGAAGTTGTTGTTGTTCAAAATGTGCATTCCAGTTCACTTTCCTTGGCTGCCAGGTTACATTGATGTCGTGCAAACTGTTCTCATTATATTAACAATGGCTGGTCTTTTTCCAGCCAGACCTCATATTAAATATTAAATAAATGTAACCACACAATGGAGAGGCAGTTCAAGTTTGATGCTTTCACACATATAATCTAAAACCCAGCTTTTAGCTTAGCTAAAAGAATTAGTCTTATATCTAGACAGAGATTTAGTCATTGAAAATTTTTTGTGTATTTCTATTTGTTTTCACTATTTGATACATGGAAGTTATTTGACACATACATGGGTGGACAAAGTAGGTTCACAGTTGTTTGTGTGGAAAAATAATACATTAATAAATAATAATGTAAGAATAAACTATGTGTTTGGGGTACTTAAAACTGTAAACCTTTTTACCTAACCCTGTATATTGTCAAGATAAGCAGTTCTAATCATGGAGGTAGATCTTCATTTTTTAAAAGACATTGAAAATAAAATGTTATTCAAAAGTACAGATTATGAATTTAATAATATTTTAACCTAAATATGGACATTACCTGCTAATTAATCTTTAATCTCTGTATAACATGATACAGGAGTGCACATGGCTAATTTGGAAAGTATACTAGAAGAAAACCACCTGGGTACCCAAAACAGTATAAGAGGGACACTGGACTTATCATATTACCATGAACACAGGATTGAGTCATTCTGGAAACTGGAAAATAACCAGACCGAATGATTTAATTAACATAGTATATCACATAGGACATTCTTTTGAAAGAAGACAGAGGAATATTATTTATTTGACTTTCAAATATATTGAAATCCATTATATTGGATTTACATCAAGGACCAGGAAATGGAATTGCAGATTCCTAAAGATGGTTAGGCATTGAACTGGAAGGCAATTTGCAGATGTTTTATTAATGGATGTGTATTATTCCTCATTGGGCACAATGATTCTCTCTGCTGATGCCAAAACATCAAAAAATATGTTATTCAGAAAATATCTGTTGCAGCACTGTAGCATGTGTATTGAAATCCAATGTAGATAATTTTTAACATATTTATTTTTAGGGATAATCACATAATGTAGTAAATAATAGTAAGGGACAGAAGAGAAAAATAGTGAAAATTTCTTTTATTAAAGTATGTATACACAATAAATGAACAAACAAAATATTATCATTTTAAAAAAAGAAATGATTTGTACTTTTTAATTAAAATAATATATTTTTAAAAGGGAAAAACTCTTATGCTTGCATATTGCTATTATAGTATTAAATAAAATCACTGTCTGTTTTTAAGCCCTTATTCTGCAAATTTGACAACTGGTGCATCAAAATTGGTCTTCTCCAATATTCATTATTAATAGCTAGTATCACCAAATCTGATCTGTTAATCTATCTTTGCTTATAGTTAAACAGGAAATACTTTGTGCTAATTTTTAAAATTTTTCTCTTACATGGAATAAATATACATTTCTATACATGAGAGAAAGGAAAATCTGGAAGGAATTCCAACAAATATCAATTTAAAATATATTCCAGAAATTTCTGTATTTTCTTCTGTGTTGTCATTTCTTCACAATAGATTCCAGAATCTTCAAATGTCTTTACTATTAAAATATTTAAACAAAAATATAAAATCCAAGTGGTCACATGGAATGGTAGAAATAAAGTAATTCAGGTTGCATTTCTGTGCCTTTATATAACCACTGTGATTAATTTAATCAGTTGTTTAATGTGTAATTATAGTAGTGATCCTGGGACTCTCTTTTTTTCCTTAAATTTGTAATAAATCCTTAATAATAATGAGGTTAACCACTAGGCACCAATTCTTTGAAGATAGATGAGAGATGAGATACAAAAATTCTTTAATAAAATTAATAGACCTAAAGACATGTTAGATATATTATGTATTTTGTTAATGCTATTTCATGATAACTACCAGTGGGATATAAAAACAAATTGCATCATTAGCTATTATGGGTAATATTAAATCACATATAAATGCTATGTACTTAAAATAATTTTGATTTCATAAAATATTTCACCTATAAAAATTATTTTTTATAGAAGAAATGCATTTACTATGGACTAAAACATAGACAAATACATGGTAAAAGAGAATTTTTAAAAAGTCATCCATGATTTTTCTCTTTTTTTCCTTCTCACTGAGAACTTTTTAACATTTTGATGTAAGGAAAGCTCTTCTGAGAAGGCATTAAGCTCAAACATGCAAAGCATAGACTCAAGGTGATTCTTATAAAGGGCTGTATTTTGATTGTTCATTTTCTTATCTGAAGTTCAGAGTATCATGTTGATTCTGCAGAATGTAGAAAATGCCAATGCAATGGAGTGAAATTTGCCCACCAAACAATAAACATGGGAAAACAAGCCTTTTTATTCTCTGCAAATCATGTTCAAAAATCTCACCATGAGACACTGTAAGAAGTGCTTCTGTGGAAGACAGTATTGTTCAGTAGAACGGGCAGCAGAAGAAAATTTCAAGGGGCCAGAGTGCTATCTGTGACATTTGCCATGGCATTGGAGGATGGCAAAGTTAAAAAAACTTTCTCGGCAGAATCTATCTTCTCAAATTTATAGATGAGAAAACTAAAGCTCAGAAAAGATAACAGGCATCCCTAAATTTACAGAATGAGATTATAACAGCTAGACAACTTAATTATCTGGTTTGCTAGGCTGTTCTTTCTGTTGTGAAGAGCTGGGGATAAATATGGGTTAAAAAAAGTAGGAAACAGGTAGACCATGGTAAGGAGAGTGTGCAGTACAAAGAAAGGACTGATCTGTTCAGTGTGTGTGCTCCAGGTTTGACTGGAAAAGAGAGCAAGCAGGAGACTTTGGGAATAAGCACAATGTGAAAAGTGATCCAATCTCTGGGAATTTTAAATAAATTTGTAGAATTTATGGTAAAGCTAGGATGCTTATCAAAGCTATTATAAATATCTTATTAAATTGTAGTAATTTTTTATGATAATGTCTAAACAAAAAGTCTTTTGCCATCCTGCTTGAGACTATTTTGAGGTTCTTTCATATTTAAAATAGCATACCTTGCTATGAATAGAGGGGTGCTTATGTCCCTTTGAATTGGTGTTTTGGGTTCCTTTGTATATATTTCCAGAAGTGGGATCGCTAGGTGAAAAGACAAATCCATTTTTAAGTTTTTGAGGAAACTCCATACTGCTTTCCACAGTAGCTACACCAGTCTGCATTCCCAACAGTGCAAAAGTGTTCCCCTTTTTCCACATCCTCACCAGCCCTTGTTCGTTGATTTTTTGATGATAGTCATTCTGACAAGGTATCTCAGACATCCTCATATGGTATCTCATTGTGGTTTTAACTTGCATTTCTCTGATGTTAGTGACTTTGAACATCTTTTCATATGTCTATTGGCCATCTGTATTTCTTCTTTGGAGAAGTGTCTATTCAGATCCTTTGCCCATTTTTTAATTGGGTTTGTTTTTCTAGTGTTGACTTTTGTAAGTACTTTATAAATTTTGGGTATTAACCCCTTATCAGATGTATTGGTGAATATGTTGTTCCATTCTGTGAGTTGTCTTTTTATTTTATTGATGATTTCCTTTGCTGTGCAAAACCTCTTTAGTTTGATGTAGTCTCATTTGCTTATTTTTTCTTTTGTTTCCTTCCCCTGGGGAGATATATCTGATAAACAATTTCTATGAGCAATGTCCCAGATTTTGCTGCCTATTTTTTCTTCTAGGATTTTTGTAGTTTGGGGTCTAATATTTAAGTCTTTGATCCATTTTGAATGTATTCTTGTGTTTTATTCCAAAAATTTATATGGTAGTTAGTTTTCTATGCAGTGGTGCCTTTGAATTATTCACTGCATTTTTGTTATTTACACTTGCTAAGATATGGAAGCAGCCCAAGTGTCCATCAGTAGATGAGTGAATGAAACAACTATTGGCCATTTACACAATGGAATACTGCGCAGCCATAAAAAAGAAGAATATTTTACTCTTTGTAACAGTATTGATGGACCTAGAGAACATTATGCTAAATGAAATAAGCCAGTCAGAGCAAGACAAATACCATATGGTTTCACTCATTTGTGGAATCTAATGAACAAACTGAACTAACAAGGAAAATAGGGACAGACTTACAGATGGAGATGACTGCTAGTAGGGAGGAAGTTAGGTTATGGAGGGACTGAGCAAAAAGGCAAAATGACTGTTGGACATGGACAAGAGTGTGGTGATTACTGGCAGAAGGGGGCTACAAGGGGACTAAATGGTAATGGAAAAATACAATAAAGATTAAATTAAAAGAGGAAAAATAATATATTTTAATGTCTAGGTCTAACATAAATGGATAGTGACTATTTATATTTTTTTATTTTGCCTATTATTTTTTATTGTTCTATTACCATTGTCCCAATTTTCCCCCATTGCTCTTCCCTGCCCTACCCTGCCCACCCTTGCTCCCACAGTAATTCCCCACCCTGTGTCTGTGTCTGTGGGAGTGACTATTTATATTCCCATGATATAGAAGTCTTCATGTTAGTTTTTGGTTGCTTAATATTGAACTCTAACAATAAATATTTAACAACTTTCTTTTTTGAATGGACTACTAGTGAAAAGTGCTAGAATATATGCTTCTGTTTTCAGGAAGAACTAGGAAACTACAAATTTACAAAGAAATATTCCTGTTTCAATTTAAAATTAGAAACATACATAGAATATTTATAGAATGTAAACCATAATGAAAATTCAATTGTAACACTTTTATTTTATAATGATTTAATCCCCTGCATTTTAAAAAAATGTTAATGAGTATTCACCTAATTTTAAATATAGTAAATCATAAAATAAGACATATTCTAAAAGGGACCAGAAATAGACAAATAAAAGTGAATACAAGAAAAATAAGAGCTTAGAAATATGAATAGATACATATTTTAAAAATTAACATTCTAGGAAACTAAGAGGTATATACCAAGAAATAATCATAGAACTAGCACAATGTATATAATAAGCATTGACCATATTCAGCCGATATTACACATATCATCTATATTATATTAAATGCAAGGATTAGTAGAACAGATGTCATTATCTGTATCTTTATAGAGTATATTAATAAAAGATACACTGTCACCCCAATAAATTCCATAAAAATGAATAATGGGGGAAAGGGTGAAGGGTTTACAGGAACAATTTTAAAGGACACATGGGCAATAACAAGGGGGTGTGGAAACAGGGGAAGTACATAGGGAGGGCTGGGGTGGTGGGGAGGGGTGGATGGGAAAAGCAGATAACTGAACTTGAACAATAAGAAAATGAAGAAATAAATAAAAATAAAGAAATAAAAGATTTATATTGCAGCTTCACAATCTTAAGTCTCACAAATATAAGGTTTTATTTTATTTATTTTTAAATCATTTTTATTTCTCAGTTACAGTTGGCATACATCATTATATTAGTTTCAGGTGTATACCCCCATGATCAGACATTACATAACTTACTAAATGATCATCCTGATAAACTGTATACATTCAAAAATTATTCTAACATTCAACATTCTAACATTCAAACATTCAAAATTATTAGAATATCATTGACTGTCTTCCCTATGCTGTATTTTATCTCCCCATGACTGTTCTGTAACAACCAATTTGTACTTCTTCATCACCTCACATTCTACACCCATTGCCCAACACCCCTCTCATCTAGCAGCCATCAAAACATTCTCCGTATCTATGAGTCTGTTTTGTTCTGCTTGTTCATTTATTTTTTTAGTTTCAATAATTGATAGACATGTATTTATTGTCATTTTATTGTTCATATTTTTTATCATTTTCTTCTTCTTAAAGAAGACTCTTTAGTATGTTATATAATACTAGTTTAGTGGTGACAAACTCCTTTGGCTTTTTCCTTGTCTGAGAAGTTCTTTGTCCTTTGATTGTAAGTGATCGCTTTGCTGGATAGAGTAATCTTGGTTGTAGGTCCTTGCTTTTCATCACTTCGAATATTTCTTGCCAATCCCTTCTAGCCTTCAAGGAGAGAGGGGGGAAAGGTACGAAGAATAAGTAGCAATGAAGGTAGATAGAAAATAGACAGGGGGAGGGCAAGAATAGTGGGGGAAATGTAGAAGCTAAAGAACTTATGACACATGGACATGAACTAAAGGGGGGAATGTGGGTGAGAGAGGGTCTTCAGGGTAGAGGGGAATGAAGAGGATAATGGGACAACTGTAATAGCATAATCAATAAAATACATTAAAAAAAGAAAAAGAAAAGAAAAATCAGCTGACAGTTTCTTAGCATCTCCCTTGTAGGTAACTAACTCCCTTTCTCTTGCTGCTTTTAAGATTCTGTCTTTATCTTTAAGCTTTAGGATTTTAAATATGAAGTGTCTTGGTGTGGGCCTCTTTGGGTTCTACTTCTTTGGGATTCTCTACACTTCCTGGACTTGTATGTCTACTTTCTTTACCAGGTTAGGGAACATTTTTGTCATGTTTTTTCAAATAGGTTTTCAATTTCTTGCTCTCTATTTTCTTCTTCTGAACCTGCATCATGCAAATGCTGGTATGCTTGAAGTTGTTCCAGAGGTTCCTTAGAGTATTCTCTATTTTAACTATTCAGTTTCCTTTTTGTTGTGCTTTTTGAGAATTGTTTTTGGTCTGTTTTGTTTTGTTTTTGCATCCTTATATTCCAAATCACTGGTTTGATTTTTAGCTTCATCTCCTCTACTATTGATTCCCTATAAATTATTCATCATTTCACTTAGTGTATCCTTCATTTGTACCTGTCCTTTTTTATACTCTTGATGTTCTAAGTTCATGAGCATTCTTATGATAACATTTTGAACTCTGTATCAAGTAGCTTGCTTGTCTTCATTTTGTTTAGTTCTTATTCTGGAATTTTATTCTGTTATTTCATTTGTTTCCTCATTTTGGCAGCCTTCCTGTGTTTCCATGGATGTAATAGGTAGAGCTTCTATGTCTTCCAGGGTTGGCAGATCAGCTTTATGTAGTAGGTGTTTTGCAGGGTCCAGTCACATAGCCTCCTCAGTCACCCAAGTTGGGCGCCTAAGGTGTGCCAACCCCACTCCCGCCACTCCTTGTATGCTGTATACAGCCTCCTATTGTAGTTGAGCCTTGATTGCTGTTGGTATATCAATAGGATTGATTTAGGCACAGGATGATATGTTGCAAAGACTGTGTGCAGCCACCAGTCACTGACCTCCAACCATCCTGGAGGATCATCTGTGCAGGTGCCCACCCCACAGAGCAGGATGTTCTTCAGAGAAACTGTGATGCCCGCTGTTTGCCCCTTGACTGTGTCACTTGTAAAAATGATTGGATGGTGATACTTTGATGTGGTCTGAAGCTTTCCACTGTGTGCACTAGCTCTAGGACCTCTAGGTGCAGGCCTAGGTCAGCCACTGCCTCTGTTCTGCCTTGGGCCACCTGACATGAACTACAAAGCGATCTGTAGTTGTCTGGTACTTGTGCTGGGTTTCAAGGTGGCCAGGCAAGGCTGGCTGCTGCTAGTGCTAAGCCTGGAGCCACTTAACAAGAAGTATGGGGCTCTCTGAGTGAGCCATTCCTCATGAGAGTAATTTTTAAAAAATATGAAGAATGAGCCCCATTAGGCCATTTAGATGGAGAAGCCTTTGGAAGCAGCTTGGGTGGGATTGAAATTTTGGGTGGACAGGGCCTCAAGGAATCACCATGGCCAGACAAACAGTGTGAACAAGGTTGATGGAGACAGAGATATGGTGCCCACCTACTGGCTTTGGGGTGGGGGGCAGGCTCATCAAAGGAACAATGGCCTCTTCCAGCACTTCCGTCTGAGAGAAAGCTGCCAGTGTCCTAACTCTCATCCTGATACAGGAAAATTCACTTTCTCCCCATGTGCCTCTGGTGCTTTTCAAGCAGCTACCTCTGTGCTGGAGCTCAGAGGGAATGAGTTTGAGGAAGTCCATGTCCTTTAAGAGGAACTGCTTGGTACTCCTGAAGCCTCCATCTCACTCAGCTTCAATACCTGCTGGGTTTTACAGCCTGAAGTTTTGGTGACTTCTCTTCCTGGTCATGGAACCCTGGATTCCTACATAGGGAGGACCTCTGCAGCCCAGATATCCCTCTCAATTTTTATCTGTCACATGTGGGTGTGGGGCCAGCTCATTTCACATATCTGTCCCTCCTACCACTCTCAGTGTGGCTTCTTTAATTCCCGAGGCATAGGACTTCCATTCAGCCAGATTTCAGCTGATTCTGAATAATGGTTATTCTGTAGTTTAGTTCTAATTTTAATGTGGTTGTGGGAGGAGGGGAGTAGTGCATTTACCTACACTACCTTCTTGCCCAGAAGTCTGGTTTTGTTTGTTAATACTTGAGATTGATGGCATCAATTTGAGTTTTCATTTCAGTGAACATAGCAGATTTCCAACTCATTTTAATGTCAGCAACTTATAAGTGTGGTATTCATCTCCAGGATTAGTCATTCCTAATAATATCAATAATTTCTCTTGTTGAATTCAGCCCAAAGTATGTTTCCTAAAATAGTTCTGTATGTGTGTTTGCTACTGTTAGTTTTACATGATTTTCAGTTATTAAAAATATAACATTATACATTGCATTTACAAAGTATTGATCATTCAAGTTTCCTGTAATAAAATATAAAAACCTCAAGTAAATATAAAACTAATCAACAAAACAAAAAAGCAAGCAAAATAGAACCAGAGACACTGAAATAAACAACAAACTAATAGTAGCCGGAGGGGAGGTAGAGGGGGAGAAGAGGTGAAAGAGGGGAAGGGTCAAGTCAAGGGACATGTACAAGGGCCCCTGGACAAAGCCAAGAGGGGTAGGATTGAGAGTGGGAGGTGGAGGTGGGTGGGGTGAGGGAAAGTGGTGGTAGGAAAATGGAGACAACTATATTTGAACAACAATAAAAAGATTAAAAAAGACAGTAAACTTTTGAAAATTAATTAAATTATAGCTAAATTGTGCCTTTTATCCCACATAATTTACACATCTTTTACAGTCTTTTGCTATCTTTAACTATCCCTACACTTGTCCAGTTATGTCCCACATATACTATTACTCAATCTTTCTTTCCAGCCATTCAAATGCAACCGTTTTCTCTCTGAGATATTTAGCAGATGATGAGCCAAATCCCTGTGCATGCTTCCTATAGGAGTCCATTATGGCCTTACTTATGTCTCATTAGTAATCAGCTCTTACGTCATTTAATCTTTTTCCATTGGTCTTATTCAATATCTGGACATATGTGGAAAAGGGAGATTACTCTAGTGTTAATTGTACTACTATAATTCTTCTCTATATCCTTGTTTGTTAACATAATTCATAATCACAACAAAGCTGTAAATTGTTGGTTGGTTGAATGAATGAATGAGGGAAAGGCATTTTTCTATAAAAAGGTAAAAATCAAATAGAAGACTGTGATTTAAAATCATAACAACTAGAAAATTAAGTTTTACCAATCTTATTTCACAGAAGCAAGAAACAGTTTAACAACTTTTTGTGATTTGTTAAGGCTTTGAGATAACAAATCCAGCCCTGTAATCCAAGTGAATGACTAATCTGAGGCCTAATTTCTTATTCAAAATCAGTGTATTCTTATTCTAAAAGTGTCAGATAATTTTAAATGTTTCACTGGTTTCTCATATATAGTATGAAGACACAATTCAGTCAAATGGCATACATTATTTATATAAACTACTGAAAATAATAAATTCAATGGATACTAAAATTAACTTGTATAAGATGGTAGGAATTAATGCCTACTATCACTCTGTGTGCTTCCATGAAAACATAGGTATTACATTAAGGAAAAATAGTGATAATAATAGCTAACTATGGTGGGTTCTTGTGTTTTTCATGTGTGTGTACCAAGCATCCCTTCTTTTTTGTAGTAACATTACCCCACTAGCTTCGAGTGCAGAGGCTGGTGGACTGAGCCCATGGTTCAGGCTGGCTAATCAGAGCTTCATCTCTCTAGACACTGATTACTGTATATATAATGTAAGCTGGACTCCTCAGATTTCCCCTGTGTTGGACTGCACATATTTTCTCTGGAAATGTGAAGAGCAAGGCTACTGGCAGATTTGGTCTGATGGTAGCACTATGAAGGGGTCATAGAAAAAGACTTTCTGAAAATCAGGACAAGCAGAAGCATACCAAGCTGGGAGAAAGAGAAACAGAATTCTGCTTGTATCCTGTGAGTCCCTGGACCAATCTCTGCCTCAAGCTATTCCATTTTTTGGACTTCACAGTTATATAAGTCACAAACTACCAAGGTAGTTTCATTTTCTGCCCTTTCAAAGTAAAGAAATTTAATCTCATATAATTAGTATTGTTGATTAACCATCATATTCTGACCTATATAGTGCAAGACTTCTGTATATTAGCAATTAAATTTTCACAAAAACCCCACAACTTAAATTATATTATCTTCAATTTGTGAATGTGGAAATATAGATGAAAGAAGCTAAATGAATAGTTCAATGTCACACAATAGTACTATGGGGCCAGTACTTTGAGTCTTTTTATTTGGCTCATAAGCTTGTTTTCCAAACATCTTTTCAGCATGGTAAACTGACTTTACATACTCTTAATTTTCATGTGTCACAGAGTCTAAATTATCTTTTAGTATCTGAGACAATTCATGGAGCAATACACTGTCTTCTTGAAGGCCAGAGACTTTAACTCCAATGGTTCTTTGAGTCAATTACACTTGCCTAAAGTTTACTAATGGACTAATATGTAAAAGACTCTTCATCAAAAGACAATCTAATTGTATAGGATAGTATTAATAAATAATAGTGATAACAGTGGTGGCGATACTTCCCTGAGGTGGCATTATTAATTATAAAAAATAAAAAACACTGCTTTTGGATTGCAAGATTCCTTATTTAAATGAGTCCCCTATTGAATACTTGTATGATTTTTCTAAATTACTTGAAACTTTTATAAGAAATTTAGTTCCCAATTATGGATAATTTTTTAAAGTTTAAAATAAAATGAAGATGTGGCACTGCATAGATTCCACACAAACATCAATATTTATTTCTGAGCTCTCTATACCTTTACAAAGATAATTTTAATTCATTAAATATTTTATACATTATCTGCCAATTAAATATTCTATGGTAACTGATCATCATATATTTATGAAACAAGAGTAAAAAACAATGAAAAGCTAAAACTAAGTAAACAAACTAAAATGTCTATAACAAGTTAATAATAATAATCATCTCCTTTGGATATCGCTGACACAGCCTTAGTACCCACCTCTCTATAATGGTGATGTTATTATCTCAGAGGAAACAATTTAATAAGCTGCTTTCAGTCTGGAAAAAAATGGAATGAAGCTTCAAAGACTATTTCTAAGAATCTATAAAGGTCAATGCAATAGCAAACAGAGAACACCTACATATTTCACACAAAATTGCCCTTTAGAAACGAGGAATATAGCCAATTAAATTGATGCTAGATGTCAACTAACCTAGCATATGGTGACATCAATTGGATTTCAGTAACTTGGAAAGAAGGATACAAATTTCTTCTAGGTTGATTTCAATGGCAGAATCTACAAAAGCATATTTTAGGATGTCAGTATGTCCTTTATTGATTTTACATTATTCTTTTGTCTAGATATTTAATTTTCTTATGCTGTGAATTTTAATACTTTGGAGTACCCAAAAAGAAAAACGGGATTATCTTCTGGAGAGTGGACCCTTTGTAGTGCAGGTTTCCCCTGCTATGTGAGTGTTGTAGGAACTCATCTGGACCAATGTTCCAGCTGGCATTGCTGTGAGAAGCTGTGTTCAACATCACTGAATTATTTTTTGAAGGATCTTTCAATCCATTTGTCCATTTCATGAAGGGCGATTTATGAGCTCATGTGCTCACACCACACTGAGTATCCTGCAATATTTGACCAGAACCAGCATGACTCCTGTGCTCTACCCTCCCTATTTACCCAATCTCACCCCCAGAAACTTTTTTTTTGTTACTCTGAATGAAAAATGTCCTCAAAGGGAAATGTTTTGCCAGTGTGAAAGAGGTGAAATAAGGACAGCAGAAGCACTAAAAAACATCAAAATCAACAAGTTCAAAAATTGTTTTAGCAGTGGAAAAAACATCCTAATAGACGTCTTGCATCAAATGGAGAGGATTTTGAAGGTGACTGAAGATTAAACATGTAAGAATAAATACACAATTTCATATAAATAAATTCTGCTTTTTTCAGGGTCCCCTCTCGTACAACAGCTTTAGTCTCTCTGGTAAGTTAGGTGCTCTTCCTAGATGCTGTTTTACTAAGAGTATATAGGAAGACTCATAATTTTTTTGTTCCTTAATTTTCTTAATATCATACTGAAAGTGGTGACACAACAGACACAACCTAATTTGATGCCACTCTAAGTGATAAATCAAACTACTTTGTAGCAATTCATTATTATGAGATGAAATCAAAGCTTTTATCAGTGGGAAGAGAATATTGTCAATCCATTTTCCCCCATTGTGTGTTATGATATTTGCCGACTAGGCCATGTTGTGGTCAATATTCTACTTAATATGTGTTAACAAAAAACAACAACAATTGTACTTGACTCATAATAGATACACAAAAATCTTGAACACCAAACTTCAAAATATATTTGACAATAAACATTTGTTAAATTGAATTGATCAATTTATTTCTTAACTAGTTCACTCACCCAATGAGGAATCTTATGAAACTCCCAGGTCCTCTCCTAAGAATGTTTTCCCAAAACATTCTGGCAAACAGATTTTCCCAGAATATTTTGCAAATTATTTCAGGGGGATACAGATTCTCTATGGGTCCATATACCAAAGTTAATTTTAAAGGATGAAAGAAGGTTTAGAGAACTCACACAAAGTTCATATATCCTCATAACAATGTCTGCTCTTGAATAAGTTAAATGTTGGACATATGACAAAGGCATCACTATGGATTATTTTCAATTACTAATTTGATAGTGTTAGAGAAACAGGATAAGTCCTTTTGCAAAATCTCTGAAACCCTAACTGGACTGCTGAGAAATTGAATAATGTAGCAAAATTAACTTATTTCTTTTTTTCTCCATTAAAATGTTTGCTCTCCACATCATACTTCTTTTACTGCTGAAGTCAAGTATTTCTTTAGGCTCGCTGTTAGAAATATCATGTCTCATTTTGTGGTGCTACAGGGAAAAAGAGTCAAAATGGATAGAAGAGTGTACAATTAAAGGGTATTATTTGACTTTGTTTAAGTGATATTTCATATCAATTTTATAAGTATTTGTTCACCAAATATGAGTCCTAAACTCTAATATAAAGTAGGAACTCTAATATGAAGTATGAACTTTGGGTTATGCTAATGTGGGTTCATCAATTGTAAGAAATGTGCAGCTCTGATGGAGATGTTGCTAATCCGAGAGGCTTCCGTGCGTGCGTGGGAGCGGGGAGTGAATGGGAAATCTCTGTACCTTCCTGTTAATTTTGCAGTAAATCTAAACCTGCTTTTAAAAAATAAAGCCTTTAAAAGTATTAGAGCTTGCTGCTCTTGTTGAGAAGGGAGGATGGTGTGGCTGGAGGACAATGAGGAAGGAGAGCTGGACAGGTAGGGAAGCAAGATCTTGCACAGCTTTTAGGTCTTGGGAAGGGTCTTTTTATCTTCAGTGAACAACTGAGAAACCACTGAAGGGGTTTAAGTAGGGAAATGCTGAAAATTGTGTTTCTAAAATATGCCTCGGGCTGCAGTGTCATGAATGATAAAAAGTTTTAAAAATTTTCAAAAAAAGAAAAAAGGATTCTGAGAGCAATTCCTCAGAGAGAAACCAGGAGAGATTTGGGGCAGAAACAACATTAGAATCTAA
Organism: Trachops cirrhosus; assembly: GCA_028533065.1. NCBI lineage: Eukaryota > Metazoa > Chordata > Mammalia > Chiroptera > Phyllostomidae > Trachops > Trachops cirrhosus. The sequence goes on along the minus strand of CM052543.1, from coordinate 47,281,300 downwards.
TGCAGAAGTACCGAAGGGCAGACTTTCCTAGAGATGCGGATTTAAGCAAGTTAAAATGGAATCAGTTTTTAATTGCTTTATAGTTACAGTTGGCATGGTTATGAATTCTATTTATAAAATGGTGATTATAGGCTTAAATAGGACTCAGAAGTTTAATTTTTATCTAACACTAGACAGAGAACTAACAATACTTGAATACCTATTATGCCAGGTACTGAATAAAAGGCTCATAAAATTTAACTTAATCTTCACAAAAACATGGGCTGGTATTATTTTCATAGATACAAAAACTGAGGTTCAAAGAGGATGATTAATTTATCCATCTTTTATAAAACTAGAAAATCACAGAACCAGAATTTAAATGGAGATTACACCATATAATACCTAGCCCACTTTCTCAATCAAAAAATGTCCCTTCCTGTCTCTTGGTCTGTCTGAGCTAGGCACTTTAAACACTTGACACTTCTGCTAAATCCCATTAGTCATTCATTTTTGTGTGTCTCTAGTATCCTTTAAGATGCAGGATGAGGAATCCCAGGGTCTGGGGGCTTTTACCGTATTGTTACATATCCACAAATGAAGGACTTTTGCAGATGGTGGAGTGAGTACCTGGGGAGTGAGAACCTAGATCAGGAGGGGGCTAGGCCGTGTGAGGGCTCTGGGTTCTAAGCATTGACAACGACTCAAATTATAACCTGGATTTGACCTCATTTTCCAGCCCCACCCCTAAATGCTTTATTTTTACATTTTTTCTTAATTCTTTTTTCAGCTTTAATTATTTTGTCATAAGTGAGGATATTTTGTTGTTTGTTGCATTGTTGTGCCCTGTATCTCTCCACTTTTTTTTTTCTATTTTGACCCTAAGGATTAGTGTTGAAGTTGTCACAGAGGAAATCAAATATGTCCTACAAACCTATTTTGACAAAATGTGTTTTCATGGTCCCTAAAGTCCAAAGGCCTGTAGAGAACAAAATATCCTTTCTGAGACTCGTAGGGTTTGAACACATAAGGTTTCTTCACAGCCACATACAGCAGGCTGAGCTCTCTTTTACAGAAAGTGGCATTTTCAATGATCTTTTACCAGATAATTAAAGCCATCTTCCTCCTTCAGACCTCTGCAGGGCTTTTCTGGTTTTCCTTTTTGATACAGTTGTTGACTGTCTCCAGGGGCCTTGCCAGTCTTCTTCTCACCTTCTCACCGGGTGGAGCTGGGCCTCTCTTTTCCTGCGGGGTGGTGTTCTCTCCTGGGACTGCCTCGTTCTTGCTGCGTGCGGGCCAGGTGCTTCTGTAGCCCACTCTGCTGATGAATGCTTACCCGCAGGCTCTTTTCTTTCATTACTTTCTCATGTCAGCTCCCTTTGAAGACCTGGGACACTGTCTGGTTAGTGAACGATCTCTGCTGTTCCCAAGCATCAACAAAATTCTGACATGTTCTAATTTCTAGCCAACTATGTTCTTCAGGAAACTCACTGTGAACTTCTCTGCTTGCCATTTCATCTTGTTTGTTTTCACCAGACCCTGGTTTTGTAAGCAGGCTTGTAGCATTTTCACTTTGTAAAATGTAGAGATACAGACTATGAGATTTAAGATCAGACATCAAATTATTTCCTGGGTTTGAATCATGATTTCAGTACTTGTGAGCTATGTGGATTTGAGGATGTTTAAACTTTTGAACCTCTGTTTTTCATATCTGTAAAATGAGGATAATAATAATACCTAACTCCCAGGATGGATGTGAGAATTACATGAGATAGGTATGAAAAACACTTAACCAGCTCAGAGTAGATTATTAAAGAAAAGAAACTACTTTATAAAAAAAACTGCCCTGTTTTTCCAAATATATGAGCTTTGAAGTCTTTTGCACTTGGTCTTTTAAAAGACTTCATGCACTGAAGTCTTTCACATCCTTTGTCATTGTTATGAATTAAAATAGCCCTGTGCATTTGATAAATTAAGAATTCTTATTCTTAACTTTAAAAAAGGGAGTAGGCTCAGAATGTAAGGTGACTTGTTCATAATCCTGTAGCCAATGTCACCTTTTATGTGAAAAGATCGAACTAAAACTTCCTTTTTATTGTCAGTTTAATGTTTTAAACAATATGTTTCCTTTCTAGGCTGACTTTAGCAGTCAGCCTTCTTTTGCCTATTTCAGTCTCCATCATCTCTTCTAGGGTTTACCAGAATACCATACACACAGTAGTTAGCAATATATATTTCTTCATTAAATTTATTGAATGTTTAAGAAGAAAAATGTTTCCACTATGTTTAAAAGTGTATTTCCAGGTATATTTCAGGTAATTACAGGAGTAATGTTTATTAGCTGTCTTCTCAACCAAAGCATAAGCCATGGCAGCATAGGAGGACAAATGAGGAAAACAGCAGGTAAGCTTATTTTATTTTAGCATATCATAAAATGCTCTCAGAGGCTTGGGGGATTGCCTTTCTCCTATGTTCACTGCCTGCTATCTCTTACCTTACACTCCATTTTCTGAAAGTTAAATTATCTATGTTCGCCACAAACACCATGAACTTTTATGTTCAAGTTGTTTCATTTTCCAGGGATGCTCATTTTGTGTCAGTGACCAGCTGTTCAATCATAAGATATTCAAGAAAGAGGATGGGTTTTTCATCTCTGGATTTCAGTGTTCAGTGTCCAGTATAGGCCCTGGTATATCAGGCACTCATAATCCAACCACATATTTTGATCATTTATTCACTGATGCATATTAACCACAGGACTATGCTATATGTGTGCCATATGCTCTTTCTATATATTCTTTCATAAGCTTCTCAGTGGCCATACCATGGATGACAGCATCCAGCCCCTTTGACAGATGAGGTTAAAACTCAAAGAGGATGTTTAGTTTGCTCAAATTGATACAGACTGCCAGGGACAAAGCTAAGAGTGGGATTTGGTACGCACTTAACTTTTATACCAATCTTGATAGGGAACGCATTTTAATATCATCCATTTACCTTGCACATTCAGCTGCTGCTGTGTTGCTGTGTGCAGTCTATGTAACATGTGTACATGTATTTGTCATGTTTGTTATGCCCACAATGTAAATGTAAATATGGGGATATGGCCAACACTACTATAATGGATCTGTGCAGTAACCAGTTTCTTAAATTTCTGTTTGGGACAAGGACATCTTGACATGCTACTCCTCTGATTTTTGTTACCTGTCAACTATTTTCAGGAAATAAACAAGAGTCACAGACTGCCTGGCAACTGTCATAGCCTCTCTGCAACTATCTTTAAGAAATCAGAATATTGTATACTTTTCTTTCTATGTAAAATACTGCCTTGTTTTGTAAAAAGCTGCCATACCCATTTCCATTCCCATAGTCTTTGTATGTATGTTCAGGGAGACCTCATAGCCTAGGGATTCTACTGAAGAGCTCAGCTTTTTTACTTTTTACTCCAAAAGTCATTAAGGAAGCATAGGATTTATAAGCAAAAACATAGACACATAAGTATCTATACTGAGCTCAGGAAAGTTACAAAGATACTATCAGTCTCTTAAATCTGAAGCTACCTTTGAACTGGCCAACCTAAGTCAGTGGTCTAATTTATGAGAATTCAACATAAAATAAAATCTCATTGCTAATGGGAGAACCTGGGCTAATTACTAGGAATCTGGGCAGTGTGGATAGAATTGAGAAGTTGAAGCAATAATAATAATATTATAATAATACTTTGCATTTTTATAGATTATAGTATAACCTATAATAGGGTAATGGCTAAGTAGTAGGTTTTGGAGATGAATATATTAGGTTTTAAGCCTGGCTAACTGATATCTTACCAGTGTGTCTCTGGACAATTTCTTTAATAATGTCTTATCTAAGCTTACTCACCAATAAATAACAACTAAGTACATACCTTCTAGGGTTATTGCAATGATTAGAGATAATATTTATAAACTGATTAATGGGTGAAGAGTAAAGGTGTTTGTAACTGACTCTATTATTTTTAGTATTATTATAGCTGCTATTATGAAAGAGTTCCTTATGTAGGTAAAATGATTAATTCTCCTACCTCGGTGGAAGATTTCTTTGATTTATGACATCAGTGTGCATACATGTTCCATATACTTATGTGTTAGTTGTTATCTGTGTACATATATTCACTTGATTTGAAATTTTTATTAATGCATATTTTAAGATGTTTTATGATTCTATTCTAAACCTGTTTACTGATTTATTTTAATCTCACATCAAGAATTTACTTTTAATGACAACATCCCAAGTGCATTAATTACCTTGAAAGTAAAGCTCATCAGAAATGAGATCAGTCTTTTCTAACCAACACTGTGTAAAATAGTGTTAAAATTACTCTTTGTTTATTCATGTTAAACTAATGAAGAACAAAAATAAATAACAGAATGACATTTACTTTAAATATATAAAATAATTAAATAACAAAGGTTTAGGTGATTGTATATCAAGATGACATCAAATGTATACCAGGAAGAACTTGAAACAGATGCCCTAGTCTGCATCACTGATATTGGTTAGCACTCAAATCTAAACTGTGAGAAAAGTGTAACTATGGTCTGTTTTTGAGACTATAAATTAAATTGGATTTTCTTAGGGAAAATTAACTTATACTTGTCTGGCCATTTTATGTTGCTGGGTTTAAGACCTGGGCAGCTTATTTTCTTTCTGGTTCAATGTGTAGAATCTTGGCATTAAGCCACTTCTGAGGATGGATGTTGACATTTCTGAAAACGACAAGATCCAGCAATCTCCTGTTAAAATGTTTCCAAGACTAAAATGTATAATATGAACAAATGAGTGAAGAAGTAATGCCTTGTTTTCTAACAGCTATTATTTACAATGGTAATGGTCTTCAGTAGAAATCAAACTGACTAGAGAAAGAAAAAATAAAGCAGTATAGTCTTAATCAAAGCAAAAGTTTGAAAATCTAGAACTATTTTTAACTGACTTTGATTAGTCACCTTGATCAAATCATCTAAATCTTATCACCAAATCATTTCCTTTGCCAGTTAGATTCAATGGCACTATATACTGATAAAAAATAATACTGACCTATTGCAATTCAAATTTAGTGTACTTTCAGCAATGCATCTCTAAGAAATTTATTTTGTTACAGAAACTATATTTTAAACTCAACAACAATAGTGTGCCCATTATTTGTCACATGTTGGACTAAACACAAGGAATAAAAATAAGTGTAAAACACCATAGTGCCCATGAAGAGTCCTCAATCTAATGCTTTTAATGGGAAGCCAACCTATTTAATTCAAATTTATTGTTAAATGGCAAATTTCAATTTATGAACAGGGCACTATAATTTAATTACCTTTTTATTATGCAATATAATTTTATGTAAATTAATGGTATGAATAATACCAAACCTATAAAAAGAAACATGATATTAAGGTATTTGGAAGTATCCACTTACAAACAAAAATCCAAATCCATAGATCATATTATAAGGTATAAGAATTCAGAATCACAGTTCTGAAAATTATTTTTAGTGTTAAGTAAGTTAAATAGTCTCCTTTTATACAAACTGATACCCATAGAGGTTATACATCTTTCCAAGGATGCAGAATTTATTTGTGGTAAAACAGGAACCAGAACCCAGGTTTCTTACCTTACAGATTATTTATTACATTAGTTACTATATATTATTAAAATATGACTAAAATTTTAACTCTTGAAATATTCTAAAAGAACTTTATGGAAACAAATTAAATTTCAGATTGAATCAGAGAGAAGAGATTTAAAATATTCCACAATGCAGACTATCCCTGTACCATTTTAGGTTCTCCACGCACTCACATTTGTACCAGTGAGTTATTGTTTGTAATAATTATTTTTATTTGTACTTGCTCCTGATAATCTGTTTCCAAACAATGGATTCCTGACATAATCAGGAGAAAGTCTAATTTCATAAGTGGGTATTACAAAGCCATTTGCTTGTTACATGGCCTGTTCTTATCTTTCTTGAATTACTTCTTACCACTGTCTTCTTCAAACTATTCACAACAAACCTCAGGGATCATTGGTAGCTTCTGTCAAGATCTCCCATTTCTAGACCTTAGACTGACTGCTCATTTGCATATAATTTCCTTTACATCCTCTTTGCATGGATAGTTCTTTAAACCTGGGCTTAGATATTGCTTCCCCCAGAACTTTCCTGGTTATCCCTGCTCTAGTAGAAGCCTTCCCTCTTTATGTGCTCCCATCATGCCCTGCAGATCTCCATCATAGTATGTCTATGTAACATTGCTGGTGCCTGCTTAGTATCTCTCTTACCTACTAGATGGTCCATTCTTGTGCAGTGCTCATTATTGTACCTACAGCAATTGATTTAGTATGTAATAAGAACAAAAAGTAATTATTTATATTATGTGAAAAATTCAGATGTCAGTATGGCTTTTGTAAAGAATATTATTGTATTTTGAGTGTTTGGTTAACCTCTTTCTGGTATCATCCATATGAAATATGAGTCAGTGATAAATGTCCTTAAAACATATTTTCAATATAAAAAATCAAGAGAGACATCTAAAAACATTGAGAGGGATGTCTGAAGAGATATCTGAAGATAGACATTTAAAACACAAAGAGGAATACAGAAATATAAAAAATTAAGAGAAAAATCTGGTACTGTTTCATGGGAGAATTTTCAGAAAATCTCTGGGTCATCTAAAAAACTGCATTTATATTTATGATTAGAGCATAAATTTTCATTTTGGATTCAGTATTTGTCTGACAACACTCACAAAGTGGTTGAAGAGGAAGTAGAGTTCATATACAAATTATTTCTGCTTCTAAGATCATTTATACTGTGGACTACTAAAAATGTTGATGTTGAAAACCATCTTAGAATCATCATACTCAATCAATTAGCAAAGGAAAAAAACTAGGTTAAATTAGTCTCACAAGATTAGACAGCTAGTTTGTGGAAGAGCAAGAACCCAAAGCCAAGTCTATCTCCCCCTCAAGAGCATTGCAAACCCTACCACATACCATAGCAATAACAGGCATGTTTTTAAGTGTCTTAGGTCTTGCAAACCTGTTTACCCATGTGGAAGGATATTGATTTTAATGGTAAATGTAGAAAAAATGTAGCTCTAGATATTTTCTCTTAAAGATTAAAAAGTCCTTGGAAAATGAATGCATTTTTAAATTTAATTTGGGAGCCATGATTAAGAAAAGCTGTGTTAAGAAGACTGTACTTTCTGACCTTGGGTTAGTATTAGGGTTAGTGTAAGCAATCTTGATATTCATTTATTCAAGAAATTACAATATGAAAAAATCATATATTGCCTACAGAATAGAGCTACAATTTCTTAACCTAGTATGTAAGGTTCCCTAAAATATACTTATTGTGATGTCTGAATGCCCATCCCCAAATACATGTTTATCCTCAGTATGTCAAGGGTCTTCTCTGCCTTTGGAAGGCTATTGGCAAATAGATTTAGACAGAAGAAAATATGAGGAAGATGCTGACTATCAACTAAATGCAAGTCCTTAGGTGCTCTCATATACATTATTTTATTTCAGTCTTTAAAAAAAACTCACAAAGGAGTTTTCTTAGCTTTTCTATTTTAAATATTAAAAACTTGGGGGCTCAGAAAGATTTCATGGGATAGAGCATGAATTTAAATTCAAATATTTTAGCTATTATTCCAGTGCTCACACAAATTTCTTCCACAGTACTTGTGAATCCAAATGAGTTGGCAACTTCCCCAGCATCTGAACAGTAATTCAAGTTCAAATGGGGCAATGTGTGGACCTCAGATATTGTTGACAGAAATGACACAGGTCTGCTGCTGACAAGAAAGGTAATCACTGATGTGAGTGAGTTAAGATAGGTAAATTCAGCTCTATAAATTTCCTTATCTGAGAGGTAGTCAGGAGCAGAAAGTCTTCTTTTAGTATTGCTTTGTTGGAACATACTCATATTGAGCCATTCTCTAATCCTGGGTCAGTAACAGTAGATTAACAAATGTAAGCAAGGATAGAGAATAGATCAATAAAATCTTTCACTGAATGGCAGATCCAGGAGATGGCAGAGGAGACAGAGAAGCTAGAGGAAAATAAAAAAGGACCAAAGAAAAGAGAAGTGAGGTGACAGGATGATCTTACATGAAAGAAGAAAAAATTTGAAGTAGATATATTCCCAGAACTGCAGAACCATTGTTAACCTGTAAAGGGAAAGTGTGATCTTGCTCACACAGAGCACCATTATGAAAAGATTCTATATGGAGCATAACCAATAGGTCTCTCTGAGAATTCCAGCAATTATGATGATCTACTTGAGCATCTAATTTGCCCAAGTACACAATAGAGGTTGAATTGAGATGGTCAGGTTGTAAATGGTATGGGTAAAAAAACAGATTTTTAAATGTTTATCTCAGAGTTTCAACTCAAATCAGTCTTGAGTGATCCAAGCTTACTACAGAAAAGGGGAGAGATAGAGATAGAGACAGAGATAGAGGTAGAGATAGAGATAGAGGGATAGAGGTAAAGACAGAGATAGAGAGATAGAGGTAGAAAGAGGGAGAGGAGGGATAAAGGTGGATGGAAGTAAAGAGCAATGGAGAAAATAATGGCAATAATAATAATGGTAATAGTTTTTATACAACAGTCATTTAGGCTACTTATTTCTATTTTATATTCCTTATCTGTAAATTATAATTTTATACCTGTTTTATTACTTTTATTTTTGAGAATCAAACACTCTCAGCTTAAGTAGATGATACATATACATAAGATCAAAAAAGCAGTTACATTCTGTTTTCTTTGTAATCCTTTACATGTTGTATGGTAAATAAACCAAATATAAAATAGAACTGAAGCTCAAATATAAAAATTACCTAAGTGATACACAGAGGTTAATGAGTATGAACTAGTGGAGGGAGGGTTTGTTTTGTGCAACTAAATTAGGACGTGATTCATGGAGAAAATATAAGCTGAGTGAACTTTAAGGGTTGGAGAAATGAGAAAGAAAGCATTCTCTGTGTGAGCAGAGGCATAGAGATGAGAAATACTGAGTAAAGATTGACAGAGCTGGTGATTCTCTGTCAGTGAGGGTAGTAAAAACACACATGGGGAAATGAAATGGAAAAGTTGGGTTACTGACAGATTAAAGAGGCAGATGAATAACAAGCTGAAGTATTTAAACTTCACTGTATAGACAGACAAGCGATTTTGCAGACTTCTAGGCAAATGCATCACTTTAGCAGAACTGTGCTTTAAGAAAAATTGTAAACAGTCATATATATGATAATTTAGAGATGGCAGTGGTGATGGAATATTTGAAGAATAGTTTCCATTCATGGATATTTGCTGAGTCTAGGAGAAAATTATTTTTCTCTTTAATATTTTAAGGTATTTTGCAAAATAGGTTCATGAACAGCCTAAAAAAATAAATAAGACCAATGAATTCCTACCCATTGCTTCCACCTAGTTTTCCACTCTCTGACTTGTTTTCTGCTAAAACTTCTAAGTTAATATTTAATGCAAAAATGGAATAAAACTTAAAACAGACAATCAAAAACTTTGACAGTAAAAGCTTTTCCAAAATGTGCCATTACTCACTTTATATTAGGAGGATATTAGATTTGGCAGACTAAGTAACCTAACAAATGTGAAGTTGGAAGTGAGTTAGCAATAAAATTCAACTACAGTTTCTAATTATGGCTGATTGGAAATATTAGTGTTCTTGCTTTGGCAGTTTGTGTACACTGATTCTTATAAACTCCTCTTTCAGTCTGTTCTAATTTGTTCCTTGGATACTGAAATTTCCTGAACTGGCCTTTGCCCTCCATTACTTATAGACTGAGTATAAAGAAGCTAATATTGATCAGAGGCTTATAATATCAAGTTGGAATAGATAATGCCAAAGAGCATTCATCTAGGAAGAGGCAGATAGGGAATCACAACACAGTTGGGATAACTGAAAGTGTGACCATTCTACCATAAACTGCTGTTTCCTTCAGCAAAATGAGGCAACTTAAAATAAAATACCCAGAGTCGGAAAGTCTGCCAATATTGATTGGCATTTTAGCAAGATTAGGGACATACATATGGCTCTTTGTTTATCTGAAAATGTGTAAGAATAATGGTTAAAACTGGAAAAGGTAAAAAATACTGTGATTATAGGTAATAAGTACACAATGATATCTAAAGAGTGTTGGATTAACATAAACTTTTTACAGTAATTCCACAAAAATTCTTATCAAAAGTTAAAACTACATTTGTAGTTATTTCAAAGTAGATCATCTGCATGTGATAACATAAAAATAATTAAAAGATATAAAATTATGATTTTCAGAGTATTTTCCTAAAAAATTAATCAACTAAAGTTATTAAGATTTTTAAGTGAGTTTAGTAATACTAGCAATTGCTAGTTTCCATTAGAAAATACATTAGAATAAAAGTGTTTTTACATATTCTCAATAACAAGAGAAAAATATCTAAACTAGCTAAAAAGAAATTGTGAAAACTCATATGAATAGACAAATTTTAAAACTTTGGAATTTAATAAAAAACATGAATAAGAAGAATGAGTCTCACAAAGGTATAATTGATCCTCAAAATTATGTATATATCATTCTAAGCCACCTATTGTAGATTATGTGTATTTGGGAAGATTTATATATTTTTAAGATAACAATGTGTATGAGCTACCTTACCGCACATTTTAAAAGATATATTAAATCCAAACACTCCAGTCTCCTGCAAAACAATAAAGATTAATACGTGGGTGTTAATTTAGTATATAGTAAAGATAGCATTTTGCATCTGTAAATAAAATGATAGCTTACACAACATTTGGTGATGAGACAAAAAGCCTAAATTATGTCAATTTATTTTTAGGAAATAGATATGAGAAAAAATTTACTAATAAAAATGTTAATTGCAGCACTCTTTTGGAAAATAAGAACCAACTTAAATGTTTAAAACACTATCTTTCCCAGGCAGAGCACTCACCTTCAAGCAGCATCAGCCTGAGGAGAAACAATAGCCCCACCTACAGGAATACCTCTTGCCCTACCCTGTGGAGCTTAAGCCAGGCTGCTGAGTACAGCTGGAGGCCATTTCAGTGAATAATTCTAACTGGATCTCTGGGAGCTCTGATACTTTAGCTGACCCTCCCCCAGGCCCAGTGTAGGTAAAAGCTGGCTTTGGTGTGTAGTCTGGTTCTTTCTGCACATATCCAGGCCTAAGAGAGGGAGTCAAAAGCTGTGGATTGCTGATAGCTCCAAACAGGTTGCCCATGGCAAATCACAGGAAACATCTGATGTAATTCTGCACCAGAGTCTTTGCAGATCTACATAATGCATAGAAACCAATACAAACAAGAACCTAAAATGGGAAGACAAAGAAACAGGCCCCACATGAAAAAACAAGAAAATTCTCTAGAAGAAGAAATTAATGAAATGGAGGAAAGCAATTTATCATGTATAGAGTTTAGAGTAATAATTATAAGGATACTCAACAGCATGAAAAAGACATAGAAACCATAAAAAAGGACAAGTCAGAAATAAAGAATGCAATATCTGAAATAAGTAATATACTGGATCGAATAAACAGTAGATTAGATAAGCAGAGGATGGAATCAGCGATTTGGAAGACAAGGTAGAAAAAACACCCAAGTGGAGCAGCAAAAAGAAAAATGAATTTTAAAAAGTGAGGAAAGCTTAAGAAACCTTTGGGACAACATGAAGCATAACAATATCCACATCATGAGAATACCAGAAGGAGAAGAGAGTGAGCAAGGAGTTGAGAATTGATTTGAAGAAATAATGACCAAAAATTTCCTAACCTGGTGAAGGAAAAAGACACACAAATCCAGGACATGCATCAAGTTCCAAAAAGATGGACCCAAAGAGGCCTACACCAAGACACATCATAATTAAAATGGCAAAGGCTAAAGACAGGATAGAATCCTAAATGCCACAAGAGAAAAGCAGAAAAGCTCCCTACAGTGGAGCACTGATTAGACTGTCATCTGAGTTCTCAGCAGAAACATTTCAGGCCAGAAGGGATTGGTGTGAAATATTCAATGTGATGAAATGCAGGACCTACAATCAATGCTACTTTACTGAGCAAGACTGTCACTTAAAAGTGAAGGAGAAATAAAGAGCTTCCAAGACATGAAAAAGCTAAAGGAGTTTGTTGACACCAAACCAGTATGGCAACAAGTGTTAAAGGGCTGCTAGAAGAATAAGGAGAGGGAGATGAGGAAGGGAAATAAAGAAGAAAGAGAAAGAAGAAGAAAGGAAAGGGGAAGGGGAAGAAAGGGGAGTGCAAAAAGGAGGAGGAGGAGAAAAAACTAAAGGAAAACAATCTAACAATAAAATGGCACTAAATATGTATCTATCAATAATTATCTTAAATATAATGGCTTAAATGCTCCAAAAGCATAGGGTAGCTGAATGGATGGACTCAAAAAACAAGATATATATATATATATGCTGTCTCCAAGAGATACACCTCAGATTGAAATATACACACAGACTAAAAATAAAGGGATAAAAAAGGATATTTTATGCAAATAAAATGGGGAAAAAACTGGTGTAGCAATACTTATGTAATTAAATAGATTTTACAACCAATGCTATAGTAAGAGACAAAGAAGGACACTACATAATGATAAGGGAACAATCCAACAAGAGGATATAATGCTGGTAAACATTTATGTATCAACCCAGGAGCAGCTAAATATGTAAAAATTTTGAGGGACATAAAAGGAGAGACCAACAGAAATACAGTAGGGGATTTTAACATCCCATTCACTTCAATGGATAGATCTTCCAGACAGAAGAAAATCAAAATGGCGATGATGGCCTTAAATGACACACTAGATCAAATGGATTTAATTGATATCTTCAGAGCATTTCACCCCAAAGCTGCAGAATATACATACTTTTCAAGAGCACATGGAACATTTTCTAGGATAAAACAAATGTTAAGATACAAAACAAGTCTCAGTAAATTTTAAAAGATTGAAATCATATCAAGCATCTTTTTTACTATAATGCTATGAAACTAGAAATCAATCACAAGAAGAATGTTGAAAAATATACATAGTAATGGAAGCTAAATAACATGTTAATAAACAATGAATGGGTCAACAATGAAATCAAACTTAACATACAATCTTCCAAAACTAAATCAGGAAGAATCAGAGAATCTGAATAGGCAGATTATACCTAATAAAATTGAAGCAGTAATAAAAAAAAAAAACAACTCACAACAAACAAAAACCATGGACTGGAGGCTTCACTGGTGAATTTTACAAAACATTCAAAGAAGAACAAACACCCCTCCTCAAATTATTTCAAATTCAAGAGGAGGAAAGACTCCAAAGCATATTTTAGGAGGCCAGCATTATTCTAATTTCAAAACCAGTGAAATACACTACAAAAACCAAAACTATAGACCAATATCCCTGATGAACATAGATGTTAAGATCCTCAACAAAATATTAGCAAACTGAATAAAGCATGCATCAAAAAAATCATACACCATGATCAAGTGGGATTTATTGCAGGAATGCAAAGTTGGTACAACATTCACAAATCAATAATAGTGATATACCACATAAAGTGAAGGATAATAACCATAAGATCATATTAATAGGTGCAGAAAAAAAGCTTTTCATAAAATTAAGCCCCCATTTATGATAAAAACGCTAAAAAAAGTGGAAATAGAAGGATCATACCTAAACATAATTAAAGGTCATATATGCTAAACTCACTGCCAGCATCATATTTATGGGCAAAAACTACAAGCATTCTCCTTAAGATTGGGAAAAATACAGGGATGCCTGCTTTCACCTCTCTTATTCAACATAGTACTAAAGTCCAGGCCATAGAAATCAGACTGGAAGAAGAAATAAAAACATCCAAATTGCAAAGGAAGAAGTAAAACTGTCTTTATTTGAGTATGGTGTGATACTGTACATAGGGAGCCCTAAAGATTCCACCAAGAAACTACTAGAACTGATAAATTTGGCAAAGTATCAGGAAACAAATTTGATATCCAGAAATCAGTTGCATTTTCATCTGCCAATAATGAACTATCAGGAAGAAAAATAAAGAAAACAATTTCATTCCTGATTGCTTCAAAAAGAATCAAGTGCCCAGGAATAAGTCCATCCAAGGATGTGAAAGACCTATACTTGGAATATTATAAGACAATGAAGAAAGAAAATGAAGAAGATATATATAAGTGGAAACACAAAACTTGTTCATAGATAGGAAGAATTAACATCATTAAAATGTCCATACTACCCAGAGCAATTTATAGATTCAACACAATTCCTATCAAGATACCAATGATATTTTTGGTATTAAACAGATCTAGACCAAGTATTTGAAAATTTGTACAGAACCACAAAAGGCCCCAAATGTCAACATCAATCTTGAGAAAGAACAAAGCTGAAAGAAGAACATAGTTTACCACTTAACATCAAACTATACTATAAGGCCATAGTAATCAAAACAGCATGGTACTAGCATAAAAACAGACACATAGATCAATAGAATAGAATAGAGAGCCCAGAAATAAGCTCACACCTTTAGAGTCAATTAATATTTCACAGAGGAAGCAAGCACACGCAATGGGCTAAAGATAGTTTATTCAATAAATGGTGTTGGGAAAATTGGACAGATACATAAACAAAAATGAAACTAAACCACACACAAGAATAAATTCAAAATGGATCAAAGACCTAAATGTTATACCCAAAACCATAAAAATCCTAGAAGAAAACATGGGCAGCAAAATCTTGGACATTGCTCATAGCAATTTTGTATCAGATATATCTCCCAAGGAATGGAACAAAAGAAAAAAAATAAACAAATGGAACCACATTAAACTAAAAAGTTTTTGCACAGAAAATGAAACCAATGAAATAAAAAAAAATTCCATGGAATGGGAGAACATACTTACCAATTCATCTGAAAGGTGTTTATATACAAAATTTAAAAAGAACTTATAAAACTCCACACCAAAACAACAATCCAATTAAAAAATAGGCAAAGGATCTGAATAGGTCCTTTCCAAACAGAACATACAGATGGCCAATAGACATATGAGAAGATGCTCAACATCACTAATCGTCAGAAAAATGCAAATTAAAACCACAATGAGGTATCATCTCATACTATCAGAATGGAAGTCATCAATAAATCAGTAAACAACAAGTGCTGGCAAGGTTGTGGAGAAAGGGGAACCCTTTTGCACTGTTGGTGGGAATGCAGATTGGTGCAGCCACTGTGGAAAGTAGTAAGGAGATACCTAAAAAAATTAAAAATGGATTTGCCTTTTGACCCAGTGATCCTGCTTTTGGGAATATATTGAAGAAACTCAAAACACTAATTTGAAAGAGCATAAGCAGCCTTATGTTCATTGCAGCATTATTTACAATCACTAAGCTATGGAAGCTGCTCAAGTGTCCATCAGTAGATAAGTGAATAAAACAACTATGGGACAATTACACAGTGAATATTACTTGGCTATAAAAAGAAGAAAAAAATTTTACCCTTTGCCTCAGCATGGATGGACATAGAGAACATTATTCTGGGTGAAATAAGCCAATCAGAGATATACAAATACCATATAATTTTACTCATATGTGGAATGTGATGAACAGAATGAACTAATAAGCAAAATAGAGACAGACTCATAGACAGAGGGCAAGGTGACAACTATGGATGATTAGAGGGTGGAGGGATTAAGCAAAAAGGAAAAAGACTCATGGACATGGACAAAATTTTGGTGATTTTGGGTATTATGTGAGTATTAAGGGGATAAATGGTAATGGGAGACATACAATAAATGTGTAAAACAAAGGATTAGTTAGCTAAATGATATGTCTATAGGATAAAATTATGTATCATTCAAAAATAATGAAATAAAAGTATATATATAATATGTAACTATATTAGTGATATGCTTAATTTGAAAAAATACAAAATTATGTCTAGCATATGATTTCACTTATAATTTACTTTATATAATATGACAAGAAAAACTAAAGTCAATATCTTAACAGCTGTTATTTTTATGTAGTAGAAGCATGTAAGTAATATTTAATTTTATGGTTTTTATTATGTCTATATTTTCTAAATTATGTTGTACTAAAGATATGCTATTTTATAAATTAAAAAAATGAATGGAAGCTATGCAATATAAAGTGTTGTACAAATCATATGCCTGTACAAATTATCATCTTAAAACAGAAGTTCTGTTTCTTGAGTTATTTGTTCCTGTCTTTTATTTCAGAGAAGGCTGTGAATGATGCACGAGGACTCCCCCCTTCTACACCAAGTTGACAGATGCTGCCGTGCTATTTGCTTTACTCCTTACAGATCCTCACTACCCAATTCATTCAGTCACACACGCTGCAGAAAGGCAAAATCCCTTGAGAAGTCTGACTTTTTAGTAAGGATTTTCAGGAATATTCTTTTTCTTAGCTCATCCTTTTATATTTTTTCTTCCGTTCAGACACTATTTCCCTAGAGTTTTGAGAAAATTGCATTTTTTCTTGCAAAGTGCCCTTTAGAGAAGAGTGAATTTATAGGACCCCTGTGGGTGTCAGCATCTGATACTTCAGCCCCTAATAGTCTTAAGCAATGTTTACCTGCTACTAGACACTCCATCCATGTCAGGCCCCCAGTGAGTAAAAACCAAAAATGGCCATATTGAAGAACTTTCTTTTCTACTTAGGATTGGGATGGGGATGAGAATTATTATTTTTTGTCTTCAGGATGACCTAAATATTAGGGGTTAACAGGATGCCAAGCACCCTTGTATAAAGGTTCTTTTACCTGGGAGTTCAGTTACCCTGCCCGGCCTATTTTGCAGTCCCTTTGTCTCAGTACTTTATCTTGCCTTCTTGGGTTCAAGACTTGAAGCCCCACTTCCTTGGCCAGGGACTTTGATAACTAGTAGTTTTTGTTTGATTGTTTGCCTTTTTCTTTTCTTGCTTTCTCTTTCCTAAAAAATCTTTAATATCTCTATTGGTGGCTACAACTAAGTTCAGTCTCTCCAGTATAACACATATAAATATCAGATTATTGGTTCTTTCATTCAACAAAATACATTGAGCATCATTTTTGTGCTTGGAACTGTGCTTAATTCTATTCTTTACCACTATGGGTGGAACTTCCAGAAATTAGAGCTCAACATTTATTCAATGACCCTGATAAGGTTTTTATTTTTTATTTTTTTGACCTTTACAAAAACAGACCAAAAAAAGATTATTTGCTTTTTGTTATTTTTGTCCTTCCTAGCATGCCTTAACACTATGGTTGTATTTATTTTGATAGAAATAGTCAAACTATGCCATCAATTCTTCAAATTCTGTTGACCGAAAAATAGACCTTTATTTATAGGCCAATTTATAGCTTTTTTGCTATGCTATAGACCTTAAATGTATATAGATTATCACTTTGTACAAAACTATGAGGGTGCATTTGAAATGACCAATTTCCATTCTTAAAACCTTATATAACCTGCAAATTACACTGTTCTATAGGTGGTTCTTTAAACTAAAACACTAGAAATTAATTTCATGAAGCCTCCTTGTGTTAACCCTTCTCATTCACTTAATTTCTGACTCTGGTCAATGCTATCTAATTAATATATTTCAAATACATCACTTTATTCTAATCCTAATGATATGACAGCAATTTTCTGTTATTTTCATTTTTATTATTGCAGTTCTGTGTCTTACCAATAGTTTTGTTTGATTTGATATTTCCAATGCACACTCAATTTTGTCACCACCACAGTGGTTTTGACTTATGTTACACCTTCATTTAGATGATGTGGAATTTACTCTTTGGATAAGTGCATAGCTTTAAAGGTTTAATTTAATGGTAGATCTAACTAAATTGTAATTATTATGGACTTAAAACAAAAAAATAAAGATACAATTATTCAGTGATATAATATCCTATTATTAATCCAAAGTAATATTTTGAAAACATTTATATACTCATTGTTGCATCTATTTTTTGAGATCAGATTCATGATAGATAATGTTAGACTAAACTGTTTTCTTATATGTAAACTTATTCATAAAATTAAGCCCTTCAGAAGAGAAAGAGACTAAAATAATGTGAACTCTTTATTTTACAAATTGAGTATAAAATGAGAAACAAAACTTCACAAACTGAGTTATGGTTGCCAGTCTGTCATTCCATTAGATTTATAAATCCCATGAGGTCAGGAACTGTTTTTTGTTGAGCATTTTATTGTCACCATTTAGTCAAGGATTCATTCACCTTTGCTGAATGAATGAAACAATACCTTTATCGTTTCTAAGGGAAGATCTCAGATACCAAAATCTCAAACTTCCATATAAATACAATCTCCACTAAAATTAGTAACCGTTTATTAAGGACATAACTGAGTGATGGAGTGACAGGCAGATTCTATTTATATTACATATAATGTTTTGTAAACTGTATTTAAAATAATTCATTAATTTTTAATCCCATTTTAAAGATAATATGACAACTATCTCCATTTTACAGATTGGTAAAGTGAGGCACAGTGATTGGACTACCTTCTTGCATGGGTCACAAAACTAGGAGGTGGTGAAATTGGATCCAAATCCAGTGAGCAGAAACCAGAGCTCTTTGTCCGTAATCTTCACTCTGCCATCTTTGCACAGAGTTGTGTAATAAAGGCCATCTAATGTGGAAGATTAAAGCACCCATCAACCTGCATTTGATTTTTGACATAAACGGGAACATTTAAGATTTTTTAAGTTCATTTTTTATGTTGTAATATGGATGGCAATATTAATTTTAATACAATCTGAATGGTTCTCAAAACCATGCCTAAAATTCAAATGATATTGCTTTTAAATCAAAAGATTATTGGGCAATTCACTTTACCACTGAAAATCTATCATTTCTAAGTGAGAACACCAAATAGAAGTGATGATTTTTCAGCTATATTAATTTTTACTTCATGCTTCTCATTTTGTACTTTAGAAGAGAGTAAGAGTATAACATTGACTTTACCTGGAACAATTTATAGTTGTATTTAATTTTGAATGGAGGGCTAAGACGGAGGGATAGATAAAAATTTAATTTTTTCTAACTTTGATGTTTCTCATTTGCAATCTTTAAAAATACCATTTTGTATTCAGATTCCTTTGAGTTAAATTTGTTTTTGGCAGAGATTTATTTACCAAGGAGAGAGTAGATTTTGCAAGAATAATTTAAATGATTGAATGCAAGACTAAGATCACCTCTGAATATAATATACATTCTCAGAGAATGCCTTATGGAAACATGGGAACAATACATTTCTTCAAGTGAAACATTTAGTGTGCTTAATTGAAGAAGCATAAATTTAAAAATAATTAATTTGATATTGGAGACATCCAGAAGAATGGCGCAATTTAGAAAGGTGGGCGACAGAGAAAAAAGGAGAATTGGAAACTGAAAGAAGTGGTTTTGAGGATGTACATGTCCACTTATTGGCTGTGCAACTTTTCTAAACCTCAAGTTTTTATCAGTAAATAAAAGCTTGTCTGATACAGATTAGGCATGCAATGATTTCTAAAAGGTTAATTAGGCCAACTTAAGTTAGAAAAACTGTATGTCTAGAATTTGTGCATATTTGTGCAATATCCCCCCCTTTTTTTTTACTGCTATTGGAGAACCTCTGCCCCGTATAATTCATCTAGGAGCCTTGATAGATGTTAGAACAAGCTGATGATATCCCTTAGGAGGCTTTCTCTTCTCCTATGCACTTTTCTAATAAAATACTTTAAAATTACTTAATTAAGAGTGCTGGTGTTGAAGCCAAGTAAGTGTTTACCAAAATTTTTTGAACAATAACACTGTCTTGGCTTATGTTTCTTCAATTTACACTTGAAACTGAGTCAAACATGAAGAGGCTTGAAGTAGTTCCTTATTAGGGTTTAGAAATGCAAATATTTTTTTAAGAACAGAAGTTAGAATAGATTCCCTTTCTATCAGTCCTGACCTTTTGCTGTCTGATTTAGTCTTGAGAGCTTTCCAGCGGGAGTGCCTTCTCCACACTCCAGAGGCCTGTGTGTCTATGTAAAGTCATTTATTTCTGAAATGCACTTGCCTCCTTTGATGTCTGGAGGGGACCATCTCTCCACTGGCCCCAGTGAGTGTGATTTAATTCTTTTTGGATAGATGTCTGGTTAAGCCACAGTGGAATACTACAAGGAGCAATATTGAGTCTCTAACTCACTAGAATATTTTCACAGCCTTCTTCAAAACATTGTCCCTTGGTAGAATATCATTCACCTTTTACTCTGAAAGTTTTTTAGATGTACTTAATATGTTACAGATGCTCGATAAACCCACGTACTGCCTGATTTCTGTTATGTATTTTTCATCTGTATTCATATCAATGCCTCAAATAATAACTTCCACATAGTTTACTAACTTTTTGTTGGGTCAAATAGATAATGACAAATTGCATACAAGTTAGTCTGAAAGCACTACTTTAATAGAAAATTAACCTCATTCCACATACACTTCCATTTAATATCATTTATTGAGTTTCAATTATGTGCCAAGAATTCTGTTAATCATTCAAGGAAAATGAGATATAATATGATCTCAGCATAAGATCACCATAATCTAGATGAGTGAGAAACTAAGCAAACCCACATAATGATTATGCAATGTGCACCACATGATAATGTCCATAACCCTCTTACTGAGTTAGGGAAAAACTGAAAGGAGATGGTGTTAGAACTGAGTCTGGAAGGCTGTCTATGCTGGACTAATGTAGGCCTTTACCTTCAAGGTGAGTAACAAGAAGTGAGTGCAAGGCATTTGTTTGTAAAAGAAGGTCACACACTGGGGAACTAATTGATAAAATTTTATTGGGCTGAATCTAAGGTCAAAGCATTTAGGGGACTAGACTTAGATAAGGAAGATTAAGGTTAGACGATGAACAACCTTCAATTATCAACTAAGGGGTATGTGTGTGTGTGTATAAGTGTGTTTTGGGAGCCAGGTACTGAAAGATAGCTCTATTATTTATAAGAAAGAAGGCTCTGAATGAGGAAAGAATAACAGTAAGCAGAGCATTTAGACAATGGTGATATTTTCTAGGTGTGATATCATAAAAATCTAACTAAAATCTGTAATTAGGGGCAGTAAAAACTGAGATAAAAGAAATAAAGAAGGAAGCAAAACATCTTTCTCTTAAATGAGCAAGTAGTGGTTCTCAGACCAGCTTATCAGCATTAAATGTAGAGGTACTGAATCTGAAAATCTCGAGTGGAGGGGAGGTAGCAATTTGTGTTATAGTAAGTCCTCCAGATGAATCTGAAATACATCAAAGTTTCAGAACTATTGACTGAAACTTTTTAATGAATGGTAAGCCTTCTCTTTCCGTGTCATTTAAATGCAAGTTCACCATACATTATTAATTATTAACATAATTCATTGACCCTAGGATACTGCTAGTTCTAAAATACATTGGTACTTTATGTAGCATTTTAGAAATGCTGTCAACTTAACCAATTCACACCATCAATTTCATGATGCATACTAATTCAAAATTGTTAAAAAATAAAAATACACATCTTAGAAATTATAAAACACATTGACTGTCACAAAAACATACTAAGAGGCAATGTTTCATAAATATATCAACATATTTCTGTGCTTACTACATTCTAAGTTTAAACCACAACTACATGAAACCTACATTCATTTACATTTTGTTTTTATTGTTATTCTGTTACAGTTGTCCCAATTTTTCCCCCTTTGCTCTCCTCCACCCAGCCTACCACCCCCCTGTTCTCACAGTCAATCCCCACACTGTTGTCCATGTCCATGGTCATTCATACATGTTGACTAGTCTTTTCCTCTTCTTTCCACCATTACCCCCTCGCCCCTACCCGCTGGCTGCTGTCAGTCTGTCCTATGTTTTCATGCTTCTGGTTTATTTTTCTCGTTAGTTTATTTTGTTCACTAGATTCCTCTTATAAGTGAGATTGTGTGGTATCTGTTTTTCATCAACGGGCTTATTTAACTTAGCATAATATTCTCCAGTTCCATCTATTTGTTTTTAAGCTTAGACCTCATGTTTCCCCTCTTTTTTTCTCTACTAATGGATTATCTGAATCTAAGTTGTTGGAATCTATTTTTCCCACACAAATAAAAAGGATAGAAATGTTTAGAATGTTTAGTTCTTGTTAATAATCCTGTTTTTTATAATTGGGAAGCTCTTTTGGGGGGAAGGGTGGGTTTCTTTTTAAATGATCTAATCCCCATTCCACCACCATTATGGGGCTCCAATTACTACAGACCTAATAGACACAATTGGGGTCAGATACAAGACACCTGTACTTCAGGACCCTCTCCCCGCACAAAGTCTGTTAATGACTTTTGGTGTGTTTGGGTAGGGAGTATCTGGGTCACACAGGATTTCAAAAGCACCCTTTATCCTAAAAATTCTGCTCTTATTCCTCTCCCCACAGAAAAACACAACCAACTTATACCCATATTTTCTCACAGTTTTGCCCACTAAATTTTGAGCTTTACCCTTTTCCATCATTCACTCCTGATGATTTTACATTCTGTCCAGGTCATTCTCTGAGACAAGAAGCAGCCCAAGCTTCTGAACTTGCCGTTCTACATTTTCCTAGGGCCTGAACTGATAGAAGGACACGCGAAGTCGCCTCCGGATGTAGTAGATGAATTTGGGAAGAATCATCTGAAACAGAGTAACTGAGGGGAACTTTATACAAAACTATGAAGATTATCTAGCTAGGCAGTTGTGTTGCCACCCTTCAAGGTCAGGCAGGGTCACAGTATTCTTGCAGATGGAAAAATATTCACGGAGCTGTTGGGATGTCTGGCATGCCTTTATTCATGGGTGGGTGAGCCGCGCACGCTGCAAGGTGCGTGTCTATCTGCATGTCTCATGTCATGGCCCCTGCTTCCCAGCATGGCACGCAGCGTGGCACCTGTCCCCTGTCCCCTTGTGTGTCTCTCATCATCGCCCCCAGCAGGGAGTCCCTACCTGTTTAAATACTAGAGGGGAACAAAGCCAGAAAACTGCCAGAACATTACACAACATAACATAATTCTGTGCATGCGAGCCCACTTCATGTTATGGGAACAGATTATCAGACCCAGTCTCGAGGCTATGAGAACACTGGTTATCAGGACCCTCCAAGGCTATGGGAACACTGCTCCCCTTAGTTACCCAGACACCTGGGCGAGGAAGCCAGACTGCCTCCACTTACCCTACAGCAGTAAATCCTAAAGGACAGATAAAGTAGGAAACTCTAAATATGAGGCACAGGATGGAAAGAGAGAGATCCAAATTAGTTTAGGGGTCTGACGTAGTCTGCGCCACTGGCCGAACCTGCTGCTGATAGAGCTACATTACCACCACTCAGATAAGAAGGGACAATTAGGTGGAAGTCCTCAACACATTTTTAGCTGAGCATGTATAAGAAATTTGCCTCGTTCACAAGGTTAATAAGCAGCTCAAATGAGGCTAATGGCCAGGACTCTTTTTCCCACAGCCCACCAGCATTCCCCTAAATACAATTCTAGTGAGATTATGTACTACCTTCTCAACAAGGGCTAATTCACCACAGGTATAGGCAGTTAAGAGTTGTCAGAGAGTTAAGAGAGATTTTAGTCAAAAACAAACTATACTATTTTAGTACACATATATAAAACATTAGGTAGAGTTACTTATATTCTCTGGGAATCACTTTTATCCCATTAAAGATGGAGAAGATGATTTCTTCAAGCCTGCTTCTCAGGATTTGTTTTTTGTGTGCATTAAAAAAGATACAAAATTTATACAATATACAGATGCCATAGAAATATGAGATATAATCATATTGTATTATCATTAGGACCTAGAATAAAATTTTGCTTGGATTAAATTAATTTTAAAAAACACACAGTTGCTTCTCCTACAGAGACTACTTAGTGGTAAATTTAAGAGTACAGTCTTTCTATATATAACATACTCATTTAACGTGCTCAGAAACTAGCTGAAATGGGGTATAACATACCAATTTTACTGTAGACTAATTTATGTAAAAAAAGATTTAAGTTCCTATAGCATAGGTCTGGTCAGAAAAACATTGACAAACTTCTAAATAAAGCCCCCAAACACCCCTAACATTAAACACTGAAGTAAATGTGAACTACACATACATTTAAGAAAGACAGGTAAAACAGGGAACATTATTTTCCAATCCGCTTATTCCTGTTTAGGGTCACGTGGGTGACGGAGCCTATCCCGGCAGCTTAGGGCTCAAGGCAGAGCCAGTCCGGAGTTGCTGCTCTGCTCTGTCATCACCAGGCACTTTTGCACAGGCTTTCTCAGAGCGCGAGGGTGTGGACACGCCAGTTTACCTCGCTGCTCATCTCTGGGGTGCGGAAGTAAGTTGGAGCACCGGGAGAAAACCATGCAGGTAGTGGGAGAAGGTGAGAACTCCATACTGATAGGGGCCTCAGGTGGGAATCATTTGTTCCCACCTCTTATCAGTATTATCACATAATGACGTGGAAGGAACCGACGGTATTCCAGGACCTGAGTACTTTACTGGTTTGGAAGTTCCCTGTCCGCAATTTGATGTTTTGAATCTGGTAAGTCCATTAACATTTCTAAAGCCAAATTCCTCATCTGTAAAATAGTAATAGTACAAGTGCATACGCTGTAGGAGGTTACTGAGGATTAAATAAGTTACCTTTTAACATATCATCATTTAAGCTTTAAAGTTTAATCTAATGCCATGTCTGTTAGAAACCACACATTTTGTGGAAAGAAAAATATATAAAACCTAAAGGCTACCTGCTATATTCTGGGGAGAGCACTAGATGTTTTTTTAAAAAATTAGTTTCTTGTCTACTCACAACAAAACTGTACATTGCCATGTAGCTTTATGGATGAGCAAATCAAAGCACAGAGAGGGTAAGTCGCTTACTTGTCCAATGTCACAAGGCTTACACTTGCAGCAGGAAGGACTGGTACACTGGTCATTATGACTTCAAAGTCCTTGCTTTTTCCACAGTTTGTTTTCCACAAACGCTCAGAGACAGCATAAAAGAACTGACTAATAAATCCAAAAGAACTGGATTTATTAGTCAGGGATCTGTTACTATGAATACTTTTCATGCTTATAATTTTGTATATGTCTGAACTTTTTTCATATTTACTTAGCTCAACTTAGAAGTATTTTAAAGAAAGAGAAAGCTTGGAGTTAATATTGTTCATACTTACCATTGAAAGAAGCCTCTTCCCACCTATAAAAGGTAATTTTATCTCTGCCCTTGAAATGAGAAGTAGGTCAACCTACTTATTTATTGCATTGCTTAAATCACCTTCTGGGTTTTGGCAGTTTAAGGCTTATAGGTCTTTTCTTGGCTATCTTCCTCTAAATCTCTTAAGGGATAGTGGATATTTTATGCACATCCAATCAAATATTTATTAAAGAATATATAATATGACTGTAAATTTACTTTAACATTTCTTCTGCTAAGGAGTTCAGAATCCCATGGCGTAAAGTACCTCACTTATCTTCATATACGTTCCCAAGGGAAGAGCTTGGTAGTGTTATTAAACCTGATTTAAAATAAACAGACAGCTATAAACCAGTTGTTCAGTTAGTTAGTCTATCATCAGGACTGACAGGGTTTCCACTGTTTACAGGTAACGGTGCTAGAATTAGCAGTGCCGTGCTCAGGGGATCAACAGGTCAGAGCAAGATGGTCTGGATGGAAACCCGAAATGGCTCAGGGTGCCTCAGTTCATGTTTCTCTGATCATTTGTTTATTTGCCCAGCAAGCTACTAAAAAATAATGTAAGCCATTGTCTGCATTTGAGAGGCCATCATCCATTCTTCTGTCTGACCACCTCATGCTTCAAGGCTCAGATGGGTAGTCATTGTCTTCGTAGGGACTGTCTTGATCCACAACAGAGTTAATCATGTCTGTGTCTAAAGTTGTGATAAATGGGTGGATATATGGGGTTAATATATCCAATACAACATACTGAATATGTTTTGTGCACATCTTCTCTAAAGGCCATGAGCTTCTACGAGACAGAAACTATGATTTATTTCTCTCTGTGCTCTCAACACAGATCACAATGCCTGTCACAAAGTAGACATTTAAAATTAGTTTACTGAATAATGTAGAGAAATAGAAAACATTCTATGTATGAGAATCAGACCATAGACCTGTTGCCTCATTATTTTTGCCTCTAGCTATGTTTTATTTAATCACATTGATCAGTGGGTTGATTTCCCACTTCAAATCACACTCTTTAAATGTTATTTTTGAGCCTTGCTCTCACCTTCTATAAAAAGGGGACAGTGATATATCTTGCCCTTTATATTGGGTTGGTCAAAAAAATTTGTTTAGTTTTTTCCATACAATGGCTATAGTAGTGCTTAGTTGTCTATAACTTCATTTGAAACAATTTTGTTAGATTGTATTGTGACAGCTGTCATATCAGTGTGCATTTAAAAATGATCAATATTGGTGAATTTTTGTGCAGCCATTTTAATATTGAAGGTGAAAGAAAATATGCAGTATTTTCTGTGTATTATGTTTTATTATTTCAAGGAAGGTAAAAACAAAAAATATTTGTATAGTGTATGGAGAAGGTGTTGTGACTGATCGAATGTGTCAAAAGTGGTTTGCAAAGTTTCTTGATACTGTTGACATTTTGGCCAAATAATTCTCTGCTGTGGATCTGTCTCATGCATTGGAAAATGTTTAGCAGCATCTCTGGCCTCTACCCACTAGAAGCCAATAGCAGGATAGCTGACATACTCAAAATATCCAATCAATAAAGTTATTGGTGAAAATGAAAAATGTCTCTTTTATGGAAAAAATTGAATGGACTTTTTGGCCAACCCAATACATGCATTAATTTTCTAGGGCTGCCATAACACAGTACCATAGCCTGGGGCCTTAAAAAACAGAATTTTTTTTCCTTATAGCTCTAAAGAATGGATTTTAAGGTCAACGTGTCAGCAGAGTTGATTTCTTCTATGACCCCTCTCCTTGGCTTTTAGATAACCATTACCTGCCTCTATTTTTCATGGTCTTTTTTCTTTTCTGTGCATGTCTGCATCCTAATCTCTTCTTTCTAGAAGAACATGAGTCGTACTGGTTTAGGGCCTACTCTTAGGACCTCATTTTATCTTAATTACCTCTTGAAAGGCCTTATCTCACAATAGAGTCACATTATGAAGGACTGGAAGTTAAAACTTTAGAAGGAACTTTTTGGGGATACGATTCAGCCCATAACAGTACATAAAATGGCTCAATATGACACCTGGCATGTAACTGTCATTTTACTCATGGAAGTATTATTACTGTTACCTTTAGTCAAATATTTCCAATAGATCAAAAATGGCCTTACTTCTTCTTAAATTGCTCCTTTGGTTTCTTTCTCAGCTGGCTTGAAAAGAAAAATAACACGTAGACAGGGCACATGCAATCTCAGCATGAAGTGTAGGGCAGAGGGAAAAAGATGAAGAATCTTCCTACAGTAAGGATAGTCTGACCTCATTTATAGATTTAGCAAGAGCTTGTCACAAATGGAAAAACAGATGACCCAGATGAAAAAGGTGATGCTATAAATGGTGGCACATCTTTTAAGAAGAAAAATGAAAAGCATGTGGAGGTTTTTTTTGGCATTCAGGAGAAATGACAGTGAGTCAGGATGCCAAGCCTGAAAGGCATTGAAAAGGCACATTTCCATGAAAACCCAGCAGTCAAATTTTGATGGGAAAAGAGTCATTAACCGTAGCCACCTGTCAACCTTGTGATGAGCTTTGAAGCCATCTTTCATGCAGTCATCTTTCATTCAGTCCCTATGCTTCTTTCTCTCTCCTCTCCATTCTTCTCTTCCTCCTTTGCTGCCTTCCAGAAAAATGAATTGAGTCCTTGTTATACAATAGAGATCATCAGACTACAGTGGTGTATATACAGAAATAAATAACACCCTCAAGGAGATTAATGTACAAATATATGTAGTCAATTCTCATTTAATTCTCATTATGTGTGGCAGTTCTGTAAAGCCATCACAAATAGTAAATTAGCAAATACTAAATTATGGTCCCTAGGGATCACACACACACACACACACACACACACACACACACACACAGATTACAATCTTAAATCCTAGAAACTACTCATTCTGGTAGGTTCTGAAAGAGAAAACAAGGTTCAGAAATCTTAAGTAGCTTGCCTGAGACTATCCCACTAACAGATGTCACAGATAATTGGAATTCGAGTCCCACCCAGAGCTGGAGCTTGTTGCCTTCCAAGGCCCTTCTCCCTGCCATCGCCATCTTCTGGTTATATAAATATAAGTAAACTATTTATTTTCTGATTCAATGGCAAAACTGTTTCAACAATACTCAAGACACTCATATTTGTGTACTAGAGAAGACATTCCTAGTCCTTAAATAGCATGTATACAAAAGACAACACAAAAGCAGCTCCTGGACAGGTGGGCCCCAATACACATATATTTCAATGAGTAGAGAAAGATTTCATATGCCAAAAACAATATCAATGTTAGAAGAAAGAACATTCTATCCTCTCTGTAGAACTCTGTTGCCACCTCACCTGGATAATCCATCTGTGTGTAACCATCTGGTTACGTTTTAGAGCTCTGTGCTGAGCTGAGGGTGATCAACTGGCCAACTATTCCTAGGAGCATAGCGCTCGTTTGGAAAGGGAAGTCTTTCTGGTATAAATATTAGTTAGGAATCCCTGTGAATAAATCAAGGGGTATTAACAAAGAGTATTGCATCCAGAAATGTATCTGCTGCTTTATTGCTGTCATCATTTAAATGGTAGCCTTTGAACAGAATATCGTTTAATAAACAAGCCAGCATTGTGAGGACATAGATGGTTCACTGATACATACCAGATGCAAGCCATGCTGTCTATCATGTAGCTGAAGGATTAGGTTCACATTTTTTTAATAAAATATATGTTTATATTTACATGTTTATATACTTACCTTTGTGTTGTCAAAAGAAGTGTGGGTATTAAGAAAAATGACTGACTTTGAATCTTGACTGGCTGCTTTCTGGTTGTGTGACGTTTGACCTTAGATCTCTGAGCCTGTCTCCTCCATTGTGGAAGGGGAGCCACCATGACCACGTAAGCTGAAAAGAGTTCATGAGAATATGTATTACTTCATCCTGGTTGCTAGTTTCACTTGCTTTTTGACCACACTAGTAACAACGAAAATGTGTCATTGTCACAAAATCCAACATTTTATGTGGATAAACTTGATATTGATTCCTGGGTTTAGATACATACATTTGAAGTCTGCACTCACAAAATTCACCATGCTGAAGTTTCAGATCAGAAATAAATATATGTGCAGTAGATTTTCTTTTTTTAATTAATAAACTTTATTTTTACAACAGTTCTAGGTTTACAGAAAATTAAAGAGTAAGTACAGTCCCTCTGTACAATGTTCTCTATTATTAAAATCTCACATAGGCATAGTGCATTTGTTACAATTAATAAACCAATACTGATACATTATTATTACCTAAAGTCAGTAGTTTATGCTAGAGTCTTGTTTCTGTGTTGTAGAAAGATGCTCTCAGTCTGTCTGTTGTGGATCACTAGAAGTCAAGAGGAACCTCTGTTTCCATGGAACTGTTTCTCTCACCTGTGGCCAAATCAAACTGTGCCAAAGGATGTGATGCAAGCTCAAAGGGTGTCTGCTATAATGTAATGATTTAATTTCATCTTTACAGCAAAACCTATATCTTACAAAACTGTAGGGTATGTGATCATCTATTAAGTTAATTACTTCTCTTTTTCTCCTATGGAAACAGGGCTTTAGAAATGTTAAGTCACTCTCCTACAAGCCCAAGGATAACAAGTGGCAGGAGTGGAATTTGCAGTTAAGTGAGCTGACTATGTGTTCAGTGTATTTCCCACACCTCCTGGCTGCTTATTAGACAGCTAATGAGGGCTTGAATGCCTATAGGTATTATATTCCTAGAAATAAAAATAATAAGGAGAAATGGCTCCCAGAAATATTTTCATACCTTAGTAATTCATTTAATTAACACTGACTCAATACTTATAATACACTTGGTACTCTGCTTGGCAAGGAAAAGACAATAATTGAGAGGCATTAGTTAATTACCTAGAGGAGATCAAAACATTTTTTGTTATAACTATAGGTAAACAGAGCATTTACAAAGTACTGAAAAATGGCAAAGATAGCAGTGTGCCCATGTTGTTAGGAATATACAAAGGAAGGGCAGCTGAGGGCAGCTGAGTACAGCTGGCAGAGAGAAAATCTCATTTTCTTCATTTTATTTTTATTTTCTTTCTATTACTGTTGTTGTTATTATTATTATTATTTAATTTTTTGGGTAAGCCAAGAATATATTATGTGCTTCTTCCTGAGTCCCAGTGATGTAATGCTGAGGCCTGGGTAGCCTTTGGTGCTTCCCAAGTCTGTAGCAAATGAAGCTCTCATTATGATTTGCTCTCTGCTTAAATCCCATTTCTTTTCCGGGGCCCTAGTTGCTTTGCAGGTTGAGTTGCTGGTTTCTGAATCATTTTTCTCTCTACCCAAAGTAAAATCCCTTTGAAGGCAATGACCATGTAACCCCCCTATTGTTTCTTCAGTGCCCAGCACAGGACTCTGCCCTAAACCAGTGCTCAGTAAATATATAAGGGATAAATACAGCACGCTATGCTACAGTATATTACTGAGTTTTCAGTCATGTTCACATATGTTAACTGAATTGAAGAGATGAGGTCATTGGCTAATTAATTCCAAACAAAAAAAAGTATTTGAGATAAAGTGGAACTTTATTATCATCATAAAGCAATTTTTAAAACCCATCCATTTGAGTTCCTTGAAAGAGTGGAAGGCAGGGTATGGTGGTTTTATTTCACAGAAGGGAAAACAGTCTACGCAGGGGTGTCCAGCCTGTGGCCCACGAGCCACATGCGGCTCAGGATGGCTGTGAATGTGGCCCAACACAAAATGGTGAGTTTACTTAAAACATTCTGAGATTTTTTTGTGATGATGTGTCACAATGTATTTAATGTGTGGCCCAGAGACGCCGAAAGGCCGGACTCCCTGGGCATAGTGTGTCCATGTTCAAACACAGCATGCTAATGCTATCCTCTGGAAACTAGTACCATCATCAGGTGAAAGTTTACTGCCCAGTGGCCCCATGGGGTAACAGAAACACTGTAACTCTGGGTAATAGCAGAATTGGGCTGCACCACTAACATCACTAGCAGACAGGTATGTAATGTAGATAGGTTGACTAAGCAATCTCATCAGTATTACAAAGGATTTATTCAGTGGTCTCAACAATATTTTCCACTTTAAAATATCATGATTAGAGTATTATCTTCCTAAAGGTTTTTCAATGTCTCTAAATAACTAAAGCAAAGTTAAATTAGTTTCTTTAGATTCATGGAAACTGAATCAATTATTTAAATAATAACTTGTATTGCTGAACAATTATACACAGTTGAAGAGAAAAGATTCTGAGAAATATCAAGCATTTACTGTCTTAACCTAATGCTATGGACTGTTTAGTCCCCTCCGGTACCCAGAGCTGAGCTTGCACCTCAAGTGCAGCATTAGCACAGGATGTAGTACAAAGAGATACCTCCCTATGGCCCATGGCCACTCTGGTCTCAGAGTGATGTGGGATCATTGGATCAGGCTGTTTCCTTGTTCAGAGTCATTTATTTGATGGCTCCATTCCTAGTCACACCGTTTATAAACTATTCTGTACCCCAGTTTGGTAAGGTCTTTCCTCATGTGAATATAAATTTATCTGTCCTTATTCAAATAAGTTGAGAAATGAGGAATGGGTGGGTGGGCTGGAATGGGAATAAAGGATAGAAACTATACTGAATAAACTAAAATAAAAAAAAAAACAAATAAGTTGAGAAATGTTATATATCCCTCTTAAGAAGTCACAATGTACACTAAGTTATTAGAGGTTTTGAGAGGGCTTGTAATATAGAAACCTGTACTATCTTCCCAATATCCCTTTTCCATTTCTTCCTTATTATCAGAACTGTGACAATGTGCTCACATAAAATACTAATATTCTGTGACTTCCTTTTACCTGGGAGTTGACTAAAAAAGCCAGTTCTGGCCAATGAGATTTAAGCAAAGTTCATGGGTAGAACTTCTGGAAGAATACTTTTGAAAGGAGGACCTCCTGTGTTAGCCTGCTCCCTATATTTTCTTTCTTCTTCCTGTGTTGGACACAGACATGACACCTGACCATGGACATGACAAGGACCATGGACATACAAAATGAATTGCTGAGATGACTGAGCAGAAGGATAAGGAGGATCCAGGGTCCTTGCACAGCTTCTCTAGCCCAGAGCTCCTGCCTCTGGACTTCTTGTTAGATCAAAAATATACGCCCCATATGTAAGCTGCTAGTTGCCAGGTTGTCTTATTATTTGTGACAAATCATTTCTAAAGGTTACAACATGAATATATTACTTTTTATCTCTTAATGGTTCCCTGGAAATATTTTCAGCAATGCTGTATATATTTTCTATTGTTACTATAAGAAATTAATAAAAATTTAGGGGCTTAAAGTAACACACATTTATTTTCTGGAGGTAAAAAGCCTGGCATGGGTCTCATTGGCAAAGTCAAGGCATCATCAGGGCTGCATTACCTTCTTGAGGTTCCAAGGGACAATTTGTTTTTTTTTTTTTTGCCATTTCTGCATCCTAGAGGCCACTTGCCTTCCTTGGCTCATGGAACCTCCAATCCAGCAATGTTGAGTCTCTCTCGCTCTTCTAACGTCACATCAATATCTCTCTGAACACAGTTGGGAAAGGTTTTCAGCTTTTAAGAACTTGTGTAATTATATTAGAACCACTTGAATAATCATGAATATCTTTATTCAGAATCTATAAATATCATTACACCTTTAAAATTACTTAATAGGAAGGACACAATCCTGTCCTTACATTTTCAAGGCCTAGGGCAAGCATTGAAATGGAGGGCCCCTGACCGTATGTCTAAATAGTTTAAAAATAAAAGTCAGCTATCAAACTGTTAAGTAGGTCCTACCTTCCTACTTTGAAAAAATCCATCTTCATAATGGTCTTGAAGACTGATTGAAAATTTAGGATTTTCTTTTTCCCTCAGCATTCTGTCCTAGAATGTGGCAGCACAGGAAGAAATGACTCTAAGTCCAGGTCCATGTGCTGAAGCCCACACATCTGAACGGCTGAGCCTGTCAGTCTAAGTTGTAGCCACACTTCTCACCACCACCCATGGCCATCATGCAGGAACATAGTTATGACCATGGTGGTACAGCCTGCACTTGAACACAGGTGGAAATGCCGGTGATCTGCGTATCCAGAGCATGGTCTATGAGAAGGTGGAGTGCGGGCTATGGTCGAGGAGTAGCAGAACCTGAGGGAGGATGGGGATTGGCCTCTAAAGTTCAGGACTTAGAAACAAGCTTCATTTCCCCAGGTACAAATGAACTTATATGTCAAGGGCAAAATTCTACTCCTCATTGTCATAGTAATCATATCTAATTTCTTTCTTATGATCTGCCTTATTTCTTTACCATTTTGTGAGAGCTTTGGTGATGCTCCTTCCTCATCCTAACTATAACATTATTTTTTCAGAACTTAAAAAAAAAACTCTGCTTTTAATAATAATGTAAACATAGTATATACAACCTATAATATTTATATACTATATGAATATATAACTAAAACACCCAGAATTTATTTATTAAAATGTGTATTTATTCTTTCATATTTAAACTTCACTCACCTTCAAAGTACTCTCCATCTGATGCAATACATCTATTGAGATTTTTTTTACATTGCTCCAAACAGTTTTTGAACTCATCAATTTTGATGCCTTTTAGTGCTTCTGCTGTTTTTTGTTTCACCTCTTCCACATCAGCAAATCATCTCCCTTTGGGGACTTCTTTCACCTGGGGAAACAAACAAACAAACAAACCAAAAAGTCACTCAGGGCCAGATCCAGTGAGTAGGGGGTGGGGCACAGGGGTCATGTTGGTTTGGGTCAAAAACTGCTGAACACTCAGTGCTGTGTGGGCAGGTGTGCTGCTAAATCACTCCTCATGAAATGGGCAAACACATTGAAAGAGTCTCCAAAAACAATTCACTGAAGCTGGACGCAGCCTCTCACAACACCACTGGCTAGTACATTGACACAAATGGGTTCCTAGAACACTCCCCTAGTGGGGGAAACCCACACTACAAGCAGCCTGCCCTCCTGCATATAATTTTGGATTTTTGGCCTCCCTTATAATTATACTATCACACAGATGTTTATTAAGGGCATTGCATGTACCAGCACTGTCCTATCCAAGCTACAGGTACTATCCAAGCACTTCTAGGATCACATTATTGCATTTTGTAGTTACTCATGTTGATGTCTCTTTCAGCACAGGGACTGCATCCTCCTCCCGCTGTATTTACAGTAACTAGGAGGTGCTTAGCACAGAGTAAGTTTTAGATAAATGTTTGCAAAGTGAATGTATGGTTGATCAGACCTTTGCGTTTGTCTCATGTTATCAGTCTCCATCTGCTTTATTCATTTTCCTTTCCCTGGATATGATCACTTTAATCTTCCAAACTGGCCTCAAGAGATCAGTTAATGAAACAGTGAACAGCATTCTGAAAGACTACAGATACTTTTCTCACTATGTTCCCCACTGGTGACCATTTTAAAGATAATGCGGAAGGCCCTGAGAGGCTTTCACAGCCCGGATATCACTGAAAATGTTAGGGACTTCGCTTCATTTTCCAGACATCATGTCGACATATGTATTTTGCAAAATAAATGAAATGTGCTCATGCTTGAGGGGCTACTTTGTAGAGAGTTAAAATGCAGTTGAACAACCACATATAAGAAAGTTCAAGAGTTATTCTTTTAAAATGTTGAGTGCATAATAATTTGTCATTTTTCAGATGTGTCTGTGCTATATTTGTTTTTCTCATTACCTATGAAAAAAGTTATGCCATTTCTCCTTGAGCTGAACCAAGGTTCTTATAAATTTCACGTTCAAATGAGTTGATAATCTATTGGTGATGAGTTATAGCCTACTTCATAGTAAATTTGAAAACGATTTTGTTGATAAAAATCAACATTATCTATCTGCTTCCATTAATATGAATAATGTATCAGTTTAGCTTAAGCTGAATAAATCAATTTAAACATTAATAAATGAAAAAATACAAAATATTTAGAAAGAATTATCTTTCCTCAGTATCTATCAAATGTATTTATCTCAGATTTCTTATATATACATGTATAATACATACATAAGTGAAAACATAGAATAGTGAATATTCCTCATTGATATAATCTATTATTTCCTTTTATTTAGAAAATAATGTTTCTGCTCTAAACAGTCAATTGTATCTGAAAGATTTTTGGGTCAATAGAATCTGAGAAACTGAAACACACTGTATGTATTAATCATGTTTATGAACAAGGGGACTATAAGTAGAATGAGCTTAGCCAGAACATTTCTTTAAGAAATTTGATTGTGACAACAAAAGTAAAATAGTGAAATAATTACCTTAAAAATCAGGAGGTCTTTTTTTACTGTGCATCTAAGGGAAAATAGCTCCTTACAAATATTACTTACATTTAAGAGGTGAGGTCTTCATGTCATAGTAACCTTAATGTTCCAGTAGAGTATGAATAGACAGACTTGGCTCAACCTGCAGTTTCACCACATATTACCTGTATGACAGCTGACAAGTCACTTATCCTCTCCCAGCTTCCATTTACCTATCTAGCAAGTACAGAAATATAGTACTTAACTTCTGGGGCTGTTGTAGGGTTATGTGAGATAATCCATGTAAATGAACTAAAAACTTCCCAGGCATGGAGTAAATTACTATTAATTATTTGTTTCATATCTACCCTACTTGGTATGAGCATCCTATAATTACTTAAGAACAAATTTTAGCTAAATTATACCAAATATTATGTTTGTGAAACAAATTGTATGCTAGGTTCTACATTAGACATGAAGAAAAGAAGCAGTCCCTGTGCCTGTGGTATGTCTAGAGTGGTTGAGTAGAAAAAGAAAAATCACATCTAAAGAAAATCATTCAAATACCATCTTTTTGATGATTTACCCACATATATAATCTCAATGGACAAAAAAAGCCTTTTCTCTCTCCCTTTGGTTTCATTCAGTCAACAAATTGGACAATTCCTATGAGCAAGCCACAGTGGTAGGTGTTGGAGGCTTAACAGCAATTCAGAGAATAATGATTCTTAATTACCCTGGGTTTGCAGTCAGGAGGGACATAAATAATTTCAGGTTATAGGAAGTTTCAACCAGATATAATCATTGTGATGATACAGAGCTAGGATTGTCAGA
Source organism: Trachops cirrhosus (assembly GCA_028533065.1). Taxonomy (NCBI): domain Eukaryota; kingdom Metazoa; phylum Chordata; class Mammalia; order Chiroptera; family Phyllostomidae; genus Trachops; species Trachops cirrhosus. The sequence continues at coordinate 47,244,861 of CM052543.1, read as the reverse complement.
GGAGAGTTCCCTGAAGAAATGGTGGCTGGGATGAGAGACGAAGACTGGATAGGCAAGTGAAGAGACTGAAGGAACTGGAAGTCAAAATGGAGCAGCCTGACTCTGTGTTAGAGTCCAGGAAAGACAGAAAAGTCTAAAACAAAGGTTTTGATCTATTTGAAGAATTGAATAAAAAGTAATCTCTATATCTAGATAGAATGTGTACTAAAGAAAGTTGATGCTTCATCAAAATAAAAAGTGTCGGCATGGCTAAAAAATCATCATCAAAATTATAAAGGAACCAACCACATGGGAAAATATATTTGCCAATGATAACTTGGACAAGGATTTGATCTCCAAAATATGCAAAGAACTCACAACTCTAGTCCAGGAAGACAAACAACCCAATTAAAAAATAGGCAAAGCACCTGAACAGACACTTCTCCAAGGAGGATATACAGAGCTCCCAGAGACATGTGAAAGGATGCTCAGCATCACAAGCCATCAGAAAGATGCAAATTAAAACCACAATGACATACCATTTCACACAGGCAGAATGGCCATCATAACCAAAGGAACAAAAAACAAGTACTAGTGAAGTTTTGGGGAGAAGGGAACCCTGGTTCACTCTTGGTGGGAATGCAGACTGGTGCAGCCACTGTGGGAAACAGTATGGAATTTCCTCAGAAAACTAAAGATGGAGCTGCATTTTGATCCAGTGATCCCATTGCTGGGATTATACCCTAAGAATACTGAAACACCAATACAAAAGAACCTATGCACCCCAATGTTCATAGCCATGATATTTACAAATAGCCAAGTGCTGGAAACAGCTTAAGTGTCCATTAGTAAATGAGTGGATCAAAAAACTGTGGTTCATTTACACAATGGAATTCTGTGCTGCAGAAAGAAAGAAGGAGCTCCTACCCTTCGCAACAGCATGGATGAGTCTGGAGAGCATTATGCTAAGTGAAATAAGCCAGGCAGTAAAAGACAAATACCATATGAGGTTCTCACTTATAGTAGAACCTAATCAACAAAACAAACAAGCAAGCAAAATATAACCGGAGACTTCTGGCCAAGATGGAGGCATAGGTAGAAGCACTGTGCCTCCTCGCACAACCAAGATAAGGACAACAACAATATAGAAACAGAATAACAATCAGAACTGACAGAAAATTGAAGTGTATGGAAGTCGGACACCCAAGGAGTTAAAAATAGACACGTTCATCCAGACCAGTAGGAGGGGCGGAGTCAGGCCCAGAGACAGACATGAAGCAGAGAGCTGAGCAAATGGGGCGGCGCGCAAGTCCACAGCAGGCAGACCCTGGGTGCACAAGCGGTGGTGGCTGGTGGGCCCCGGCCAGGGGGTGATGACCAGCAGACCCAGCGAGGCGGCCATTGTGAAGCAAGGCACTGCTCCCAACTCAGGGTCCCAGCACTGGGAAATAGAGCTTTGGGTCACTGACTGAAAAGTAAGGCCCTGTGGGATGCACAGGCCCACCCACACCAGAATTGGTGCCAGAGGGGCCCAGTTAGCTTGCAGAAAGCGGCATAAGGGTCTGAGGCCCTACAGAGAGCACAGCAAATGCCATTGTTCCTTCTTGGACCCCAACCCCACATACAGCATCACAACCCAGCAACTGGGGTGCCCTGCCCTGGGGAACTCCTAAGGCCCCGCCCCTCACTACAGGAGCTTGACAAGACCAACAAAAAACAAAACAAAAAAAAAAA
>CM052543.1:47209802-47242648 GCA_028533065.1 Trachops cirrhosus | reverse complement strand
AGGGTGGAGGGGAATTTAGTGGGGTAAAATGGGACAACTGTAATAGCATAATCAATAAATTCTAAAAATAAAAAAAATATAACCGGATACATTGAAATAAAGAACAAACTGACAGTAACCAGAGGGGAGAAGGGAGAGGGCTTATGGGGAAAATAGAGGAAGGGTCATCAAGGAACATGTATAAAGAACTCATGGACAAAGCCAAAGGGGATAGGATTGATGGTGGGAATTGGGAATGGGTGGGGTGGGGTGGAATGGGAAGGGAAAATGGAGACAACTGTACTTGAAAAACAATTAAAAAAATAAGACAAGGAAAAAAATTTGATGCTTAGAAAGAAATGAAAAGAATAAACAAATAAATAAATGACCGAATCATCAGAAGACTGTATCATGAAAGACTTGTTAAGAGTTTAGATTCAGGCAATGGGGAAAATCTTTCATCATCTCTGCAGTCTCCTATTAATTATGTGTTTTTCAAATTCTATTTTGTATGGTCGTTATTTCTTGTAAGTCTATATTCCCTATGTAATATGCTATCCATCAAAGTAGAATCCATATCACTGTATTCATTCAGCATGGCACTACTTTTATTATATATACCACATTCTTCAATTTACAAATGACCTTCACAGGTAGTATATCATTAAATCCTCAGAATAACCTTTTGAGAAATGGCATACTCATTCCTCCCTATGTGCAAATAAAGTAATTGTGTTACATAAATGGAATGACTAGTAAATGGAAAACCCAGGACATAAACACAAAATCTTTCTCTAATAGAAATTGTGGTGATAACAGAAATGTTCTATATTTGGGTGGGGTGGACAAAAGTAGGTTTACATTTGTGAGTAGGCAAAGTACAGAGTTTATTCTTGTATTAGTATGTATTAATTGTATTATTTTCCATATGAACAACTGTAAACCTACTTTTGCCTACCCCTGTATGTGTACTTACCCAATAATGTAGCTACCTGACACAGGTGACCATTCAGCACTTGACCATTCAGCCACAGCTAGTGCACCTGAGAAGTGAAATATTTAATTTGAATCATTTTAAATGTAAATAGCTATGTGTAGTTAAGGGCTACCATACTGACAATACAGCTCTCCACTATGATATCTCATCATAATTGCTCAATAAAAGTGTACCAAATAAGCACATGAGTATTTTAGAGGATCAGTCCTTAGTGATGCCATTCAAATATGATTTGGGGTTGTATATTATTTATATCCTTGAAATATTCTGTTCATAGACCTGAATAAATCCAATATATATTTTCTACTATATTTTGACAAAAAGATCTTATATGATTGTTCACATTCCTTAAGAAGGTATAAATTCTTGAAGCTTTTATTTTTTAAAAATATTTTATTATTTATGCTATTACCGTTGTCCCAATTTTTCCCCCATGCCCTCCTTCACCCAGCCTGCCCCACACTTCCATAGTCAATACCCACCCCTATTGTCCATGTCCATGGGTCCTTCATATATGTTCTTTGACTAATCCCTTTACATTTCAATCAGCTCCTGCCTCCCTCCTCCCCTCTTACAGCTATCAATCTGTTCCATGATTCTATGCCTCTGGTTCTATTTTGTTCATTAGTTTATTTTGTTCATTAGATTCCTCTTTTAAGTAAGATCATATTTGTCTTTTCACTGACTGACTTATTTCACTTAGCATAATAGTCTCCAATTCCATCCATGATGGTACAAAAGGTAGGAATTCCTTCTTTTGTTGTGCCGTGTAGTATTCCATTGTGTAGATGTACCAAGGTTTTCCATCTACTCATCTACTGATGTATAATTAGGCTATTTCCAGCACTTGGCTACTGTAATAGTACTGCTATGAACATAGGGGTTCATAAGTTCTTTGGAATTGGTGTTTTCACATTCTTAGGGTATGTTCCCCTCAGTGGATTCTCTGGGTCAAAAGGCAGTTCCATTTTTACTTCTTTTTTTAGGAAATTCCATACTGTTTTCTACAGTGGCTGTGCCATTCTGCATTCCCACCAACAGTGCACTAGGATTCCCTTTTCTCCACATCTTCACCAGCACTTGTTTGTTGATTTATTAATGATAGCCATTTTGGCAGGTGTGAGGTGATACCTCACTGCAGTTTTAATTTGCATCTCTCATGGCTGGTGATGCTGAGCATTTTTTTCACATGTCTATGGGTCCTCTGTATGTCTTCCTTGGAGAAGTGTCTATTCAGATCATGTGCCCATTTTTTAATTAGATTTTTTTGTCTCCTGGTATTGAGTCATTTAAGCTCTTCATAGATTTTGAAGATTAAACCCTTGTCCTGGTGGCAAATATGTTCTCCCATACAGTTATTTCCCTTTTTATTTTGATGGTGGTTTTTTAGCTGTGCAGAAGCTTTTTAATTTGGTATAGTTCTATTTGTTTATTTGTTTCCTTTATATTCCTTGCTGTAGGCTATATATCAGCAAAAATATTGCTATGATATATATCTAAAATTTTTACTGCCTATGTTTTCTACTGGTATTTTTATGACATCATGACTTTTAATGCATCTTGCCTTATATTTTTTTATTACTATGTACAAAGATTTTTTTTACACAAAGAAACTTAATGCTGTATTAATAAATTCATTGTGTAGCTCCAATTGGCGTAGTTCCAAAAGTGATGATTTTGTGAGAAATTGTGCAAACTGTTTTTTAATTCTTTGAAATTGTTGAAATGTCTGTGATGAAATTGTATTCCTTGACAGTTGGTAGATTATATATTGACCCATCTACCAAACTTGCATTCCACTATATTTATTTTTAGCCAAAAGATGAGTCATATTTGTTTGAAATCTGAAACACTATGGTCAGTCTGGTGTATCTGTTCAAATTTCTTCCCCTCAGATGTGGGAATCTGTCCCTCGGACATCAAACACCACACTTAAGGCTGGTAAAGGTGACATGCAGGTACTGTGGTTTTTGTTACCAAAAATTGTAAGGTTCTGAGTGTAGACAAGAGTCTCAGTTAAGAGTCACCAAAGGTGCCCGCCCGGCCTCCCACCCTGCTGAGAAGCGTCCCTTTGAGACTCCCCCAAGGGTGTCGAAGGGCTCAGTCAGTGGGCAGGGGTTCTGGCTGCTTGCCGTGTGGGCATGGGGTGTGAGGGACGTTGATGATGATTTTGGATCCAGAACTCGACTCCTCTGAGGACTAGGACGCAAGTACTCACCCGTCACTTTGGTTTCAGTTCTCAAAGACGACACAGCCATGCCCGGCTCAAATTGAAACAGTTTCTCAAATTACTCTTGGGACAGAAATGATTTACATGGGTACAAACCTGCTGTCTTCTCAGATCGCTGGTCATTCTGAATAAAGTGCCCATAAATATTCAAAAAAAAAAGAAAAAAAGTCTTTTTATCCATTTTGAGTTTATTCTGGTGTGTGGTATAAGGTGATAGTCTAGTTTCATTTTTTTGCATGTACCAGTCATTTATTGAAGATACTGCCTTTATTCCATTTATGCTCTTGCCTCCTTTGTTGAATATTAATTGACCATAGAGATATGGGTTTATTTCTGGGCTCTGTATTCTGGCCCATTAGCCTATGTGTCTGTTCTTATACCAGTACCAGGCTCTTGTGATTACAGTGACCTTTTAGTATAGTTTGATATCAGGCATTGTGATCCCTCCAACTTTGTTCTTGTTTCTCAAGATTGCTGAGGCTATCTAGGATATTTTTGAGTTTCATATAAATTTTTGAAATATTTTTTTTAGTTCTGTGTTGTTTGCTTTGGGTAGTGTGGACATTGTAATGATGTTAATTCTTCTAATCATGAACATGCTATATGTTTCCACTTATTTTTATCTTCCTCAATTTCTTTCTGCAGTTTCCTAAACTTTTGTGAAATTATTGAAGCATTTAAAGCATTGTTGTAACAGCAATTTGTTTAAAATTGTTTTTATTATATTATATATAAGTTGATAAAATTAATAATCTTATGAATGATTATCTTTTTAAACTAGCCAGAATATTACATTCTCCATGCATTCTATGAAGAGTAGTTAAGTGCATACAGAGTATATTAGTTTGCTAGGGCTGCCATAATACCGTAACATACTGGATGACTAAAACAACAGAAATGTATTTGCTCACATTTCTGGTGACTGAGAGTCTATGATCAAGGTGTCTGTAGGGTTGGTTTCCCCTGAGGCCTCTCTCCTTGGCTTGTAGTTGGAAATCTGAGTGTGGACACCTCTGGTGTCTCTCTCCATGTCTTAATCTCCTCTTCTTATGAAGGTACCAGTCAGATTGGATTAGTGCCCACCTCATGGCCTCATTTTACTATGATAATTATCTGTTTAAAGGCTCAATCTGAAAATATAGTCTCATTCTGAGGACTGGGGGTAGGGCTGCAACATAAGAGTGTGAGGAGGAGGCATAATTTAGCTGATAACATCATCTTCCAGACTATTTCTTTCTCTTTTTTCCACAGGAGCTCCTGAACAAGTTTCCACAGGTTCTGAGAACAAAAATTTTATAACTATTCTGAACCTTTTAAGTATATAGTGATACAAGAGATGCTTGATTTGGACAACACACTTGTCTTCAATTTTTTATAAGGCAGAAAATTCATAGAAAATGCTAAAGGCTAATCATTAATTTTTAACAAGTATTCTAAAGTACAATGCCCCAATTTTTTTTAGGACTTATATAGTGTGAATCATTTTATTATCTATAATAAAAATCTAATTATCATTAAAATTAATCCTGCAGGCTAAAAGTTTTTAAGTATATTTATTCCTTTAAATGTACTTCTGGTTTTAATGTTTGTTTGCTTAGGATAAATTTCAACTAATGAAATAATGGAAACTTGCTTTTATATGCCAGTATTATCCATATTTTTCCTAATGACAAAATAAAAGGCACATTTTTCTTAGTATAGTAAAATTCCATAAAAGATTGGACTTATACCAGAGGGACAGGGGTAGGGGGTAGAAGAGTGTAAAGGGCTGATAAATGGTGATGGAAGGAGAATTGATTTGGGGTGGTGAACACAATACAGTATGCACATCATGTATTATAGAATTGCATACCTGAAAGCTATATAATTTTATTAAGCAATATCACCCCAATTAATTTAATAAAATAAAAAAAGACTAGACTTACACAACGCCAACTTGTGCTAATTCTATCAATATCTGAAACTAAATGGCTAAAGTCACAATATGCTAATGTGGGGAAAAGTATCATAATACACAGGACTGATATCTGTAATGACCCACACCTTCAAATGAAGGGGCAATATAGAAATTGTCCTAGTTGGAATGAGGGAGAGTGATGCTTTTTAACAATTGCTAGATGAATGATACTGAGCAAGTTAATGTCTGAGCACTGGGTTTCATCTAACTCTAAAACCCAGGTACTAGGTTCCTTATCTCTCATATCTTTAGTCCAGCAGTGGTGTATAGCATTCTTCTGACAAAATAAAAATGGCCTTGAGTGAATCAGCCTTGCTGATTATTCTTAATGGTGGCTTTTTCTCACCGTATTGCCAACTATGTCAATGGTGTTTTACTGGGGAATAGAAGGTTGGTCAGTTAGTCTCTTCATTTTACCAAGTGAGCACAGATATGGGGAACCTAGAAAATGATTTTTATTCAACAACTAAATTCTCAATCTTATTATCTCATAATGTGATTAAACCTTAGAGAGTTGTTGAATTGGAGAGTTTTGATATGATTGATCTATCCAGCCTCTTTTGCTAATTCTGTATTTTTATTGTACTAAACCCACTGATAAGGCTTCAGTGACCCTTGCACTATAGGATATCACTTTTTGTCCCTTGAAATACCTGAGAGCATCACCTACCACTCTATTTTTTATCAAACTTCTATTTCCCCTTCTTCCTAGAGCCTGGGTCCTTTTAAATCTAAATTTCCTCCCTTTTTCTTTAACTCCTTTTCGAGGCTCTTACCTTAATCTATTTTGTCATAGAAACTCTGAGGCATCAGGGGAAAGTGTGAGTGAGAGGTAGTTCTGAGGAGGGAAGAGGATAAGGATATAGGGAAGATGGTTACTTATGATACCCTGCTTTTATTTTTTTCCTTCTAAAGGAAATTTCTTTGATTATCCTCTGAGAACTGGAAAAAATATATGTGGTACTTTATTAGTAGTGTATAAGCCTATCTCCTGCCAATAGACATACCATGTTTAGTAGTGTAGATTCATGCATCCATTGTTAACATGATTTGCAAGCAGTTATGAAAAGAGCTAAGCTACCTTCCTTCAGAAAGAAACCAACATGGAAACAAAGAACAACAAGACCTCTTATTAACTTAGTGTTACACGGGGCCATGCCTAAGTTCTTCCTGATTTTGGTTTTGTTTTGGATTTGGTTTGTTTCACATTTCTTTTACTTATTTATTTAAATATTTACTTATTTAATAATTGAAAATATCATTTAGAATAAATTTTTTGCTTTATTATTTTAAAAGTGAACAGTACAAGTTGAAAAAATCCAGTTACTACCAACATTAATCTCACATGATAAAAATAAAATGTTATAATACTTGTGGAGAAGATTGCAATGGATAACTCAGGACAATTAGAATATTTTACATATATTCTTAATGAACATTTATATTGCATTTACTTACTGATACCTGTATATGTGTGTCAGCAGGAAGGTCAGAGGGGTATAGCTCGCGACTAATATTGTTGAACGTACATCTGCACTAGTAATTTATGTCTGCCTTTACTTGCCTGCGTGATTGTTAGGAATGGTTCAGTCTGTGACAATTTACTGAGTGCCTGCTATGGCCTGGGAAATATGGTAAGTACAGCAATTGTATCATAGCAAATAGAATTCTTCCCAAAGGGTTCAAATGAAGCAGCTTTACTGAATAGCCTTACATGAATTTACAGAGGTGTTGGCAAACTTAAAGGAACAAACAAGCGTGATGAGGCACAAGAGGCTAGAAATGATGGGAAGTTCTTACCATTCTTAGGATAGAGGGAAAGGAGAAGAAATAAAGCATCAAACACACAGTTCTGGCTTCAAATCTCTTTTTTCTCCTATTAGGATGCCTTTCTTATGGATGGATTATATCTTAACTAAAATTGCATCGATTTATGTATCTCTTTTATCTCTTCCATGGGACTATAAAATACACACTCTTTATTACTTCTTAAAAAATCCCTCACAAACTCAGCTAGAGTTTTGCTTTATAACAGGGTCACAATAGTTAACTGAAGACTCAATGAACAAATGGATTCAGATTTTTATGATGGAATTTAAAAGCCCCCATTATAAGAAAAGCTCCCTAAAATCTGTGCTGACATTCTTCTATAGAGAAAAATTGTTTTATAATAGTAAAGCATTATTTGTTTTTTGAACTTGCAAAGAGGAGTCCTTGTAAACTAGAGAGTAGAAAATGTGCTTTTGGTGTGTACACAACAACCTGAAGAACTGTCCTTTCAAAGCCGTAATCTTTTCAGCGGGCAACTCAGAAACATCAACATCCCTGGTATTCAGATGAGCTGGACTAAGACTGTTTTCCTTCAAGTATCCAATTTTAGTCATTGGATGAATTTTATTGTTCTTTCTAATTTTACACTAGCATTGATAACAAGTTTCATGTGTGTTAAATAATGACAGTTTTGTTCGACCTCTGAAGCTTCTTTCGATGCCTGCAGTGCAAATCACTGTCACTCACCGCTGTAAGAAATACAGAAGTGGGCAAGAGACAGAACTGCTGTTTCAGTGGGCCCTACAGTCAAGTCTGGGAAAACAGAAAAAAAAACAAAAATAAAATTAAAATATAAATCCAGAAGTAGTTAAGTAGGTTGAAAATAGTAAAACAGAGTGAGGGGATAAAGAATGATGTGAGATGCTACTTTAAATGGGGTGGAGAGGAAAGGCCTCTTGTGGGAGAAAACATTCCAACTGAGACTTAATAAAGCGAGAGAAGAGCTGAGCAGATACTGAGGAATAAGGACTAGGTTAAGGAAATAGAAATGTGTTTCAGAGAGATAAAATAGATGTAAAAAAGGCTCACTCTGAGAATTAAATTTAATGTTATTTAAGAAAAATGGTATAACCTATAATAGACATACAAAATTTTTATAACGTGCATTTGTTTCTTGGGGCTGCTGAAACAGATCACCAAAAATTGGGTGGCTTAAAATAATAGAAATTTGTTTTCTCACAGTTTTGGAGGCTAGAAAGCTGAAATCAAGGTGTCAGCATGGCTATGGTCCCTCTGCAATCTTTCCTCATCTTTTTTCCTCGCTTCTGGTGATTTACTGCCAACTTCTGGTGTTTCTTGCTTTGTAGCCATGTAGCTCCAATCATCAGACACTGACATTCTCCCTGTCTGTCTGTCTTCACATGGCCATCTTTTAAGGATATCAGTCAAATTGGGTGAGGGCCCCGCTCCATTCCAGTAGGACCTCTTCTTAACCAATTACCTCTGCAATGATTCTTTTACCAAATATAGCACATTCCAAGGCACTTTAACTTTTCTGTGTGTGTAGGAAAGGATATGACTCAAGAAAATAATGCGGTGTTATTACTGGAAGGCATTTCATACTTTTGATAGCCTTCCAGTAAGGAAATCAGAAAAGTTAGAAATGGATAACAGAGGAGACCAATGACCATTTTTCCTTTTTTGGGAAATATTTTCATAGTGTAATTTAGTTCTTGAACTTTGTTTACCACCCTGCTCTTATTTCACACCACTCATCCAAGTATATAAAGGCAGGAATGGAATCACTGCAGATGACAAGGTGAGAAACACAAGACCAGTTCTGCATTTGATCCTTTGACCTTGTGCTAACTTGGCCTTTTCTCTCCTAGATACTCCCATAAATTAAACTACCCATTCATTCACTTACCCATTTAGTAAACAAATATTTATTGAGTATCTCCTGGACATGGTTCCAGGAGCAGGGGATACAGGTATAACCATAACAGATAAACCCTGCTCTCGTGAGTCTTTTAGTCTGCAGGAAAAGTTGACAATAAACACAGATACTTTAACAAGCAAACAAACAGTAAATAGGAGGTGAGAAGTGCAATGGGGAAAAAAATAGCCGGAAAAAGAGTGTAAGTAGTACTGAGAAGGAAGGGATGAGGGTTTTAAACATTTCAAATAGTGTGTCAGGAAAGGCCTTTTTGGTAAGTTAAGACCTAAGAGAGGTGAAATATGAGGCATGTGATATGTGCAAGAAAAACCTTGTTGGCAAAGGGAACTGCAAAGGCTGGGGTGGGAGCTTGATCAAGGTACATTACTAGAGCTTCGTAATAATGGAGGTATACCTGAAAAGAGTTAGATCAAGGAGGTGAGGGTGTGGAGATAAAGCTGGATTTTGCAGGACCTTATAACAACTTTGAATTTCATCCCAAGTCAGATGGAAACCTATTGGAGGTTTTAGAAACTCTGAGTGACAGATATAATCAGTGTTTTCAGAGTAGGGATGATAGGCCAGGTACAGAATGTCACCAGAGTGGAAAGCCCCAGATGCCTAGAAATGGGCAACACTCAGAAAACAAGTATTGTATGATGGGTGGGACCTCACCTCTAGGGTGACCTTTTCTCCCCTAGTGTATTGCTGGTCAGGCAATGCATACCCACTGGCCTTCTGTATTGCTGGTCAAGCAGTTCAGACCTCCCCTAGCATGTCACCAGTCATATGGTTTAGAACCCCTTAGAGGAGGAACAAAAGGGCTGGAGAATAGCCTCATTAGACTCTGCACAAACACTCGCAGGACCGCTCCCTTAAGCATTAAGTCCTCAGGACAGTGAGGTTCTGGCCCACATCAGTTAATCCTAAGAACAAAGCCCATGTCTATTGACCACAGAGACAGAGTTTTGGTCAAACTATAGATAACATCTACATCTACATCTCAGTAGTTTTTCAGTTCCAGCCCCAGAAAAGAAGCAAAGCAAGATGAAGAGATGTCATGGCTGACATTAGGACCAGCTTCTATGACTAATGACACCCTACCCTAGCACTGGCCAATCAGTATAGACCACAACCCTGAAAGAACACACCTGGAAAGCTGGTGAATATTCTATTAAAATTCTACCCTGAGACCTCCTGTGTGATTCCAACCTTTGATATCAGATAAAAGCCCTTAAGATGAAGGACCCAGCGCTGTCTCCTCTCTCGTCTCCCTCTCCCTCTCACTCTCTCAGCAGACCACACCTTTCCCCACCCCTTCTCCCTCTGGAATGTGCTGTGCCTTTCCCCCCTCTTCCCTCAGGCTTGCTTTCTTTGCAGTTCTTTCTTCTAAGCTCCAAGGGCCCTTCTTTTGCTTCTGAAACTTGTTTCCTTAGTCCATGCAATCCAGCTGGCCCATTTATTCTACAGCTCACTTTTTGACTTTCTAAATAAACTTTTGCTTGTATTTGAGTCTTGATTCTGAATTGTTTCTTAGCTAACCTCAAGGACCAAGGTTTAACTTTGCCAGTAATATTCCTACCCTTCAATTATGTAATAGTGAAGCAGTGAAATAAACCCAATCCTTGTATTCAATATTTGCTGTTGAACCCAGGTAAACCTAAATTATCTTCATTGAATGCATATAAATTATCTAAGGGTTAGCATGCTACCTGTCACCTCTTTGTCTTTTCTGAGATTAGCTTGCCAAGTACTAAGAAGCTAGACTTAATAAGCTTTTGTTTCCAATTGCCATGCTTATTGTGCAAATGACACCAAATTTCTGCATTTACAATTGATGAACATTCCTCTTATGGCACTACTTGCTGAGAGACTGAGAAGACCCACACAGTTAGACAATCCTTACTGCCTCTGATTTTTTCCTGTTTTTTTTTTTTTTCACTGAGATAAGGAGATTTAAAAGGAATACCTTTATTTATTTGTTCTAGAATAGAAGCTGAGTGATATCACATCTCTGATGTTAGCATTTTACATTTAAACAACTTTACTTTTCTCTATAATATTTAAAACAGCCTGAATTCATGCCATCATTTATTTGAGGAAAGTGAAAACAGAAAATAGGATGTGGACAACTTGGCATTCAGTGCAGGGGTGAGAGATGCACAGGCTTACAAACAGATTGGAGTTTAAAGTCTTGCTTTGTCATTTATTTACACTGTCATAATGGGCACATTACTTACACGTAACAGCTTCTTAATCTAGAAGAAAAAGGTAAGTGGTGTTTGTTGATTTAATTATGTAACATGGAAAAAGCACTTAAAGTAGTCCCCATCACATAGATTTTTAATGTATGGTGGTGTTAGCCAGACTTTTTCTGGTTATCCTCTTCCAATAGCCTGACCTAGATGTGTTTACTTGCATTGAACTAGCCTGAAACCCAGCCAGAGAGAGATATTCTTCCATAATTATTTCTTCTCTCAAATATTAAGCAGGAGAGAGTAAATCTTTATTTTTCTGTCCTGATCACTTGCATTTAATCCTTCCATCTGGCATATTGTCATCCTTTGGCTTTAACCCAAGGTTAAGATTTTCAACACCAGGGCAATTATCTGGAAGTAAACATACATACATACATACATACATACATAAAGCTGCATTTGGTTGCCTTAGCATACTGCTCACACCAAAAGTCGTGACTCTGAGTCATAGAATGATAGCTCTGGAGGGTGTGCTGTTGATACTTCACTATAGAATAGTGGACAGTATAGAGTGATAGTGGACTGTAAATCAGAAAGTATGGATCTGAATGCTGTGAAGGGGACCATATAATTTGTTCCTGTTAACCTGTCTCTGTTCAGTTGATTACTAACCCAGCTAGAAGAACTTAAAAGGTGGGAGGAAATATATTAATTTCTTTCTAGCCTCCACAGAGGCTCGAAATTTTACCCACTTTCTGAAGTTGAGTGAGATAACTTTCTGGGGACTGACTTTTTTTAAAGTAAAAACTAAGAATAATAATAGCTACCAAATGGTGTCATTACAAAGATAAACGAGAAGTTATCCCTGCTATGCATGAGCCTTACTAAAGTTATTTCAGTCCTAACCTAATTGTGCCAGTGGTGTCATATGTCCTCGGACATCCAGTTTTAACTGCAAACTTAAAAGGATGAATTAGATCTTAATTTTCAAACTTTAGTAGACATAAAAATGTTCTAGGGAACATGTTTAAAATACAGATTTCCAAATCCTATCCTCAGAGAATATATACCAGTATATATATTTGCCATACTTGTGGCTTGCATTTTGCATTTTCATGTTACTAATATTGTATTTTGAAAAAAGTGTTTTAATTTTAGTAAGTTCTATTTATCAATATCCTATTTTATGGTTAGTAAATTATATTTATTATTTTAAAACTCTTTGCTCTGTTCAAGGTCACTAGAATAATATTCTTTGTTTTATTTCGTGAATCATTTATTCATGTTTTACTTTTGGGTCCGTAGTAGATCTCAAACTAAATATTACAGGTGGTCTGAGGGAAGAAGTCAAGATTTACTTTTTTCCATGTAAACACGCGATTGTCCAGAACCCCTTAGTGAAAGTGCTGTTCACGTCTCACTGAAATGCAGTGCACTCAGTTGCAAATCAGTGACCCTAAAGGGTTGAACTTCAACAAACAACAGCAACAACAACCCTCTATTCTTTCCATTGATCTAAATTTCTGTTCTTGTGATGATACTTTTTTCTAAATCTTTTTTAGATTTTCTATTACAGTTGACATGTGATAATACATTAGTTTAAAGTATGCAACATAGTGATTAGACATGTATGTAATTTAGGAAGTGATCACCGCAGTAATGTGTTACTCACCTGACACCATGTTCCCTATGTTGTACTTTACATTCCTGTGACTTTTTATAACTGGCAATTTGTGCCTCTTAATTTCTTCCCCTTTTTTACCAGCCCTCAGCCCCTCCCATCTGGTAACCATCAAAGTGTTCTCTGTATCTATCTGAAATACAGTGCTGTAAATTCTCTAATCTTGTTTTTCTTCAGGATCGAATCTTTTTGGTGCTTTGCCTGTTTGTAAAATGTAATTAAAATCAGCCTGTAAATTTTTACATACACATATTCCTATCCTTCTGCTTGCATTCTAATTGAGTTTTTACTAGATCTCTAGATCTATTTGAGAGAATTGACATCTTTATGATTCTTGAAAGTTTCAGTTAACTAGTATTGTATATTTCTTTACCTATTTGGAAATTAAGTTTTCTCAGCAATAGTTTTTATTTACAGTATGGAAAACATACACATCTTTCCTTAGATTTTCCTAGGTATTTGACAATTTTGGATGCTAATATAAATTTACATTTAACATATGAACTTTAAATTTTAATTTTATAATTTGTGTTCAACATTAGCAACTTTATCATTTGCACATAGTCTTTATTAAAATCATGAATGGCTATCTTTAAATCAATCACCATGCCAATTACACTGCCCTATAAGCTTTTACTTACACAAGCCTCTGAATTCTTACTGCATATCTGGCTTATAAGGCAGAAATCACCCATTCATTATATGCAACTTGATGTGTCCTGGTTGATTTTTATACTGATTTTCTATAAAATATGAGGTTCATGAGAATAGTAGTCATAAATTGTGTTCCTGAAGAAATTTTTGCCTGACCCAACACAATTCCGTGCCTGTAATGATGTTCTCCGAGTCTTATATTGTCATCACTGAGGTGTGGGGCCTGGTGCTCACTTTCATCCACGGTGGCGGATACATTTTTTCAATACAACATTGTTTCCTGATGAGGCCAGATGGAGTTTAAGACTCTCATGAAATTGCTTCTAGTAATTAACTGAGTTGGCATATGAGATAGAACCAATTTGTAATCACTGGTTTAAACATTCAGTAAAAATTCTACAATAAACTACAGTGAATTTCAGATATTGTATGTTCCTTCTTTTCTCTAGTTGGCACTTATCTCTAGAAGTTAGTGGACATACTCTATTATAGTTAGGATTCTTTATAATATATAGAGTTCTTTATTATATATGTATCTATATGTGTATGTAATTTTCATTTTATATGTATGTGTATGTATAATTTTCATTTTTAATGAAATCTAATTTACTTCATTGATTGTTTGGAGGATCATCTTGATAATAAAGTAGAGAAAATATGGAAATTGACCTTTTACATAAATTAGATAAATGATGTTTTGTACCAAAAGATATCATGTGTTTTACAAAATAAAAGTTTCAGGAGTTTGAACACAAAAAAAATCAGTGAGAATACACAAGAGGCATATGGCACATGATAATGTTTACAAGAAAACAAACAAAAAAAAAACAACCCAAAACCCCAAAATAAAATTTGTAGCATAGCTATCAAAACCCAACATACCCTATGCTCAATATTAGTTACATAGAAGGGCAAAACAAAACTGGATTTTTCCATTTGTCACGGAGAGGCTCAGCAGCTGCTTTCTGCTTTCCTCTGTGTTCAGAATTGTAGGATTGGACTATATGATATCAGCCTCTTCATTTCTGATTTTATAATTTTATAGTAATAGAGAGCACTCCCCAATGGAATTTAGGAAAGAAGTATGTACGTGCACTTACATAGTAAAATTGTGCTCTCTTAACTGTTTTTATTGTATCTTTATGAAAACTTGAGTCTCAAGCAGATAAGATTTACTTAGTCCTAACGTTGGCATATCTTTAACAACATCAACAGTCACATATATTTTGCATATCCATGCTTGATGTCTCTAAGGAATAACATCAGCATCATTTTGTGGTTTCTAATAGTGAAGGTGCTGGGAATAATTTGTAGCCAATTTGGCCACTGTCATAATATCTGGATTAGTTCAACCTGACGTTTCCTGCTGATACCATGTTGATGCCAGTTCACCTCATCAGATTTTCAGTAGAACTTTAAATTCTTATGGTGAACCCTTTATGACTCAGTTTGTCTTTGCCTGTCCACTTGTTCCAGGTACAGTATTGGTATTCTTGGTCTGTAATATGTGAATTTTATACAGGCTTTCCTTTACTCTCTTTTAGCAAGCTCTGTGAGACTTGGCTGTGACTCATGATGCAATAGTTGTCTGTCCTTGATCCAGGAACTCTTCGCATTCCTCACGTGGACTCAGTTTTCTTTCTGGTGGTTGCATCCCTGCCCAGAAGAGGGATCTCCAAACCCTTAGAGGCAGGAAAAGTCACTTTCACTTACATTTAGATTTAAAAATAAATTAATCCTGTCCTGCAATGACAAGACACTTCCCCTGTGCCAGCACTGACAATTTCTACCACTCCAGTTTTATCTTGAAGCATCCATTTTTAACCCCTGCACGTGCAGGGGAGTGCTCATGAGTGCCCACTGCAGTCCCTCTAAAAACAAAAGCAAAGCAACATGTCTAATATCAATAGACTAGCAGACTCTGGTAGGTTGGCATAATGCTGTTTTTATTTGTTGATGGCACATTATGGAAAACATATATTAAGTTATATTGTAGTGAGAGTCTGAACTTCTGAGTTCCAGTCTCTGCTTTTCCCAGAACTTGATGTAATACATTTAAGTTAATCAAACTCTCTGGACTCCAGTTTCCTTGATTAAGAAGGAAACTTTTACCTTAAGTATCTCTAAAATCATTTATAATTCTAAAAATTGTCTTTGGACTATGACATATCTACATTAAATAATTTTATCTTTAATTCATAACTGAGGACTTACTACCCTATAAGCCTCTCACTGAGCTTCTAGTCAGGATCATCCCGCTATTTCTGTTCTATTTTGGGGACTATTTTGAGTGGGAAGATATCTATCCTCCAATCACAGGAGCCTGGAGGCTGACTCCAGAACCTTTGAAGCTTTGTTATATTCCTGGTAAAGAGACACTTTTTGAAACCTGCAAGAAAAGGTGATATTTCTAAGGATTAAGAAAGTGTGAACTTTGGCATGAAGCACATTATGCTATTCAGTTGTATTTCCTGAAGTTTATACTTAATGTAGGCAAGGTGCTGCTATTAAAATATGCTTTTGGATCAAAGAAGAAAGAGGAAATGTCTTAATAAAAGTAATTTTGACATAAAGATGTCTATTGTTACCAGCAGAGCTTCTGAAAACACTGGACCAGTTCTTGACAGTAAAAAGTTTTCCATTATATATTTTCCATCATAGTCAAGCCATAAGGAAAAAAAATGAAAAGTTCTTAAATGTCTAGTAATTTTGGTGCTGTGTTGAGAAACAGAGAAAGAAAAGTGAGTATCACAGTAAAGAATGAGATAGTGTTTTATTTATGTAATCAGTGGACATAATTTTACTTCTTTACTAGAAATGTTTAAAAAGAGTTGAATAATGCATCAATAAATTTTAAATGGGTGGGACAACAAAACTTTTTCATTTACTTATTGTTGTATTTGCTATTTTAGAGTATCATGTAATTGACACTCTTCAAGGAATTTTCAAGGTCACTTGATTCAGTGCATGCATTTTAGAGGCAGCAATGTTTCAGGGAGTTGCCTTTGAGAACTTGGGTTCATTTCCCACTTGTGAAATATTAGTAAAGAGACTATAAACCTTAGTTTCTTCATTTATTAGCTCAGTAGAATATAATTTCTATTGTTATTAGCTAGTTAGAGAGGTTTTTCAAAAGTTACATAGTAACTATTGTTAGAGCTAGTTTAGATGTGAGGTCTTCTGAAATACAGTTATTGTTTTTTTCCGCTATACAAAATTGCCTCTGATAAAATATCAGATCTGAAAAAACTGATGTAGAAAATATAATGTGTGTAGGTTTTTAAAATGTTTTCCAGATGCAATAATATTACTTGATTTTTACATATACACATACACACACATATACATCAAATATCATTATATATGTATATATCAGCCTCTGTATCTGCATGTTCCCGATCTGCAAATTCAAACAACTGTGGATCAAAGTTATTTAAAAAAAGGAGGTTGGTCCCTAAATAATAAATAATACAAAATAACAAAATTTTACATGGCATTTATATTTTATTAGGTATTATAAGTAATCTAGAAATGATTTAAACTATATGAAAGGCTGTGTGTATGCAATATGCAAATAATACACCATTTTATATAAGAAACTTGAGTATCTATAGATTTTGGTATGTGCAAGGGTTCTGGAACTAATCCCCCCAAATACCAAGGGATGTTTTATATATATAATATATATAATATATGATATATATACTATACATATATAATACACATATATGTTATATACATAAAATATAAATATATTTTAGTATTTATGGACAAAGAGCAGGTTCCTCTGTTAGAAAATATTTTCATATGCTATGATACAGTTAAAATAATTTCCAATTCCAGTACTAGAATCAAGATTTCAGATAATTTCACATTCCATTACCAGAGTTGGAAGTTGGCATAGAAAGTTTTAGAAAAAAAATAAGGGTCAAAAAATTGCAGTCATCTTCCTACTTATAATATTGTCCACTAAGCTATCCCTTCTCTGTTTTTGTATTGGATGTTAAGATAAAAATCTGTAGAACCCATTTCCTGAATACATAGAACAATAATTATCTATACAAAAATGAGTTAACAAAACTTTACTAAATCCCTGGGTATGGTGAGCTAACTTGATGGCATTTATAAGCATGTAAAAGAGATATTAATATAAAAATAATCTAATTAAGTAAGTGTGTTATAAATTATGAGCTTTCAATTAAATAAAATTTTAAATTATTCTTTTTTGCTCATGCTAATTAGTGGATTTTATATCTGCTTCAGTTAAGCATGAAGCTGATACTGGTAGTTTTTCACCTTAGAGATTGCATTTGCAATTTCCCTAGTCTTCTGGGATTTAATGCAATTAAAATGAAATTGAATCCTGGCTTAATCCTGCTGAGGGAATTTGCTGGACAGAAAGCCCCACGGCTTCACAGGATAGAGACATAAATACAGTAGAATGTTTTACCATCTTAAGTGTTGTTTATATACAGTGATCTCCATGGAATTATCTTGATCTCTCTGGTTGGCATCAATCTCTGAACTCTCTGAAGCTCCTTCTGAGATATCCATATTTGCACCCATGAGAATCCATCTTGTTTACTCATCTGTCTTCTTTAGTAGGCTAAAAACTTTGAAGACAAGTACAATGTCATATTAACATTTGTGAGCCTATGATGATGAGATCATTGTTGGTAAATTCAAGGTTAGAGACCTGGTGCGTGCCAAGTGGTTACTTGACCTGTTATCTTCACTGGACACCTACAAACTTTTGCCCTGATCAGCCACAGGCCACATGTGTAGTGACTGGCATTATTCAAAGCTGCACTTCTCAGATTCATTATCAATGCTGCTCAGATTTATCATTCTTTTGAGCTACTTATGACCACTACAAATAACTGGGTTTTCAGGATCTCCTGTCATTAGACATAGATCTGCTATGATGCCATCTTCATTTTCCCAGGGGTCCAAGGTAGTAGGATCAGATGGAAAAATGGACACAAGCTCCAGAATCAGTCTGCCTCAGGTCACAGTTTTACTACTTCTTTCAATCTGCTTAAATTCTTTAATCTCTCTGAGCCCCTGGGTTATTATTTAAAGAAGGGCAATATCAGTGCTTTTCTAAGGGTTTATTGTTGGGAGGATTAAAATTAGATGGCATACGCATATTTCAAAAGAGGGTAAGAAAATTTCCTTTGAGATTTGTCCTTAGAAAAATTCTAGAAATGTTTTTATGGTTACTTTATACTTATCTCAGAAAAAGAGCAACAGTTAAAACATATGTTTCTGAAGAGGACAGGACGTGTCCCATCATGCACACTTTTTCCTTGATATAAAGTTGGAGATAGAGAAGTGAAAGGAACTCAATGTAGACTTTATGCAGTTAAGGCTGGCACATGACATGATCTTTCAAAATATACCTGTGAAGAGTTGGCATATTAAGGGATAGGCTTAAAAACAAGCTCTTGAATAGTTACTACTTTATCCGTGTTGATGATCCAATCTCATTTTTATAGAAGCAATCACTTTTTTTCTGGCGCCATTGTTTTGTGCTGAGTTACCTTGTGTAGAAACATTGACTTGTACAAGAGAATGCAGGTCATGTTCATAAGGTTTTTAGAGTGGGATAAGCTTTGTCATGACAATAAATGCGAAAAAAAGGGGAATTAGGATGATGTAGTAGAGTCTTTGTTGAACTATAGTCCCTTGATCATCTGCATAAGATTTACTTTTAAGTCTTTTTTTTCTATCAGATTCTTGACTCTGTCTCAGACCAGTTGAATTAGAATATATAACTGTAGAACCAGATATGTAAAGTATTAACAGTTTTACTCATGCAATCCTGTGCTTGGTCATGTTTTGAGTATTGCTAATCGGGGATACAAAGTTAAATTTATCCAGGTGAAATTTAACTGAAATACAGTTCAGGGCCTGTTATGTTCTCTCTTGCAGACTGGTTACAGAGAATATTTAGAGATTTTTGTCAGCAGTTAGCAATAAAGTGTGAGATGAGGTTTTCTAAGTTAATATTCACCCATTCATTTATTCATTTCTATTTCCCAGTTACTTAATTATACTCATATTTACTGAACTAATTTTTCCTGTGAAGCAAAAGTGGAACACTTATGCAAAGGTAGGAAGCCAAATTTGAGTGTGTTTGGTCTTGCAAATCGTTCATTATGGCTGGAGCACAGGGTGAGGGAAGAATAGTGAAAGGGACCTGAGGAAGCATCATTCTCAGAACAAACAGAACTTTAATGCTAGAGTCACTATTTTTATTCCATGTGCTCTGATTTCCATAAATTATGTTGTTGAATGGTAAACTGCAATATGGCAAATTGTGGTTATAGAACTGAATTTTTGAGTGAGCTTTTACCTAAGATGTGAAATTAACTCTATATAAGGGATATGCTTGCCACAAAAATACTATTGTTACAGGGAGTTATGTACTGTTCCATTGTGTTTTAATTGAACACTGACTGCCCATCTATAAGTTTTGTTTCTTTAAAAAAATCATAGCTGGTTTTAGTATTGAATTAAGTTTCTCCTGCTTTTCTTCTTGATATACCTTTATCATCTTGTGACATTATTCAAGAAATTGATTTTAGCAATTATGTTCCAATTTCATGATTTACATCTTAAAATTTTCTATAAGCAGGTATGCTGTTATGTGGCCAAGAAAACATATATTGAATGAAATTCTTTGAGAATATGAGACAATTATATCTCCAGAATAATATGGATTTATCTTCTATAATTAAAGATTTCCTACCAATTAACTTATTAGGAACATATGATTAAACAGATGAAGACTCCATTTTTTCAGTTCAGTATCCTGGGTGAGTTCATTATATAAATACATTGTTGTAATGTCCTAAATTTAATGCTGGCTGTTCAGCCACATTCAGAAAAGAGAATAAAAGGACTTCCTTGGAAATAAAAAAGAAAGGTTGCTCGCACAGTTTTCCAGTGGCTTACTTTTCTGATGGACAACACATATGCTATAAGTTAATTTTTAGAACTGGCAAATTGTAAGGCCATTGTTGGAAGTGCAGATTATACAGATCTGTAAAACACCCAGACCTGGCTTTTGTTTCCATCTCCCTAATCCCTGCATAAATAGTTCACCTCTCCAATTCACTCTCCCTCTAAAAAGAATGTGGCCATGCTACTCTTAAGAATTTATAGGGCTCATCTCTGAAAATACACAAACTCACATTAATCACGGATTTAAGCTGACCCCCTCTAGACAGGCAGAAAAGCCCCTTCAAAATGGGCCCTACTTCCTTTTTAGCTAGATCTCTACCAGTCCCTCATGTTTCAATACAGAAAACTAGCTCTTTTGTCATCTGCAGCCAAGGCTTTTCATGCATCCAGGCTTTTTACATGCTGTTCTCTCTGAGTGGAATGCCTATCATCCCGCATGTGGATGTGAATAACTAGAGTCCTTCCTACACAGGAATAGACAAGTTGGATAAAGCTGCCCATAAAGAGAATATTTTTCAAAACAGCAGAGAAGCCCTCAGTTTTCACTTTATTTCCTAACATGGACTACATAGCAGTTACAAAGCATATACCCCACAAAAGCCAATCCCATCCCAAAGAGTTTACAGATCAGAATAGCCCATATGTTTGAACTGTAAATCCAGGGCTCTTTGATTTTGGTTAAATGGGTTTTTGGCATAACCTACTCCAGAAGGGCAGGACAGCAACCAAAGATGTGTGTCCTGTAAGTTCACCATGAGTTTCTGATTGACTGATCTCAGTATGAAAATCTCAGCTTAGTGCTGAATCTCCTCTCCTCCTTTGGCTCTGTCAGCTGCTAGTTTAGATTAGTCATCCAAAGCCTGTGGATCTGTTTCTTTGTCTGTACAATGTAGATTATTGATACTTAAGAGTTGTCCACTACAGTACCCATCACTTCATTGGTCACTAGTAAATTATAGTAGTATAGATACTATTGGCAGCAGGAAGAGAATCCTAGAATGTTGACCAGTTATCAAAAATATATGATTATCTTTCTTACTAAGAATATCAAAGAGCTATCAGATCAACTTTTTCCTGGGGGAAAAATTTTTTTTATAGGATAGACTTTAGTTCCCTCTCTTATGTGCCACCTCCCATCCAAAGAAAAAGAAAGAGAGAAGTGCTTTACCAAGAATTCCACCAGGAACGTACCAACCTGCTTATTTGTGGCACAGCAATGTACAGTTAGAACCCTGGACCTCTCCACTAGTCCTGAGCCGTATATGGGGACCCAACTATAACTGAATCATTAGATTATAAATAGAATTGTGGGGTTAAGAAAGAGGGTTACACTTAATTTTCTCAAAGAAACATGGTGTGTACATGGTGGCTAGAAGGAGAGGGATAATTTAGAGATGTTTCAGATAGCCTCAATAAATAAAAAAATATCTATTCTCTTTTTTGTCAGGTTAATTCAGTGGCTGATCTCTTTAGGAAAGTTCAGTGTGTTGGTGTATTCTGTCTGGTGGTATATGAAATTTAGGATGAAAGAAAAAAAGTTTAAGGGGGAAATATCTTTAGAACATTTTTAAAAATCAAAATGATAAAGATAATTTAAAGACAATTCATGCCTGATAGGGTTTGGTAGATGTTTTACTGAAGCACAAGTTCATATACTAATTACCATTACAAGTAGTGTCTGCAGAGCCCTTCATTCATGACTTCAGTTTCTTCTCCCCAGGGCAGACTGACTGGCTTCTTGAATTAAGTTCTCTTAGGTGCTCAGGATACCACTCATAAACCTTAGTTCTTTCATCTGTATTTTTCCCTGTCTTTCTCTCTCACAGATGTTTTGTGAACTGTTTTAAAAGAATAGACATTGAATTCAGTTTTTTGAAAAATTATTCCTGCTTTTACCATGGTACAATGTGTATTGTAGACACTTAAGAAAAAATGTGTGGAACAAATATATAAATGAGCACCAAGAGTAATATAAGGCAGAAATAAACTTTTCATAAAGAGTTATGCTATTTTTGCAAAGGGAAGAAAGCTAGTGTGCTTCCTCTAAACCTGTGTCAAAGGAGTTTCTATAGTACTTCAGCATTGTAGAGGCCATTTGCATGCACTTAGGAGTTATTTGCCAGTGTTGGTCTTGCTGAGCCATGAAAGATGTACTGTAAACTTTATATATGATAAATTTTGTGTTCATATGTATACATATGTTCATATATATTGGAAGGTATATATTTATGAATATATATAATGTATATATTCATACTTTGAATATCTTGACATCTTTCTTAAAGGGTTTAGTAGATAAATAGTTCACAATCAGTTCACAAAAATGGGGAAGGTTGATTTTAGTTTGGATTTGAACTGGTGAGCCTTTTGCAGAAGACACTATCAATTTGGGCCTAATAATATCCAAGTAGACCAAATTAATTGTTTTGTCTATTACTTTGTGACTTCCTGTCTCACGATTTATCTTCTGTCTGCCTGAAATACCCTCTTTCCTCTTACATTGCTTGTCAAAACCATATAGTTCTAGGACATTCAATCATAAAAAATACTTATTCCAAAAGAGAATGCTTTTTTACCTAATCTCAAGTGAAAGCGATATTTATGTCTCATAGTTTTCCATTAACTATTAAGGTTTAAGCATTTTCTTTTTTATTATATAAAATATATAATTATTATATTTGCCTTTAGATTTTAGACTGTAAACTTATTTAAGTTAGGTGGTATGTCTAGTTTACTTTTATATTTTATGAAGGGCTAATACAAAATAAGTAATAAATATTAAATATTTTTACCAATTATCAAAAAGAGAAATAAAAATATAGATTTGTATAATGTAGAATTTCATTTCATTGACTTACTAAATAAGTTTCAGTGGAGACATCAATAAGGTTTCAATATAAATAAGTTATTTGGAAATAAACAACAGTTTTAAGAAGTTTTATATAAAGGAAAAAATTAATAATATATCACTTATAAATTCCTAGAGTCGGAAAAAGAATTCTAATTTGGAATAAAAAGTTGATATAAGTGAATTAATATAAATGAACAAAATCAACTCTACTTACTTTTTGGTAAGCATTCTGAAAGTATTGAATGTTTTCAATAAATTATAAGATGTCCAGATCCAATAGTGATAAATAACTGAAATAATTGTCATTAAAGCTAAAAATAAGACAAAGAAAAAGTCTACAAACTTGTTGAGAAATTCATTTGCATTCTCTGGGAATATTCACATTCCATAGTTTATCATACAGGTATTTTTCAAATGTTAGCATAAAAATGATCTGAAATAGATACATACCTGCTTTTTCTATGGTTTCATTCCACTTCGAGTCCTTCAAAAAATGCTTCCTAATATCTACCTGGAAATATAAATACTGGAACATTATATGACTAAATAGATTATCATGTCTAGAATTAATATAGCTTGATGTATTTGGTGGGAAAATGGTGTTTATTAAAAAGAGAATTCATACAATTTAAAATTCTAATACTGTTTGAAAATTTAACTGTCTAATCTTAGGAGGATTCAAAGTCCCAGTTAAGCCTCTGGTGAGATCCCGAAGTTACTTGCAGTCATCAAAGAACACTCTGTGTCTTCTCTATGCAAAAAGCTGTTTCAACCTGTCTGCCAGAAAAAAAATGTTGTCTTTATTGGAGATGTCCCTTGATTTCATTCATCTAAATAGGCAAAAATCCAGGAGAAAACATATTCTATTATTGTTTCCAGTTTTACTTTTTTCTTCTCTGAATATATACAAGACTTTGCATTTACATTTTAAAATATTTTAATAAACCCATGTATAATTCATTTGTAACATTTATTCAGCAACTCAGGGTGGACAGTTTAGAAAATCAACTGTGTATTGGATAATTAAGTCTGTTTAAACATGGAATTAGTTATTCAAGCTTGACAAATTCCCATTACACATGCAAAAATATGGAGTGCTATATAGCATAGAAACAGAAACAAAGAAACCAGAGCATTTTCATACTTGATTATTTCTCCAAAGAGTCTCACTTTTTACCTTTCTAAATTCCTTTCTAAATATCTTGCATAAGCATAGGGATTGTCATAATGTTGTGTGTGTTTAGAAAACTAAGGATAGGAATTTCTAAATGATAACCCAGAGTCGTCTGGAGAAATGGCCTGGGAGAAGACGGCATTTAATTTCCCTCTGACCACTGTAATTCCACAAATCAGTACTTGATAACAGCCAGCTGACTTGAAATACCTTGTGACATTTTAACACTGTTAGTATTTATCTACAGGATTTTAGCAAAATGGGATAAATGCATTTATAAACTTTGTGTGAATTTACAGCTCTTAGAGGACAAGAAAGCTCTTTACTCAGGATTTCCAGTAGGGAACATGGATGACTTGTAGAATTAAAGCGAACTAAAAATAAAGTCTATGGGGCATGCTTAACTAATGCAGCTCTAAACACAATTTAATTAGTCAATTATCTAATAAACATCAGAATTCATAAACAGTGTACATCTGAGTATTCTGAATAAAAGTTTCAAATTATCTACATTCATAATGAATGATTGAAACATCATTAAAGATATGTAAATGCAAAATCATTTCATTAGAATTTTGAGAAGAAAAAAGGTAATTAAAAAACAATTCTGAAGTGATAGTAGATATCTTCTTATTTGAAATGTATTACTGATATTTTTGGCAAGATGATTGTAGTTCAAATCCATTTAGTAGCCAGCCTGCTATATAACTGCCCTCCTTCCCTTTTCTGAATGTACAAGGAACTACCTTGTTAAGTATGGTGTCAGGGAATTTGGAGAACTTTTGGTTTGTTTCATCTACTAGATTTTCAAAGAGATGTTTGGTAGAAAGTCCAATCTTTATTGTAAATGAAACATGCTACTTAAATTTGCTGAGGCTTTTTGTTTCACTAACACAGTCTCTGCCATTGAGTGCATTGGAGAATTGGCATGATTCTCAAAAGAAGCACAGCAGCTATGTTCTCATAAGGCAGGCTCATACTTCATTGTTTCAGTGTGGTTTTGCAGTAAGGAACATACAGACATTTTCAATATTTATATACATTACTAATTAAACAAAGAGGCCAAACTGAGGTGTCTCTAATTCCTTAGTGGTCTATGTAAGCAACCAAAAACTAAGAATCAATGTACTTGAATTTGAGAAAATTGAAATTAGGAACAACCAATTACAAATAGTCAATAGGCTTTTCCAAATAAGACAAGCACTTAAACTATAGGCAATCAACTTATCTTAAAATTGTCCTTATTAATCAGAAACCCTTCTTGTGACTTGTGTTTTTTTTTCCTCTTCCATTTAACACCCTTCAAAAATATAAGTGATCTTCCCTTCACTTTGTGCAAACGTCATCCCCATGAACTCAGTCATGGTCATGACTCTCCCTAGGTTATGAACATATTAGCTCTTCTCTGTCTTTTTAGCCCAAGCCTCAGAAAGCATCTCTGACCTAGTGGGATCATCATCATTACAAAGAATGGTTCTCTGCTTATGACCAGGGACTCAACTTTATAAGTTCATTTAAACTCAGTAAAAACCTACAGAACTAACATAAACTAATCAAAGATATGAGAAAACAAGTAACATATCTCCTCTTTTCATTGTCACTGTCAATTAATATTTTGTATCACCAGTCCTCCTGGATATTATAAAAGGATCTAACCTCTATGTACTGCATCTAGTGCTTTGTTATCTTTGATTTGTGCAACCAGACATGTAGCATTTTACTTGACACATTATAGGTTCTCAGTAAAATCTTGTTGAAGTGAACATATTGTCCTACAGTATAAATAGACCAGATGGGTAGACCAGATGTCCATGTCATCCATTCAGAATAAAAGATGATAATTTGATTGCTATAGTCATCCAATAAAACAGCCCCCAATGACCCATGCTTCCTGATGTTCATAGTCTTGTATAGTCCCCTACCACATTGCATCAATGTTGACCCACACGAGTAATAGTATATGGCTGAAGTGACAGTATGACTTCTGAAGTTAAATCTTAAAAAGCTTTGCAGCTTTTCTTTGGGGCTTTTGGACTTCCATGAGGCCTGTCTGGAAAAAATCCACCTTTATTAATATGACAAGGACAGTTTACGTGACATTGATGCAACCTGGCAGCCAAGAAGAGTGAATTGGAAAGTACATGTGTAAACAATGACAACTTCACTATACTAGTCAGTGGAGGCAGTAGACACAGTTGAGTGAGCGTGTGTACTGTGTGGCCATCGGATTCAAACTGACTGAGTGAGAAGAGCAACAGATCTGAATCAGATTTTGCATTAAGCTTGAACATTCCTCTGAGGAAACTATTCAGATGATTCAGGAGGCTGCAACTATGGGCAACTGGTGATTGGCAGTGTCATTACAAAATGTTACCTGCTCATGAATCACATCTTGTGTGGAATCTTTTGTAAAAATATCTAATCACCCAAGTGACTCTGCCCCTCTAAAGCCCAGATTTGGCACCCTGCAACTTCTTGCTTTTCCCAAAACTAAAATCACTTCAAAAGGGAAGAGATTTCAGACAGTCCATGATATTCATGAAAATATGACAGGGCAGTTGATGGTGGTTGGGAGAACTCTGAGAGACCCCAAGGTGCCTACTTTGAAGGGGACTGAGGAATCATTGTCCTATGTATAATGTTTCTTATATTTTGTATCTTCTTCAATAAATGTCTCTATTCTGCATAGTACATGACCAACTTTGTGGACAGACATTGTTATGTCTGGGAAAAGCTGGCTTATGGACTAAAGTCCCTCAACTAGCACCAGGGAGAAGCCTACATGTAGGGGAATTGAAATCCACTGACACCTGTACTCATTTGCCAGCCTTGTGTGAGCCACCTTGAAACTGGGCTCCCCTGCCCCGGTCTGGCTCTCAGGTGCTTGCAGCCTGAAACCTCTTACTGTAGCCTAAGGAGTGATCCTGAGACAGGACTGCCCAACGAAGTTGCTTTCAAATTTTTAACTCGTAGAAACTATGAGAGATAAAAAATTATTATTGCTGTTTTAAATTACTTAGTTTTTAGGTGATTTTTTATTGTGCTGAATTAATACCGTGACCTTGTCTGAAAAGTTTCAGTGGATCTCCTTTAAGGCCTATCAGCTCCTGTAACCTCTCGATCAGAATATCAGACTCTGGAAACCATATAGCAAATGTCATTAAATCCTTATTTCTCTATTAGTTTCAAAACAAAAGTATTGATTTAATCATATCCACATTTTATTTTAAATGGCTGCTGCATATTACATGAATATATATTTATGTATATAAATATATATTGATTAAATATATATTCGTTCAATATCTCCTATATGTGGTACTACATTCTGGCACAATTTAAGGCTTTTTATAAATATTAACACATTTGAATCTTACAAAATATCTGAATAGGTACACTTATTAGCCCTTTTTTAAAGATAAGGAAACAGGTTTATGTTAGGTTTAAAACAGGCTCCAAAGTCAATGTTTTACCACTATGCTGAGGCTTGCTGTCTATCTGTCTATATAATTATCAAACATTTTTTATTTTGCTGTCACACCCCTGAGACATTCCACATAATAAATACCTTAATATTGGCTTATTCCTGGAATAATTGTCAGTGAGGTCCATAATCTGTTTAGGACATGAAACAAAATTTCAAACCTAAAAAGAAAGAGAATGATGTTATGAGGATAAAAGAGAGACCCTATGTAAGGCAAAGTAAACATGAATACGAACATCAACCATTTAGATTATTCATATTCCTGTTTACACGGCATCACCCTCTACCCAGTCAAGTGTAATACCTTTTTTCTTTCTAATATATATTTTTATTTTTAAAAATGTTTTCAATTACAGTTTACAGCCAATATTATTTTGCATTAATTTCAGGTGTAGAGCATAAACATGCAATTGCTTAAAGTGTTTCTGCCTAGTGAGAGGAGACTGTTGCAGAGTACATCAAGAAACCTTATCTTTCTTACTGACAGACTTGGGTCATCAATCACTCTTTTTTTTAAACTGGGAGAATACTTTGATTTCATGATATAGCCTACATGACCATGCATTTTCCGTGTGTCCAACTATCTTCAGGGCATATGTAGTATAGAGTCAGTGTTTTATGTAAAGAGACAAAGATTAAAAATGACAAGAACAACAGCAACTCTTTCCTTTTTCATGCATTTTCTATTTCTGCATTGACCATATAGTAGGCATTAATTATTTCATACCAAATTATTTGGAGTATATTTGGATAGATTTGGTCTGGGGTTAATATGATAACTATCCCTTTTGAACTTTTCAATACACCTTTTCCCACAGAAATTTATTGAACATTCTCAAAAATAAAAAACACATAGATTGATTCAATTTTCTGCAAGTGACTTATTCTCCCTCTCCAATTTCAAATCATCACTCTGACTGAGTTTTTGGCTTTTTAAGCATTTTTTTTAGTTCTCTTCATACACTTAGAGCATGTCTTATCCTCTACCCCCATTAGATGCATCCTATTTCTTTTAGCCCTCTCTTTTGAGAGAATGCTTTTCATTTTATAGCCTTTCATTCTGAACTGGAAACTACTTGTGCCCATCAATGTCTCAGGCACCTGAAGCACAGACTCGGTGGGAGAAGCCTGTGTGTCTTCTGTCAGTCCTTCTGTCTTGGCTGCCATCTCAAGTATGATGTTATATTGCTTTGTGAATTGGATGAGAATCTAGAGTGAGAGGCACTGTGTGATTATACTTAAAAAACAGAACAATAATTTTAAGGTTTCCATAATAGGCCTTTCAAGTTTTCCTTAAAAATCTGTGTATCTAGGTACAGTTTCACTGACTTTGGTAGGTAAAATTTAAACCCCCCTTTTAAAAAACAAATAAAAAATGTTAATAGCAGGGGAGAGCACAAATGTCACAGGATGCAATTAGCAGAGTTGAATATTGCATTTTGTTTTATTTCTGCACTGTTTTTATTCTATGGCTTTGGGCATGGTTTGAATTTTTGAGTGGATAAATGATGCAATGCTTACTTATTTTCTAAGGTTGTTTGTAAGAATCAAATAAAGGAGACAGTTTATGAAGATACTTTAAATGTTAGCCAATGTTATATAGGTATGCATTACTTTTAATATCAAAGCAATACATACTTGAATATATATTTCTCCATTCCTCTGCCCCTGAGCATAAAGGCAAGTACTATATTCTATTTATATCCTCTATTGCACCAATGTCATTGGATGGCACCTAGCATACAATCAAGCAATGACTAAATATTGAATTGATGGTGATTGATTTTATTTTATCTTTCTATGAGGCATGATGCAGAAAAATAGATAATATCCACATAAACATACTATATTTGGATGTGTCTGGGGGAAAAGGAGGGGATCCTGAAGAAATAATGAAATGATATCTTCTGTGGTTGCTGATAATTATTTTTTAAAGATTTTACTTGTTTTTAGAGAGGGGAAGGGAGGGAGAGAAACATCAATGTGTGGTTGCCTCTCAAGTTCCCCCAACTGGGGACCTAGCCCACAGCCCAGGTATGTGCCCTGACCGGGACTCAAACCGGTGACCTTTGGTTCACAGTCCAGTGCTCAGTCCACTGAGCCACACCAGCCAAGGCTGGCTGCTGATAAATATTTACCAACCAGATTTCCAGGGAAAGTGGGTAGGAATGGAAGTGTTTATTTTTGTGGGTTTTATGTTTGTTCATTCATTTTAGAATCTGCTCATTTTTTTCCATGGTAGAAATACTCTCACCATTATTCATTTCAAGTTACTAATGTGGCATCTCTGCAGGCAGAGTTGGGAGAGATTTGCAGTAGTACACCATTGCATAGTGTTTTAAGAATACAGCCCTGGCTGGTGTAGCTCAGTGAATTGAGCATAGGCTCGGTCCCTGGGGACCATCAGGGCACATGCCTGGGATGTGGGCCAGGTCATCAAGTTGGGGGCATGCGAGAGACAACCATACATTGATGTTTCTCTCTCTCTCTTTCTTCCTCCCTTGCCCTCTCTATAAAAATAAATAAATAAAAATCTTGAAAAAAAGAGTACAGATACAACAGATATAAATATTTTAAGAGCATAGATAAGAGTGAAATGTAGTAAAATAGTTAAGCAACTAATGAGTTTTGAGTACTTACTATTTTTGTTTTTAACCTAATTTATTTAACAGTATGTTTATAAAATTTAATTTTTGACAATGACTGTATTTATCAATCAGATTACAAAATTCCTGAAAATATGGCAATTGGCTCTTATATGAGGTGGTTATGAGCTGGCTCTAGCAGGCACATAAATAGATTCCTTTCTTTGAGACAGTTCTGATACTTTACTAAAATATTATTCACAGTTTATCATAGTTTGGAATTAAGCATAAAGTGCATTTTTTGTAGTCGTGGTAAGAATTTTATTTACTAAAATATTAAGAGGTGTTTACCAAGGAGATTTGGGATTTTCCCCCTCCTTTTTTTTAACAGCTTTGTTAAGAATTAAAACACCAGCCCTGGCTGGATTGCTCAGTGGGTTGGAACATTGTCCCATACACCAAAATGCTGTAGGTTCGATTACCAGTCAGGGCACATACGTAGGTAGTAGGGACAATGCCCCATCAGGGCATGTACAGGAGGCAGCTGATCAATGTTTCTCTCTCACATGGATGTTTCCCTCTGTACCTTTCTCTTCTCACTCCCCTCTTTCTAAAATCAATAAACATATCCTTGAGAGATAATTTTTTAAAAAAAGAATTAAAATACCACTATAAATTGTATACTATACAGGGTAGAGCAAAAATAGGTTTACAGTTCATGTGGAAAATAATACAATAATTAATACTACAAGAATAAACTGTGTTTCGCCTACTCACAGCTATAAACATACTTGTGCCCCACCCTGTATTGAGAAGTTCTCTGTGTTATATATTGCAAATAAAGTCCATCATATTTTAGATCACAGCTACAACTAATAGTTCTTGCCAATAAAGATTGAAAATGAAGCTTATAAAATGTTACAATAGAAGTACTACTTACATGATGACAACAATTCTTAGCACAATTAAAGTACATAGGATTCAGTGTTTAATAGGGCTAACACTGTACATATATCCCTAACTTAGAGAATAAATAGTTGAAAATAAGAATTTTTCAACCCCTGTTCCTATAAGAAATGTACTCAAACCAAAGATGAGTATTAACACCTATATCATTTTTACCTTTCAAATTTCTTTTGGTTTCATATCTTCTGCCCAATTCATCTTACCTTCTTGTCTGAGTCAGGATAAGAATTTTTTTACTTTGGCCAACTCTGAGCTAGATCCTGTGTCTAAACCCTTAAACTATTAAAAGAAATGCTGTAGGCAGAAGCTGTTATTTTTTAAACTAGTATGGATTTTATTGTAAAGTTAAATACAATATATGTTTAAAGTAGAAACATAAATTTATAAACAAGAATTTAATTTTTAAAAATTAAAATTTTACTTTATTTTGTTATATTAATATTTACACACATTAATATTTGCAATAGTTAAGTGGATGGATGGATAAATGGATAGGAAGGAAGGAAAGAGAAAAGAAAGACATAGATACAAATATGTGGATAGATATATAAAATGTTCACCATCTTACATGATAGTTATATCTTATGTTTCTTTTTGCATAATATTTTTTTCTATAACCACTTATATTAATTATAAAAGCTCTCTCTTAATGTTTGGAATACCATATGATGCAAATCTGTGATAGAACAATTATCTTAACTAATATTTGGTTACATAAGTTTTTCTGTAATATTCGGAGTTATAAATTAAGAGTATATTTAAAAAATCTTATATGATAATTTTTGCACTTATCTATTTTATTGAGATATTATTAACATATAACATTATATTAATTTCAGGTAGACAATGTAACAACTCAGTATATGTACATATTGCAAAATGATCGCCACAGTAACATCCAGCACATAGTTCCCTTTTTTTCCTTGTGATGAGAACTCTTAAGATCTATTCTCTCAGCAACTTTCCAGTGTACAATTTGGTTATTATTAACTATATTTATTTTGATCATTTTCTTAGATTGATTCCAATATGTGGTGTTTTGGGTGATAGAGCATGAATATTCTAACACTGTTTTATATATATTGTAAACTTTTATTAAGAGGAAAAACAACAAGTGGAAAAGATATTTGAACAAATAATAAAGGAGAACTTCCCCAGTATGGCAAAGGAAATAGACTTTCAGGAAGTCCAGGAAGCTCAGAGAGTCCCAAAGAAGTTGGACCCAAAGAGGAACACACCAAGGCACATCATAATTACATTAGCCAAGGTAAAAATGAAGGAGAGAATCCTAGAAGCAGCAAGAGATAAGGGAATAGTAGCCTACAAAGGAGTTCCCATCAGACTGTCAGCTGATTTCTCAAAAGAGACCTTACAGGCAAGAAGGGGCTAGAAAGAAGTATTCCAAGTCATGAAAG
>CM052543.1:47126409-47209302 GCA_028533065.1 Trachops cirrhosus | reverse complement strand
CCAACATTAAAAATTTGTATTCTTTATTTGAGGTAACATTTGGATTCCAAAGAATCATATAGAAAATTAAAAGATTTCTAATGATAAAAAATAACAATATTGTGATTAAGAGGCAGTGTATATAGGTGGAATATGTAGCTTTAATACAAAAAATTATAAAGGACCCCACGGAAGGTTTGCAATGCAATTAATCAGTCACCTGCATGCAGAAGCACTTCTAAGCACTGTTTGACAGCATGGGCGGTAAAAGCTCTGAATAATTTCCTGCAATCAATTTTGAAAGTCCTCACTACTTTAAATTTACATGCCACAAAATAACAAAATACGTCTATAGTGGCCCACTTTGGTTTTATTGATGGTACTCATCAATCAGTGAGTGTCAGTTTGCCCCCGTATCTTTGCCAGCAAGGATTGCAAAACAACAGCAAGTAATTTAAATGCAATACTGGCTTGCCTTCTAAAATCCTTAAGACATTAGATATATTTCAAAAGATAAATGGAAAAGTAGCTCAGTAAAAAGTTTGGATTTGAAAAATAAAGGAGAAATAAGAGTGGCTAGTTCGTTTCAAAACACAGAACAGGAGCTGACTTCATAGACAGAAATGGAAAGGGGCATCCATTGAAAGGAGGCTGTAGCAGGCAGTTCAGAGAGTGGTTTTGTTTCCAGCACAGTGCCTGACATGCAGATGATCACCCTTTGGCACACAGGGTCTCTATCACCAAATGGGTTTGTATGGAAATGGAGGGATTTACACAAATTATATCAGAGTCTGTCTTGGCAGTGATAGCTGTGTTAGTTGGATACTGGGAAACAATGACCTTGCTGCTCCATTGGTCTTAAAAAAAAGCTTACTGATGGTGTCTTAGCTATTATTTTTCATCAAGTAAAAGTATTTCAAAGATTAGGATATTTTGGTTGTGTGCAAATGTATTGCTTTGGTTCAGAGGAGATCTCTTTTGCTCTGGAATCTATAAATACACCGCCCCCCCATCACATTATATATTATGTAGGTACAGGACAGCATACACACAGTTAAAACCTTCTGTGGAAAGGAAAGACTGGGGGAAGCACAGGACTCACTTGCCCATTCCATGGGTGGAATCCTACTTGGCAGGTGTTCTGAAAACCCCTTCACTTGAGGAAGTCCCTTAAATAGAAACTGGATTTGCTCTCAGAGATAATTCCCTGCCATTGTTCTGTGTGGCTTCTGGTTCTGAATTCTGGGGAGTTCCTTCTTGTTCAGTATCCTAAATGGAGATCTGAAGTGGGTTTCACAAAATGTTCCCTCTTTGGACTGCTTCTTGTCAGTGAAGGTGTAGAGGTCCGAGGATTGCCTTTTTGGTCATGGGATTGTGGAACAATATAAATTGCCTTGAAAACTGTTGAGGGTTTTAATTTCTTTGCATTCCTGAGTGTTGCTTTAACATCTTTTCAGTCAACACAACCAAATTTCTTTCCTAAACATAGATATAATGTCTGAATACTTTTTTCTGTTTCCTCACTATTCCCCGCTCTGTTCTCTCTCCTTCTCTCATTCACTTTCTCTCATTCAGAATCTTATGTTTGCCAAAGGCCTTAAATCCTTTGCTCAGCTTAGAGTTGTTAATAGGCTTCTATTTCTCAAAGTACCTGTCAGTCTTATTTCCTACCATTCTACATCCAGAAACAATGAACGTTTCCATCTCTGCAAGACCCCAAATTTTCTAGACTCTGTTTCTTTTCATTTACGCTGTCCAAACAGCTAATTCTTGGTAGAGCTCATTCCTTTTGTATAATGCCTCGCTTAACATGGCAAGTAACAGCTAACACACACTGATTTTTAGGATTTTCCCACCTCTCCTGCCTTGAACTATAGGATTATAAGCCTTTGGTCCAGCTATCAAGTTATTACAAGTAAGAGCTTTACCAGCATTTTATCTCTGAATTAAATGGATTTCTACTCTCCCAGGGTTCAATTAGCATTCCTATATGTAGTAGTTTATATTTCTGTTAAGATAATACTTCACTTCAAAGTACTAATTCTTATACTATTTAGCATAGGGTATTCTAAAACAATAAAGAGATCCTAAAATGTGCAATGGCTCAACCGATGACCTGAGGTGGATGTTCCTGATCTGCAAGCAGTTCTCTGCTTTGCAAAGACCTGTCTATCTCCTTCTTGCTTTACCATCCTGTGTGGCTTTGCATCCTCTATTGCATCTGGTTGACAGGGAAACCAGCATGGAAGCATGTAGGGAACACACATTATCTTTTTAAAAGCCAAAAACCTTGGCTTTTAAATGATACATAGTACTTCTACTCATATACCATTGACTGGAACTCAGGCACATGGACACAATCATACTTGCAAAAGAAGCTGTAAAATGTAGCCTAGCTGTATGCCAAGAAAAGAGAACAAAGAAATGCTTGCTTGTAAATATTTATGCCTGTCATGGGTTCCTTTGACAGTTTCACCATTGTTAAGGTAGCCAGGTCCTTTTGAATTACTGGTTCAGTATTCTTAGGGTATATTCCCAACAGCAGAGTCAGTGGGTCAAAAGGACATACAGATGGCCCATAGACATATGAAAAGATGCTCAGCGTCACTAGCCATCAGAAAGGTGCAAATTAAAACCACAATGAGATATCACTTCACACCTGTCCGAATGGCCATCATAAACAAATCAACAAACAATAAGTGCTGGAGAGGTTGTGGAGAAAAGGGAACCCTAGTGCACTGTGGGTGGGAATGCAGATTGGTGCAGCCACTGTGGAAAACTGTATGGAATTTCCTGAGAAAGATAAAAATGGAACTGCCTTTTTAGTCCTTTAAAAAATAAGAAACATTGGAGAATTGACACTACACTGTTTTTTCTGTTATTTCTTAGCATGAGTTTGGTAGTGGATGCTCAATAAATATTTAACTAAGGGCTTGAGGACTAGCATGTCTGTGTTGTCACATACTAATCATAAGAGGCTCTGCAACATTGTTGCAGAACAGTGATTCTTAACCTTTCCAATTTTACATTCCTTTCATTGCTATATCAAAGGCCAGAAATCTTGGCATGATGTAAATAGAAGGAAACTTTATTAGGAGAACCATAGGAGATGTTTACACACATTGTGTGGTTGCATTTATCATTGATGGTAAATTTTAATGACAGGATTACTGCTTTTGTATTGATGAAAACCAACTTTATAACTCTAGCTTTAAAGCAAATAATTCTGTTTCGTTTTGAAATTATAATGATATAGGTAAGAAAAAAGATATTGCCATGGTAACTATAAAGTTAATATTTTTAAAATTGTAGTATTAGTATGTTCAGTTGGGGTTGGCAGGAGAAATCTGTAATACTGGTTAAAGGATATACAAGTAAACGACAAATGATGAATTCTTTTTTTTTTTTAATACTCCCCCAAGGACATTTGTTAAATTTCTTTCAGAAAGAGAGGGGAAAGGAGAGCATGAGAGAGTATGTGTGTGTGTGTGTGTGTGTGTGTGTGAGAGAGAGAGAGAGAGGGAGAGAGAGAGAGAGAGAGAGAGAGAGAGAGAGAGAGACACTGCTGGACCAGGAATCAAACTCTTGACCCTTTGGTCTGTTGGATGATATCAACTACTGTGCCTCATTGGCTGAGGCAGGAATGATGGATCCTTAACCACTGTTATAACCATATGATTTCACTCATACGTGGGATGTAAAACTGAAACTCATAGACACAGACAACAGTAGAGTGGTTACTAGGAGGAAAGGGGTGAGCGGGGAGTAAAGGGTAAAGGGGCCCAACTGTATGGTGACTGAGGATGATTGGACTTTGGGTGCAGTGCAATACACAGACCATATGTGACAGAAATGCACACTTGAAACCTATATGATCTCATTAACCAATGACATGCCAATAAATTTAATAATAAAAGAGAAAAATATATTTTCTTGTAATGTATGAAAACAATAATTGTTACAGTTAATTTTTTCTCAAAGATGATTTAATCAACATTTGAAGTATCACCACATGCCAAGAACAATGACAAATAGTTAAGGCATCAAATCAATGACAATTCCTATGTTTGAGATGTTAATATACTAGTGGACAAATAAGAAAACAGGTGAATTTAGTACAGTGCTACCTAGAAGCACCTCATGGACTAGCACAACTGTTGGCAAAAGTAGATCCTCCAACCTTTTTTTGGTAGGATAAAAAAATGAATCTTTTATTATTAGGTTTTGAATGATAGTCTTTTATCCCCAACTAGATCACTGGCTTTTTAATGGTAGTCATAATAACTAATTTTCTAATATCTAGTTTTTACATCATCTAAAGACCTTCACCCATTATTTACATAGACCAATGCATATCAATTACAAGCAGATGAATCACTTCTTGACTTAATTGTGTTCAAAATGTTACTGGCATTAGGGTTCTCGGGTTCCTCAAGATAGAAGTCAAGAGGAAACCCCAGAGAGATCTCCAGACAGATTTCATTAAGCTTATGCTGGAACATGAGGGAGGCAGCACAGAGAATGGCAAGTCCTCTGAACTGGCTCGGGCTGGCTCTGCTTGGCTGCTTTTATAAGCTGGGGACAAAGCAGGCTTGCATGAAAAGATGGGCTTTTTGGAGAGGGTGGAATTTTCCATGTCAGGGTAGAAAAAGCAAGTGGTTAGAAAGGAGATAAAATTCTGTTTTTGTTTTTTAATTTTTTTTACAGCAAAGAGTGGAGTGATGGTGACATTCCTACGGTCAGCTAAATTAGGTGTTCCTTCTGGCCACCTGGTTTAACTTGGCTTCCTGGCCACCCAGTATTTTCCCATTCCTGGGCCCAAGTCCCTACATGGTCAGTTTTTCAGAATCACGTGTCAATATGTTGGTAATATTGTTTTTTTCTTCCATCACATTGTTTAAACTATTTTGCTATTTGAAAGCAAAAATTAAAACATTACTAAAACAATATATTTTTAAAAATTTATTTCTGTTTACATGTCAAAGTGACATTGTAGTAGTCATTTCATATTTGCATGTAATTATAACTATATGGCAACCAGAATAGTATTAAATTCCATCTCACATTTTTTTTACTTCTATCCAGATATTACATACTTTGAAAGCATTTAAGTTCATACTAGCAAAAAAATAAAATGTCTTGGAGAGAAAACTATGTATGAAAATTACCCCAGAAGAAGTTAGACTTAAAAATGTACTATTAGCTACTTATAACCCATTAATGTTTGAGATTTACAAATATTCCTCAGTCTACAGCATTTACAAAGCTCTCTGTTTACAGGATTCACACAGATCATCTTATTTGACTCTATTAACACTTTTGTAGGTTAAATAGAGCAGTTATTAAACTCTTACCTTAATTTTAAAGATTCTAAAAAGAGCAATTAAGTGACTTGCCCAAGGCAAGCTCTTCTAGATTCATTTCTCATTCTCAGTTAGTTATATTATAGTGACCATAGGAAGAATGGTTTGCAGAATTCAAAATAATTTCCTGGAATCTTGTCAATTACTTAAAAGTATCACCTGGAGAAAGAACATGGTGTGTTGAGGGAACAATAGGGAACAATTCAGAAGATGAGAATTATGTCTCTAGCACAGATTTTGGTGATGTTTCTAACCAGAGGAAAGTCACTTCATCCAGTTTTCGCATCTATGAAGTTGTGATGGTAGTAACTTGCTGACGCATATCCCCAAATTGCCATGAGCTTTATAAATAACAATTCATCATCTAATCATAGAGTATCATCATGAAATTGCACACTAATAGATGCAAAAAGGATATTACACACCCAGGACTGGGTTATACAGTAGCTAAGAGATGCACATTCTAACCTTGGCTCTGCTACTATGTGACTCTATGTCTTTGAAAAATTCCCATAACCTCTGTCTTTTTCCTCATCTGCAATATCAAAATGAACTATATAGTCTCTAAAGCCCTTTCTGTGTTGAAGGTCTGTGGTTCTAAGTGAATCTGACCATAGTTTTTGGCTTAGACTCCCTAAGCATCAGCAGAATAGATTGCAGAGACAGCTGGCTGGGGTTAGGGGTACAGTCTCTGGCCGCAGAAGAGCATAAAACTAAGGGGACCACACAGCCATCAAACAGATGACGGAATGTTCATTAGCAATGTGCTAAAGCCAGTGACAT
The DNA here is from genome assembly GCA_028533065.1 of Trachops cirrhosus. Taxonomy (NCBI): domain Eukaryota; kingdom Metazoa; phylum Chordata; class Mammalia; order Chiroptera; family Phyllostomidae; genus Trachops; species Trachops cirrhosus. Next base: position 47,203,177 of record CM052543.1, on the reverse strand, counting down.
CCAGGGACAATTGCAGCTGGCATCTCCTCCATGTTAGGATGTCTGTTCAATTAGTGTTTCTGCGCTAGCTCAGTTTGAGCTCATCCTCGGAAAACTGAAGAAAGCCCTCTTTGTTTAATAATCAGGGTCTGAGAAATAATCGTTAAGTCCGCACTTCATAACACATCTATTTTGTGTGTAACAGTATGCTATGTGATGGCAGCATTTAAAAAGTGAATGGTATTCACCCTTCTGTTTTGGAAGGAGTACCAGAGAGCTTTGAGTGCGGAGGCTCATCTGTCCCTTATTGGCTGTCTCTCTTTTACTTGCCATTATGTCCACTGACTAATCATACCTGACAAAAAATAGATACTTACTATTTGTTGACCAAATAGACATTTGGTTAGATAATATTTTCTGAGTCTCAGTTTCTATATATAAAGTGAGAATGATGACACCCAATTCATAGAGTGGTTAGTAGGATTAAGTAAGATGAGAACAGAAAGTCCTTTGTGTGGTCGAGTTACTCAGTAAACATACATTACCTTTTCTTGCACTATGTTCCCTAGCTTTCCTTATACACAGGTGGACAAAGGTAAGCTTACAGGTGTTCCTGTGGTAAATAATATAATAATTAGTAAAAAATACAAAAATAGATTGTGTTTCTCATGTAATTGTAAACCTGCTTTTTGCCCACCTGTGTATTATAATGTGGAGAAAATACCAGGGACATTTACAAACAAACACAGATTTAATAGTAAAATAACCTATGAAATAAATAAACCATATCAGCAAAAGAGTTGATTCAGACTGAGAGAATGTGATGAAATACAAAAGATATGCAAGCAACTGAAAGCCTTGAGGTGCTCCAGTGAGATGTATGAACCCGGGCGATGCAGTGCGAGCCCCACAGCCGCCGTCTGTACTGCCTGCCACACTGCGGAGCTGCATCAAAACCGGGGAGCACGAGTGCCCCTGCAGGGACTGTTCCATGGAAGAGGGCCTTGGATTAGCAGAGAATTCACTAGGGAAGTACCCAATGTAACCAAACACATTAAATAAGTAATTGTGATAATTGTGGCATTATCTAAGAAGGAAAGCTTATAGCTCAGAGTCCTGGAGATCCCAGCTCAAGTCCTACCTTCAATACATATGTGCTGTAAGAACTACAGCAAGTTATTGAATATGTGTAAGCATCAAATTCTATCATTTAAAAACTAGAGATAAGATACTGACTTTACAGGGTTGCTGTGATGATTAAATGGAGTTATGTACCCAGCACATTGAAGAACAGATGACTCCCACAGTACCTGAAATGTAGCAGACACTCAATATATATTGATTGATAAACTCAAGAGCCACTGAATTAATAATTAATTGGGATAACATTACTTCAGAAGGAAGATATGATGATGAGGTATAAACTTGCCTATAACAATAGCTGGCATTTAATAGGTACTCAATAAATACTTCCTTTATTTGACTTAGTAAAAAGACAATGAGAAATGATTAGGATTTTTAACTACAAACTATATAATTAGCATCCAATGGGCTTTTAGAGGTCAAGTTGATCAAATCAAATAGCAGTAATTAGGAAACCACAGTACGTGTGCAACACTCAATATTCAGAAAGAATCGTGGTGTCTCTGTGATTTATTGCTTAGAACACTTTCTTGTCAAGGTTAACAGAGCTTGAGCATGTGGCTGGAACAGTGCTAGGAGTCTAGCACCAGAAGGGCCTTGCACTTGGGATATGAAGCCCAGTGACGGCCATCTTGAAATTCTTGATAATTTGGTATTTGAATTTGTGTTTTACAAGTGAATTCTGATGACACAATCAAACGTTCCCTAGGGAACAGCGGCTTTGGCTCATGGAAAATACTGCCTCTGGCCTCCTCGTCACCTCTCTACAACTGGGTTCTCTATTGCCTGCTACCCGCTCCCCGGCACGCTCGGGCCTGGCTTTCTCTTCATTGTCTCATGTGAGAACGTCCACACATGTAGAGGACTTTTATAAAAAGGTAGTCAAGCCAAACAGAGGCTATATCTGGAAGTGAGATCTCAACAGAATGAGATAAATGCCTTTGAGAGTAACAGTTTGCAGGGGTTTTATATTTTTAATGTCTTTTTTAAATATATTTGAGATTAAAGAGGAAACATAAGGAATATTACGTGACGGTGGGAAGAAGCAATGTGCGATTGTATTACAGAGTAGTAAAGATAATGTGCTATCTTGAGGGTTTCAAAGGGTGGTCAGATATTAGAAGCAGAGGTCGAAAGGGAGCATTTCAAAGGTGTTAACCCAGATGCACAGAAACAATGGGTGGGGACTGCTTAATGCAATTATGAGTCATTTAATAAAGAAATTGTGTGCCTGGGGCATGATTACCCACCCGGACCTGCCCAGGGAGGAATTTGTGATCAGATCACCCTATGAGGTTGTTTTCCATAGACCCTTTTATTTCATGAACATTTGCCCCTGCCACCTAGCAATGAAGGCCATTTGATCACATGGCTGGAAAAGTCCATGTTCTTCCATTACATGGCTGCGCCCCTGCCTGATTTGGGCACCTCTATGGAAAGTTTCAATTTAGGTACACGCCTTGCAGTTTCTTGGGCTAGGCAAGGTGGCAGCCACCCCGGACCTTGGCTGTTAGTGTCCCTGCACATTCTGCAGGTGTCTCAAAATGACCTCACCCACTCCCCTAACCCGGGTATGGAGCACATCCTGATACAAAGGGAAGGCTTTCATCCCTTAGGGGTCATCTGCCTACATTGGGCTAATGCTGTGGGCCTGTGGAGAGGGCAGATCACGGGCTACCATCAGGCAGGGCCCTGCTTTCATACTTTTTACTGGGCCTCATGAATTGTGTAGCAGGTCCTGAATGTTAGGCAAACAATATAGCTGAGGCCAAAACTAGTGCAGATACTTTATAATGTGTCTAAGGCTGTTTCCATCATACACAGAGGCTCCCTTCTTCTTTTCTGAGCATGAAAAACCTGTATCTGTCAGTGCTCACAATGCATGCACTTGGAAGTCCAAGTACCTCAAATTGAAAATGGTCTACTTAACACTCAGGGTAATTTCCACCCGATCTTGCCCTGACTCCCAGATCTGATTATTTTGTGAGAATTACCATGGTTATCTTACAACATTTTACAATCTAAAAACTGAGTCACACTTGAAACATCCATCTCTTTCACCCTCATAGGTAATATACATTAGTTATGCCTCATAAAGTTTAGTTTCCAAATCTCTCTCAAATGTTGCCATCTCTGTTTGTCCTCACTCATCATTTGAATACAAGGTCCCACAACTTGCTCGGCCTTATTACAGCTACTCCCTCCATCCCTGTGCAACTATAATGATACTGTTGCAAAGCATATCTGATCACATCATTCCCCTTACATTAAACTCTTATACGGCTTCTGATTTCTCTGAGCAAATCCTTAACTTGGCTCACAAGGTCTGCAGGATTTCCTACCCTTTCCTCCTTGTCGCATATCCTACTCCTTGCTACTGCCTCTGTTTTGCCCACACACTGCTTTTCCTAACTCCTCTGAATGTGAATGTGCTCGTGCTGGGTTCATCACTCACCTTCCACACCTTCTAATTCCAGTTTTTTTTCAGATTGCAGTGTACTTCATACTCCCTTGAAAAAGCCTGCTCCAATTTTTCTGACTATTATAGAATACATCATACAATGTAGCATGTCTTGGCTATAACACTTTAAAATTGTTTTTTACATGTGTGATTTTTTTTGATTAATGTCTGCCTCCTCTAAGTAAACTATAGCCAGGTATATTTTGTCTCCAGGAGCTCTCACAGTGGATGGTGCATAGTAGATGCTTAATAAGTATTGATTAAATGAATGAATGTTTTTTCTGCAATAAATCCTATAGGGAAAGTGATGTACACAGTTTCCACAGTCTAGTATATGGCATGACTAAATGTTATAGGTTACAACTGTGCAACTTTTGGAGAATCATTTGATCTTGTTGGATCTGAGAGGTTCTTAACCTATAAGTCTTGTATAAGAGCTTGCCAAAGCTATTTGCTATTTAAAAGGGGATTATGTTAAACATCACTTTGGCCCTGGCTGGTGTGGCTCAATGGATTGAGCACCGGACTGTGAAGCAAAGGTTCGCCAGTTCGATTCCCAGTCAGGGCACATGCCTGGGTTGCGGGCCAGGTTTCCAGCGGAAGGTGCACAAGGGGCAACTGCACATTGACGTTTCTCTCCCTCTCTTCCTCCCTCCCTTCCCCTCTGTCTATAAATAAATAAATAAATATCTTTTAAAAAATCACTTTGTTTTGGCTGTGTATTTTTATATATTATATGTGTGAGTGTTTTTCTGGGTTCTTTTTGAGAGGTCTTTAAAACTGGGGGTTTATTTTGGTTTTGTAAGTAAATAGTTAATGTTTCAATTGTTATTTTTCTTTGCTTGCTAGGTGCTTTACATGTACAGGCATCAGATTACTTTTTTAAGGTGCAGAATGTTGGCCAAATATGGTAAAGATAGAGGAGGGGTAGCCGTGAGTGTGAGTGTGTGTGTGTAAGTGTATGTGAGTTTCATGTTTTATTTTTCTGTTTTTGTTTGTCTCTTCTATTTTGGTAAGATCCAGATCTTTGCTAGAAAATATTTTGGTTTCTGAACTAATACTTCCATTTAGTGACCTACACAAAACAGTGCCATGGGCAACCAGCCCCACTTGTTATAACTGCACTGGACTCTCAGGCTTCACCGCTACCCGGTGTCTTCACTTGATTCTCAGTTCCAGAACAGCTAGGCTATTGGCCTTATATTTACGTTCAGTTTCTTAAACTTTATGTTCAAATTCAATTGTCTAGTTTATTTGTCTGTCTTCTTTGCAAGATTGTGAGTATCCTAATCCATGTATTCTCACATATTTGTTGAGTGAATGATTGAATTAGACCTTGTAAATGCCTAGGCTGTGATCATTTGTGACTCCCCACCATCTTCAGTTAGCACTGCTCTATCTGACTAAGCATTTCCCAGGCTGTGTCAAAGAGGGGATTCCTCCTGCCATGTGTCCCCTTTTCTTTTTCTACTTGACATGAGTCAGACTTTAGGACATTTGCAAAACCAAACATGTCAAAAACTCAGCAGTGATTAGGACCCTTTTACACCTTTTCAATGGCTTCTACAAGTGGAATTTGGAGATCTGGAATCAAGCAACTCAAGTAGGAGCCCTAACAATAGTATCTATTGCCTCTATTTATTTGAACTAATTAATATCTTTAATTCTTTATCACTAAAATTATTTTGCATCTTCATTATTAGAATCGAGTGAAATATTATAAATAAAATAACTTTTTAAAGAATAAAACACCTTTTGTGTTAATTATCTTGTATTTTTCCTTATTGATTATAAGCTATTTAATTTTTAAGGACTGGACTGCAAATATTATAATTTGCAATATAGTTAACAAATATCTGTTCTGAGAAGCAATTCCTTAATAATTCCATTGATGCAATTTCTATAGGAGGTAACCAAGAAGAATTTTGCATTTATGATTTTAAAATATAAGTATATATCAACCCTATGATGAGGCTGATGATAACGTAGTGTATGTGTTTTCCATGTTAAAGTTTTAAAGATAACGCTGACTCATTTGTTAATAAAAGCATGACTTTGACATAGACTTCCATTTTATTCTTGAGAACTGAGAAATTAATAAAGGGGCACTGAAAATTTTGGCACTTTCTCAGTCAGGTGCTTGTGATAGCATTACTCACTGTATACAATCCAGAGACAAGATAACCTAACTCTTTGAAGTTTTGTTTTAAAAAAATGTTTTCCAAGAGTTGGTTCTTTCATAATGAGATTTTATTTATTTAAAATAATTATTCTTACAAATTGGGCTTCAGGAAACATGCAATTTCTTTCTTTCTTTTTTTGTCACTAGAGTTAAAATGAAAGCAAATGTGCTATTTGTTTTTCCTACTTCAAAAACAACATCCATTGTCTTGATAAATGCAATGGGATTTTATGAAAAATAAATATATTTTTCTAAATTTACACAAAAACTTTGCACAAAGAAAACATTTCAATGATAAAACTCTCCCTTGTTTGTGATATCAATGTCTATTTTTTTTTTCTTCAGGAGGAAAATAAAAGATCATCAGAAAATGTGATTTCTTTAGTGGTTTTAAAGAAAGAGCCTTTTTACCATGAAAATTTTGACAATCTCTGTGAAATCAATGCACAATTAACTGCAAGCTGTTGATGTTTATAGGGTCTAATATACTAGAATAATAGACTTGGCCATGAAAGCTCCTTCTAAATAATTTTCAGCATATTGGATAGCATAGATAACAAGCAAATCAGCTGTATAATCATGAGACATAACTTGAAGTTTCTGTGTAGGATCTAGACACAAAATTACTGGTGTTAGAAGACTGTGATTACTTATTTCTCCTTCTTCCCAACCTCATTAATTAAAATAATTTTAGCCCACTGACTTAATCATGACATTTTTCTAAACTATAATTATATTTTAAAAAGTGTTGATGTACTAGTTCATAGTCTCATAAGATGATAAATATTGGAAAAGTAGTTAGAATTAAGCTTTACAATATATTTTGAAGTTCAGTGGGGGATAACTTTTATGAACCATTTCTACAGTCTCCTGATCATTTGGATTCTGAACTTGGATCTCTCCATGCTCCTAGATATGTTTTGAATAAAATTCAAAATGTACACTTTATACTTTGCCCCTTTTTGGCTAAAAAAAAAAAGGAAAGGAATAAACATATGAGTGGATTTCATGTGCTGGTTATTCTACTATATCTTTGTATATATGTATTTCCATTTTCTTCCTTAATAACCATGTGAGGGGAACAGAAGGCTAAAGTGCATTGGAAAATAACTATTTGCTAGGATTCATAAAGCAATGATTCTATTTAATCCTATAGATATTAATATTCCAATTTTATAACTGAAGAAAGTGAGTCTCAGAAGTTTAGTGACTTGTCTCAGGTCCCACAGGTTGAATGTGAAAGGTTATGGGTTAGAACTTGTGTCTTCCAATGCAAAGTCTCAGGCTTCTGCCTTCATATTGCGGCTGCCAGGCTAACAAGGGTTGCTCTGGAGAGAATGCCTGCTTGGAACCCATATTGAAACTCCTTTAGTTTTCCCAGTATGGGAGAACCCGGAGCTTCTCCCAGAAATGCCTGATTTCTCTTGATACTCCACCTCAGACACAGATCATGATCAACAAAATTCTGCGTTGAGATGTTAGTGTAGGGAAAAGAATTGGAAGGAAACTAGTATGCTGGCTGGGACAACAACTCACAGAACAAATTTCTTGAAAATTACCCAGGTACTTTACATGGCTGAGTTCTCAGCAGATGGAGAACATGAAATAATTACCAGATTATATTCCTTTCATGAAATTAAGGCTCAGATGGATAGAGAAAACTGTATGTTTCAGAGGAGGTTGGCAAGTCAAATGATACCTCTGGGACTTCCACCACGTGTACATAACAGGAAAAGGCATGGGATCTTCATTAGGAAAAGTAATTGTAGCAGCACACATAGAAAACCTTTAAACTGTCAGTGGCTTAGAAACAATGCAAGGTTTTTTTGTTTTTGTTTTTAATCACAATTTGATGCATTGTTCCTAATCAAGTGGCACTTAAGGACCTGGGTGTCTTCATGATCGCACTCTCTTGTTGATACCAGCAACCCTCTCTATCCAGTCAGCAGACAAGGAAAGAGAGTATAGCAAAGACAAACTTGTTTCTTACCCGCTTCAGCCAGAAGTAACTCCCTCACTTAGGCTTATGGGTAAAACTTACCATAGGGCCCTGCCTACATAAGGAGGGGGTAAGAAATGTAGCCCTTATTGTATAGCCACTTCCTTATGGTAATTCTTGGAGGAAGCAAGAGTTATTATGGGGTGTCAGCTAGTTGCTTCTACCAAAGTATCAACTTACTATCTTATGAGGAATATTAATATATAGAGAGTAACCAGAGAAAAAATAAAAACAAATAGTCCTACTGCCAAAGCTAAGAAATAGATGGGAAGAAAGTGAGGAAAAGACAATCACGAAGGTACGGACAGTGAATATTTCTGGAGTTCAGAGTGTTATTTGTAGAGGGTGAGGATATTTGAACTTTGCCTTGGATGAAGAAAAGATTAGGATGAATGGATGTATAGGAGTAGGGAGGAAATAGACATTTATGAAGCATTTATAATAATCAAGAAACCTGTCAAACACTTTGCATGTGGCATCTCATTTAACAATCAAAACCATCATCCAAGGTTGATATTATCGAGTCTTTATTTTACAGAAAAAAACTAAAAAGCTAAGAGAGATTTAGACACTTCCCCAGCATACATAGCTAATAAATAGCAAGGTGTAGGGGGGACACACTTTATGTGTCCTCTAGTTTCCGTATTCTACTGCAACACTACTGTACTTGTAGACATCAGATGTGTGCATTTTCTATACATCAAGCAATACTGAAACACCAGCTGGGTGTCCTACAGTTTAACACCATTCTGACACTATCTACCTGGATATAGCATCAGAGTTCACAGGGTTCAGTCTCACATGACCACTTTCCTACCTCTACTGCAGATGACAATTGCAAGTCCAGGTTGTCACTTGTGCTTCTGACCCACTGGCTATAGATCAGACATCCCTACAAACACCCTTCTTGGATTTAATTCTAAGTTATGTAGGAAGGGATTCAGAGCTTTTGTGCCCTCTCTGGGCATGCTACCCTACACATCTCCACATGTTCTCCAATCAGGACTCTCTTTGAACCCACTCTTTTGGGTTTTGATGGCGGCTTCATCACATAGACATAATTAATTAAATCATTGGCATTGGTAATTGAACTCAATTTCTAACACTCTAATCACAGGGTCTGTTCCCCTGCCAAGCAGCCCCCATCCTTATTTGCTTTCCAAAAGTCATCTCATTAATGTAAACTCAGATGTGGTTGAGAGGGGTTTATTATAACTATCAAAAGATACTTTTTGGCTCTTATCACTTAGGAAATTCCAAGGATTTTAGGAGTTATGTGGTAGAAACAGTACATGAGCAAGTATATATGTTTTATTATAATTCACAATGTCTCACAAAGTTATATCTCAAACCAAATTTTGTACAAATCCAAATCTTATATACCATGAATAAATGGAGATAAATTTAAATCTCTTGAACAGCTCTGTTCCAGATACAATTATTCTTAATTAAATTTCACTGCAGTTTCCTAAGTGCCATACAAACATTAGCTATGGTGGGAGAGAATTAGGAAGAGGGACTCAGGGGAAGATCTACTAAGATAATACACTCTACCATAAGTAAATTCTTTCTGCTGATGACTTAAAATACAAATGGTGTGGAGAGGGGTAACACAGAAAGCACTCAGGAAGAGAGAAAGTCCTTGCAGATATTTAATGCCTATGATACACCAGAAACTCTAGCAGGCAGTTACTTTACTATATCTCATTGAATCATTATGTTATACTCTTCTAATCCTATTAATACCATCTGTTAACATATAGAAGAGATAGAGACATAAATGCAATACAACTCCTAATGGCACATACCCAGGGAGTGTCTGAGCCTGAGTTTGACTTCACAATTGTCTAACCTGGACTTTCAGGTCTAACATGAGGCTGTCGTGGAAAGACTTATATCTGACTATTGAACCTTCACATGAACAGAGAGTCCATGGGAACAACAGGGAAAAGAGAAAGAGGACATATTATGTTTTATTTATTTTTTCCTTTGGTTTTGGTTCCTTTTCAGCTCTGTGGAAGGACATAGAGGACAAAAATGATATTTGCTAAGGAAAAATAGAAATAGTATGGCTAAATGTTCAAATTCTAAACAAAATTTTGTGTGCTAAGATTTGTGATAAATCACTAAAATATATTCTATAGGTATAGAAGCAGAACAAAGTTAAGTGCTCTTGTTAAACAAAAGACAAAAGTAATTAACAAATTAGAGAAAAGTATTTGAGTAAGGAATGTTGGGTCCTGGTTTAACAGCAGTCAGAATGAAAAAAAAAAGTCATGAATTTGGTTGACTAAGTGTACTTATGGAGACTTAAAAAGCAGCTATAAATTTTGACTGCATTAACAGAATCATAGTGTCCAAATGATGGGAGACTCCACCTCTTTGACCCTGAGGCATTTTCTCTCTTATTCACTACTTTATTTACCAGGACACAGAACCCTTCCTGGAACATAGTTTAATGCTAAAAACAGACAAACAGACAAACAAACAAACAAACAAAAACTACTTGTTAAGTGAGTGTATAAATGAATGAATGATTTTACATACAACATATTCATGGACCTCATTGAGTTTTCACTTTTAAGTTAAGAGAAGCAGGGCTTATTCATTTATGTTACAAATATTTACTGAACCTCTAAAATATGTCAAGTACCCTGCTAGATATTGGAGATAAAATGATGTCATTACAGTGTTTGTTCCTTAGGGAGCCAATAATCTTATGAACATACAGATAGAAAAGTATCTCTAACTTCTGCTCTATTAGAAAGGATTAGCTTGAAGATCTCTTTGACCTATAGAGAAGTAGTATATTTTAGGATGTGTGGGTACTCAAAATAGATATCTTGAGCTATTTGGAGTGACTCCATATGGGAAAAATATATAATCACTCTTTGCAGCTCCAAAAATCATAACTAGGTACAATGCATAGAAGTTTCAGGAAGGCAACATTCTGCTAAATATTAATGAGAAACATTTTAACAAATTATTCCTCCCCAAAATGAAAGTTTCTGGCTACTAAAATGATGAGTTTCTTTTCATAAATAGATATAGGAAAGATACATATTATTAATAGCTAAATAGTGCTTATAAATTATTTTAAATGTCTTGTGCATTAATTAAATACTTGTAAAAATTTCAATTGTTAACATAAGCTATTTTATTAAAGGAGACAAAGAAGGAAAGAAGGAAAATTGATAGAAGGGAAAGAAGCTTGCAATTTAGATCTGTGAGAGCACAAAATTGACCTATAGTTTGCATCTTACCTCAGGTCTATTTGCTCAAATTTGGAATAAGAGTATTGATGTCATGTTACACCAATTGGAATAGAAATTTATTCTAATTTTCATATTGTTCCTCCTAAGCAGTGCTCTGTCACAGTAAATTGTCTAGGTGAAGCTAAGGTATCTTTAGCATTCCCTTCTATTGTGTAGGGATTTAGGAAATCCCCCATGAAATATGAAGGTAAAATTGAGTTAACTACATTGCTAAAGGTTCTTTAAAGGTTTTCAGTCACTTGAATCTTACAGATTCTCTCTCCATCAAGTTAGGACTGCCAAATGTACCAAATAAATATACAGAAGCCCAGTTACATTTGAATACAATACTTAGGACATTGTTATACCAACCAATTATTCTTTACTATCTGACATTCAAATATGGCTAAGTACCTTCTGGTATTTAATCTGGTAACCTTACTGTAGAGCAATTATTTTATAGTTGGGAGGCCATAAGCAATAATTACTTGTTTGTTTGTTTGTTTTTTAAGATTTTATTTATTTATTTTCAGAGAGAGGGGAAGGGAGGGAGAGAAACATGAATGTGTCCTACTGGGGAGCTGGCCAGCAACCCAGTCATGTGCCCTGACTGGGAATCAAACCCATGACCCTTGGCTGGCACTCAATCCATTGAGCCACACCAGCCAGGACATAATAATTACTTGTTGAATGAAAATGTATTTATGTGAAATATACTTTCACTGCCCCAGAATTATTCTAGGTATCAGAAGTAAAAAAAGATGAATTCAAAATTGTCAGAATCTTTTAGGGATTTCAGAGTCTAGTAGTCTGTGACAGACATATACACCAAAACCAACATAACGTCACAGGTACTATGAGGGAGATCGGCATGGAGTAGGGTGGAGGCAACTAAGGAGGGAGAGTGTGAGGTCTGTCCTCACAGGATGTGAGGAATGTCCAGGGAAAATTTTAAAACAGAGACAAAGTTTAAACTGAAAGTTAAAAGATAAATTCACCTTCATAATGTAGGTGTTGATTTCTCTATCAACACCTTATTATGTGTCAAGTCTGCAAAGTATAGCAGTAGATGAAAAGTGTAATATTGCAAGCCAGGGCTCTTTTATTTTTAGCCATATGATGTGTATGCTTATAAACCTGCATTATTTCTATAGCAAGTGAAAGGAATTAATTAAAGGCTTATGACTCCAAGCAGAATCCAGATAATATCTTTAGAATGAAAAGCCAAACTCTTACTGAATGAGTCAATAACATATTATTATCATTTTGAAACAGCTTGCTATTGTCTATTTATTGGTCTTCTCATAAAGTATTTCATTTAAATTTATTGGGATGGATTCTCCTTGTAGCATGTAACAAGCTATTAAAAACAGTGCCAATGAATAAAATAATTACCCCAAAGCATGGCTACTAGCTGTGCCAGAGGCTTGATCTGTTAATTATCTGGAGAGCAGTGGCTGTGACAGGATGCCTCTGTTTAAACCACTTACAACTCTATGCAGAAATACAAAGAAAAATAATTTGCATATTATCAGCTTTGTATTTGAAAATAGGCTCTGTGGTGAATTTAAAAGAAGGATAATGCAGTAATAGTAGTAGCTGGTCAAAGGATCTCATTTAAAAAATAACTGAAAAAAGGTGGAAAAGGAGAAAGCACAATGATGAAGAACCAACTATGTGCTGAATTCTTTATATATATCATCTTATTCAAACCAAATCCAGCACTATTGGTGGAATATATTTATATGTATATCTATATTTAATAGTTGAGGCATAGTAGGTTCTGAGATGGTAAGCAACTAGAAAAAGAATATATAGCTTAATAAAAACTGAGATGTGAACCAGGCTTATCTTGCACTGAAGTTCAATTGTTATATTATTATTATTGTTATCATCATCATCATCATCATCATCATTAGTGAGTTGAATTTCACAGATTGCGTCCCAAACTGGCAAGATACAGTGTTTTGCCCCTAAAATTTTCAAAGCAAATTGTGGTCACCCAAAGTAAAAAAGTAAATTTCTATACTGAGAGAAGTTTGAACTAAAAAAAAAAAAAAATCCATCTTTTCTAATTCCGTCCTTTCCATTGCATTGCATGTGGCTTACCATCTCTTTACCTGAGATTACTGCTTGAAACACTTTCAAGGGTTTTTATTCTTTTTGGTAGTGTGTCTCAGAATTATTAGAATGTCTTCTTGCTTTGTAAACTACTTTTGCCTCAAAACCAATCATCTGATTTTTTACTCCTCCTTTTAACTCTCCACCTAGGAAGATTGAGTTCTTTTTTTTATCTTTAATACCATTGCACTTTAAACAGATTTCTATTATAGTTATTACTATAATATATTAGTGATAGTGTATGTGTTTTCACATCTAAATTGTAAGCACTGGGCTCCTTGAGCATTGGTAGGAGGTTGTTAAAAATTACTAATCAAAGAAAAAATGAGTTTGTAGCCTATTTCAGGGAAAACGTATTTCATGATTGTTTCATAGTGTCCAAGGACACAAGCACCCCATCTCCCAGAATTAGTGTCACCATTCACTTTTCTGCTATCTCCTTCCTCCTCAAGTGTAATCATATTACCTAATCTTGCCTTATTTATTCCTATCTCTGGAATTTTGCCTATGCTCTTCCACTTCTCTAGAATAATCTATATCAGAAAGGGCAAATAAGTTTCATATGGAATATGAAAATGGTTGGTTATATCAAAAAACATCTGCATGGCCCTGGCCAGTGTGGCTCAGTTGGTTGGACAATCCTCCCATATACCAAAGAATGGTCGTGGGTTTAAGATGTATAGATAAGAACCAACTCTGCAGACAATTCAATGCAGGAAAGATTTATTGAGCACATGCTATGATTTGCTAATTAATTATTAGGGCAACACAGTCTCAAGCAAAGGAAGATGCTCATTTATCTTTCATAGTGTAAAGTACTTTGTCTATGTGGTTTAGAATGATATAACAGCTCTGCTCCATCTAGTGCGCCATACTTCCACGGGTTTACCTCATGGGCTAAAATGGCAGCTGGGTCTCCAGCCATCACATTCATATTTCAGAAAGCAGGATTAAGGGAAGGGTGAAGAATAAGGGACAAAAAATGCATGAAGATGTCTTTCTAGAAACTTTTTAGAAGCTACAGTTGGATAATTTGGCTAACTTACTGTATGGAAATAACTCAGTTACATGGTCTCACTTTACAATGGAAACCTGGAAATGCAATTTTAGCCTGGTCTGCCTTCCACCCTGCTAAAAGTTAGTTTTCTATTAATGTGGATACAAGGGAGAAATGACATTGGATGACAATTAGCAGGTTTGGTCATGGTTATTGATTTTTTTGTTTTTTGAGGTTTATAGAGATGAATGATATCAAGATTTTATCCTAGATATTATTTTAGTTTCCTAGGGCTAAAAAAAATAAGTAAACATTCAGTCACTAAACATCTATTGAAGGGAAAGTCTAGAGTGCTGGGATTAATAAATCTGGCTCATTAGAATAATGAAATAATATAGAGTATGATTACAATATGGTAACCATAGACTGTATGATACCAGGACTCTGTCCAAAGTGTAGTGGTAGCACAGGGACAGCCTTTGGTGGAGAAAAGAGAGGCAGAGGAGAGACTGACTGACTGACTGTACACGAGCATACGCAGTTTCTCTGCACTACCAAATAGTATATAAGGAACAGTATGAACTTTAAAAAGGAAGAAATCACATTGAGATGATGGAGAGGAAAAAGTTTATTGTACTAGATTGTCTTTTGTTTTCATTTATTTATTTAATTTATTTATATTGAGGTAACATTGGTTTACAGCATTATATAAGTTTCAAGTGCACAGCATTAAAATTCAGCATTTGTATATACACTACATCCTGCTAACTATCAAAGGTCTAGCTTCCATTCCTCACCACACAATTGACCCTTGTTACTAATTTTGCCTTTCCGCCATGTGTCTTCCACATCTCTTTACCACCAATCTGTTGTCTGTCTCTAGGAGTTTGTTTTTGTTTTTGTGTTTGTTTTTTATTCTTCAACTCAACAACAAATAAATGGCCTGATTAAAAAATAGGCGGAGGGTCTGTGTAGACATTTTCCCAAAAAGAGTTATATAGATAAACAACAGGAAAATGGTAAGATATTCAACATTGCTCATTATGAAGGAAATGCAAATCAAAACCACAGTGAGATAACACCTTAGTACTTTCAGAATGCCTGTCATCAAAAAGGCAAGAGATAACAGGATTTGGAGAGGATGTGGGAAAAGGGAACCTTTGTGTAGCTAGTAGATAAAAGAGAGCCTTTTATTTTATTATTTTCTTTAATTTTTGTTTTAGTGCTTATTGATTTTAGAGAGAGAAGTAGGGAGAGACAGAGAGAGAGTGATATTGATGTGAGAGGAAAACATCCATTGGCTGCATCCCATACATGCCCTGACCTGGGATGAAGCCCACACCCTAGGTATGTGCCCTGACCAGGAATGGAACCTGCAACCTCTTGTCGTACAGGACAGCGCTCCAACCAACTGAGCCACACTGGCCAGGGCAATACATAGCCTTTTAGATGGATGTTGAAAATGGAAAGATATTTAAGTTAGATATGAAATTGGCATTGAGATTAGTATAAATTCATGAGCAAGACAAAAAGGCTGATAAAACAAATAGTATTCTTAGAAAAATACTTATCAGCTGAGTTTGAGTTGAAGCATTTTTTCTTTCAGTAAGGCCTCTTTTGGTTGGCTGCAAGAGAGATTCCATCTGAACTGGTTTGCATGAAGGGGTCATATCAACAAACCTATTTGTTAATTTGCTCCAGAAACATGTATTGACTACACACAGAGCACACTGCCAGGATCCAGGATCCAGGGCAGTGACTTAAGGAAAATATAATTCCAGGACTCACAGAAATCATTTTTAATTTAATCTTTATTATAGCCCCTTGAAAAATACTTTATTAACTCAGTTTTAGAAATGAAGAACTGAGAATTAGTATAACTTACAAAGGAATTTTTTATCATCCGAACATAACGCCATCCAAACATGATATTTTGTTACCATCCAAATCGGGGCCAAACATGAATCCCGATTTCTGTGTCTCCCAAGCCTGGGCTGCCAGACCACGACAGAGCTAGAGTTTTCTAGACCTCAGGCTAACCTTTGTATCAGCGGTTCTGTCTCTTTGTATGAAAAGGAACTTTAGTTCTTTAGGAGTTTCTGTGGAGCTAGTCCATAAATCAAGTCTGCTTCATCTCATGAAAATTCCAGTTTAGGATACATAATAAGAATATAGAAAAAAATATGAGCTGGGATGGGAGTAAGAAAATAAGAGGATAAAAAAACATAATCTGTGTGCTAGTCACGAACTGTAATTTTGATATATAATACTTCAAAGTATTTTTAAAATATCCCGTGTGTTTAAGTTTTGCCATCTCCTGGAGACTTAGTGAAAATCCACCATCTTCTCTTCTTCAGACCCTTTACCCCACTGCTTCCCTGCTTTGACGAATAGAAGATAGGATGCAAGTTCAAAATAGTCTGATTGGAAAGCACATAATCTTAATTATTATAATTTTAGTATTGGAGTACTATACTACCAACAGGCTGAGAAAGACCTCCAAATTCTCTACAGTTGAGGGTGTTAAAGGAGATTGTTTAAATTGTTATTACAGTCCCTAATGTTGCTTGACTGTTACTCTTCCTGACAATTTGCCTCTGGTAATGATGTAGACCCAAGTGTCTGAGAAGGGTAATGCATAACTATAGCAGTGTATTCATTCACCTAGCAAATTTTGTGCTTGGGTGTCTGGTTATTGGGTAGGTTCTGGGAATACAAAGATAAAAATGAGTTTAATGCATGTCCTAAAAAATTAACATTCTGATGGAGAACAGAGAAGTTAGAGAACACCAATATTTGTGGTTGGTGTGGTGATGAGCAGGTATGATGGGTGCAGAGGAGAGAAACTAAATTAGTCTGGGACTGGGCCCCTGGCCATGGGACAGGGTCAGAGAGTCCCTGGAGAAGAGGGCTTAAGGGGATTTTCAGGGAAAGTATCAGGAAAGCCGTGTCTTCCTCCAGGATTCTTGCAGTAAACAGTTTATGACCTGGAACCTAAGATTTTATGACAGTTATCTTTAAAAGCACACTGTTCAAACGTGCTTTGGGGAGAAAATTGCCAAGCTCTGATCCTAACCTCAGGATGGGTCTGAAGCTGTGAATCATCCCCAGATCACATATGGTACACAGCCACATCTCCATTGATTTGCTTGATGTTTTACTTCCAAAGGGAGGAACAAGCTACTTTTTCCTCATCTTGAGAATTGAAATGCATCAGCCAATTTCCTCCCTCAGCCCTTTATCTACACAAAAGACAAGACGAGCCCGCAAATTTCCCCAGAATGCCAGTGTGTGCTCTGCATTTTGTATGCTTTTTGTTTAGTGTCCTCGTTGAAGGGTAATGTTCACTGGTCATGGAAACACTTTAAATTCAAGCCCAATTTATTCCTACACAAACTATAAATATACTATTCATCATCTTTTGAATTGTTTCCTTTTTATCTTCTTTTTTCTTATTTTTACCTTTTATTTTTATTTTACTTTTCTTTTTTATTAATCCTAAATACAGTGAGTTTTCTGCTGCACTTAGTATAAATTGTGATCAAGAGCAAAAAAAAAAGATTTAAAACTGGCTTGTGCCAGGAACTTCACCTTTACTTTTATTATTGAATCTTCACAAATACTCTCAAAGGAGAATTTTATTTTCATTTTGCAGATGTTAAAATTAAACATCATAAAGGCAAACTAAGTTACCAAAAGCTATTGGTAACAGAAACAGGAAGAACCATAGGTCTCAAGTCTGTAAGACTCTGAAGTCTCCATTTTTCTTCACTTTCTTGCTCTTCATTGGACCCTAACTGCAGAAACACTAGCCAGCTTCTTCACTCTCTCCAGACTTCAAAATACAAACTTGTAGTTATTTATTTTATAATTTACAAAGTACTCTTCATAGCCATCGCTTCTTTGAAAACACGCTAAAATATTGTGAGTTTAAGTAGTTATTATCCCCATTTTTATGTAAAGAAACAGATGAAAATGAATTATTTCCCCCAAATATTAAACTTGGTAAGTGACAGAAAGGCACTTGAAAGGAAAGTAAGACTACGAAGCCCATGTTCATCTGTTTCGCCATGGTGGCTCACTGTGAAGCCAGATTCAACTGGGTTTAAAAGGCTGAGGATCTCAGCAACTGTTAAATCAGTCTTTCAGTTATGATGGACAGCACTGGGAAAGCTGTGGTAACAACAAGAATGGGTGGGGCTTAAATAGTCCCTCCTGGCTCCCTTTTTTCCCATTATGCATAAATTATCAAGAGCACACACACACTCTCCACACTGACACATAGTGAATGTTCTGAATGTTTTCTGAGAAAAGGAATTAGAAACCAGAGTGACCAAGACATCTCAGAGTACTCACTGTTAATCTCAGAAACTAACTATTGGTTTCCTCAATGAGTTAAATATTCATGCTTTAGGCAATGAAAGTTCTTACAGAGACTTATTTTGCAAATTGAATAATATTTCTAACATCCCAAAAGACTGTAATTTGTAAACAAAATTGTACTTAAATAATATGAATAATCACTAAGTAGTTCATCATTTGGAATTATAAACTTTATAATAACAATATATTCTAATAGGAAAATTTAATTAAATCCACTTAGTTAATATTACCAAATTGGTCTTTCTTTATCTTCAGAGAATTGTAGATATGTAAAGAGAAGAAACGCATTTAGGTAAACAGGTTAACTGAAATCTTCCACATTTGCAATGATCATAAGTGAGGTTAATAATTTCTTTTACTTAAATAAATGCTACCCATTCTTATGAGAAAAGATGCCAAAACATTTAAATTTTACTCCTGCAAACATTTGTGAAGCACCATTACATTAAAATTGGTGTGCTACACTGTAATGTCAAAAATAAATGCCTAAAAATGCATCCCCCCTTTGCTTCAAGCAGCACAAAACATAGTGAAAGATTTAAACAGCTCACGAACAAAATTGTATAGCATTACAAGTGCTTTTTAGTGGTATCCATAATGTCTACATTTTAGCATCTAAACCCAGCCTAGAAATGCTCTTATGGCTAAATTGTTGAAGAAAAGTCCTAGAGGAGTGACATTACATTGTCAAGCGAATCTGGGTTCCAACAGTAGGTCGGTAAATGTGTGGCCTTCCTCAGATTCAGTTTTCTCTCTGTAAAGCAGACTTGCACAGCCGAGCTGCAGAGTTTGTGGCACAGATTTGGAACATTGTAAGACATCGACTCTAGTACCTCGTGGACCCTCACATTATAATCGTTGTCATCACTACAACTGCTAACTCACCTTTGTTTTCGATGCTGTTGTTCTGTTGCTGCAGTTGATTTTATTCCCAACCAAAGATGCATCTGCAAAAAGTGCCCAAAGCAACACTTTTTATCTTCAAAAGTTTGGGGTGGGGTGCTATATTCCAGGCGATTACTGTAACCAAGCATTACTTCAATAATGAGAGAAGGACATTGTTTTCATTTTTATATATCCATTTATTAAATATTTATTAACCATGAACTAGATATCACATATCCTATGGTGAGTAAAGGAGATCCTTCTTGCCCTTAACAATTTATAATGTAATTGGAAAGAATAAGTTTATTCGGATAATCCCACAAACACATGTCAAATTGTACAAGTGGTAGGTGCTACTAAGGAAAGGCACAGGGCAGATGAGAGCTCACAGCAGATTTGTGGTCGGGTAAATCCGGCTCAGCAGAGCACCAGAGGTTCTGTCAGATAAAATCCAACCAGACATGAAGGTCACGAACCTGCTTCTGAGTCCCACTGCAATGTATCTCTCTCCCACTGCTCCCCTGAGCAAATTGATGGATCTGGATTAATGTCACAGTTTAAATGCATTTATTCTCTTAACAAAACATAGTATACTATATCTTGTGAATATTTGAACAGATAATTGGATAAAATTAGAACCATGCAAATATGACTATGAAAGTGCTACTTTCCAACTACCACACTTCATACTCATCATCCACAGATGAGCATAAGAAGAAATGTGCTAAAATTGATGTTAGCTACTCAGGAAACAATCATATGCAATATAATGGAATTGCCTTATACATTTGTTCATTTCACATTGTTTTCCTGTTAATGTTAAAAATCATCTTTTATATCTAAGCTTCTAGTAAATGATCATATAGTTTCTCAGACAAAAAGTATTAAGCAACCACTATGATAGACATTGTAAAGAAACTCCAAAGAAACTGAGACAAATAACAAATGTATAGTTCAAGTAATCTTCAGAGAGCTCTCACTCAGTTACAGCAAGACTTGCAAGTATATATGTGTGTGTGTATATATATATATATATATATATATACTTGTGTGTATATATATACACACACATTATGAGTATATGTATATAGGTGCACATTTTCAATAATATATTTCCATATTTTATGTTTCACATACATAAATTTATATTTACATGTCTGCATGTCACCTAGAAAGTGTGATAAATATCATTAAGGTGAGAGGAAAGAATTGAGAATTTCTGGACTTCATATTCCACTGTTGTCTGTGTTATTATTTTATTATTTTTAGAAAACTAAATGAGTTAGTAGACGAGATAAGTTTTGTTAAGTGTCACATTTAATAGCTATATAATAATTTAATGTGGACTGTGTACTTCTTTAAGTAGAAGACCTGAGAAATGCAGTTGTAGATGATTTTAAAATCTGCTTTGAGTCCCTCCTTTTCTTTGGAAGTGGGTTGAGGTAAGTCCAAGTGAGGAACGTGCTGCCGGTCTGGGGGACAGAGGTTACCTCTGTCCTCCTGATAGTTCTGAGGATACTCCCGTGGAGGGGGTGGAGGGTGTCTGATGTTAGGACTTGCAGAAGAAAGTCGGGCTCGGTGGCTGAGAACACAGGCTGTGGTATCAAATGGGTTTAGTGCCTAATATGGATTTTGGAGTTTTTGCCTGGGCTCAGCATGCACTTCCTTAGCTCTAGTGGATTAATGTAAAGAAGGAAAAGGAGCAGAAAAGTTTCATTTGAAAAAGTTCTCTAAAATAGAGTGTTTTGGGGAAGGGGTGGCTCTTGAGTAGATTGACAACTATATTACTCTTTGTACCTTCAGGCATTTCCCCAGTCACCTTCTTGGCAAGCGTGCCAGTAGGATTTCCTTTCCTTGGTTAGCCTCTGACACTGAATTCTCTGGAGCTCCCTTCCTTTATTCCCAGCAACTTCTGTGATACCAATGGAGGGGAAGGACATCTCTGTCCTTTTCATCATACAGCTCCCGTTGTACAAAGTTTTAGGAAGCAGTGTCAAAACTTAATGACAAGTCATGCCTTCTAGAAGTCTTGGAATGCATCCTCAATAGAAATACACCCTAGGGTAGTTTGATGAGAAAATTAGAATCATACGAAGATGGAGTGAAAGTGATCACAGTAATCTCTGGTAATTTAACATATCATGTGTGCTAGGAGCTTCACTTGTAGGATAGGTGATTTCCCTGGCTATAAAGCACAGATGGCATTAACTACTCATTATAGTGGCAAGACCAAGGTAAAGATGTCAAGAGCAACATTGGGTTCCAAATTACACAGACAGGCAATAACAGAACCCAGATAAGAACTACAACCTATGTTAATTTCAGCAACCACCTTACTGATATTAGTAATATAAGGAAAATAAAATATGTATTGAATACTTTTTTAAATTTAGATGTTCTACTAGCTTTCTGCATGAATTATGTTTTACAAAAATCACTTTAAGATATATGATATTATTATCATTGTCATTCTACAAATGGAAATCTGAAGCCCTAAAGGCTTAACTTCTAAAACCAGACTCTCAGAAGCAGAGAATAACACAGGTAATATTCAAGCCTATACAATCTGATTCCAAAGCCCACACCCTTAACCAAGAAACCACTCTTTCCTCCAGGCAGATAGAATGCACATCTCTTTGTAGTGCCTAAAATAACCATATTAATAGTTAAATTTTCACCCTACTCTATTTTGTATTTAAAGATTCTGTAAAGAGTTGTGGCAAGAGCTGAAGAGACTTACCCATGTTCAAAATGATTCTTAACTTACAAGCCAAAACTAGAAGCCAAGTGCTCTAACACTCAATCCAGAATTATTTATCCAGTCTCCTGTCAATGGTACAGAAGAAAAACAAAATATTCAGTGTGGAGAACTTCTTTGACTTATTTTTTTCAAACCGTGTAACTGGTTTCTCTTATTTGAATGCAGCTAAGAGAGACAAAAGAATACAAAAAGCTTCAAAATACTTTACTGTTCTGTGTATGACACATTATTTTCTCATCTGCTATTTCACATATACTTTGAGAATAACTGAAGCCTAAATTTAGACAATTTATCTTATTTTCTTTGTCTCTGTGATCACATCAAAAATGCCTGTTCATTGCCCTTTTTCTTGTTTTTGTATTTTTTAAAAGCATGATAGCTTTTCGTATCTGTTTTGGCCTGTAAGGCTAGGGTGAGGATTATTTACTTGGCACCTTAGCGTGATGGTGTCTTCGGTAGGCTTCAGTTTGCACCAAGTAGGCCAATTATAGTCTGTTTAAACTGGGCACATTTTCTATGTGAGCTGAAAATTATGAAATATTTGTTTGGACTCATGATTCCAATGGCTAAGGAAAATAAGCATCTGTTTATTGAGCAACTGTTGTGTACCAGGAGCTGGACATAAAATTAGAACTCACAGTTTAAGTTCTGCTTGCGCTGTCATGCTGTCACTGACCACATAATTCGGTTTGCATGGGGGTAGGAGTGGATGGGAAGGTCACACTTCATGGGTGGGTCTCAGCCTTATGATGGTGGCAGGAGTAAGGTGGAAGGAATGCCAGCTTTGAGACCCGAAGATTAAGTTCTGCATTCAGCCTGCACTCTCTAACTCTGTAACCACTGGCAGATTATTTCATCTCTCTCATTCCTGCCTTCTGCTTTTAGTGAAATGGGCACATGTTTGGCATGTGGCACGGCATGACTCCAGCAACTGGAGGAAGGGTGCACTACCCACCACACCAACGATGTTACTTCTATGAGATTAAGGCTTTCAGCATTTCTTTGTTGTCATTGTCCATACTCATCAATTATCTTGTTATTTTTACATCAAACCATGGTAGGTTATTTTTCACAATTTCCATAATTGAGTCTATGCATAATCATGTTTATCACATTTTAAACAGCAACTTGTCTTTCATCCTTGTGATAAGTTGTATTGAAAAAACACCTGAAGCATGTGCTGTAATGCTGTGATAAGAGAGAACCCATGCTATCCGTCCCCCTGTTATTTTTGTTTAAAATCTCCTATGAGACTTTAAATAGAGATATCTTATGTAAAAGGACAGTGCAGAGAAGTTGGCAGAGAGTAAATACTCAACATTTTCTGCCTAAATTAATAAATGGTGTACCTGCTATTCTCCTTGCAGTTCATGGTTTCATGTCAGCATAACTATGGGATAGAAATCCTAACCAGAAGTTTCATTTATCTATCAAATTCTTATTCAGAGGTCATTGCAAAGTAGCCACCATAAAAATATGCTAATTTTGCTAGCTGTTAACACAGTTTTCCCAAGTATCCATAAACATTTATAAATCAAAGATCCAACTATAATTATCACATGCTCTTAAAAGAAAACAGTGCTAAATCACTTTGGAATAGTTTTCAACTGATAGTAAACAATATACATAAATCTTCTACTCAGACAATTAGGGACCTCAGTTAATTTGAAAACCCTATTCCAAAAGAAGATAGATCATTAACCTGTATTTTTAGCCACATAGCTGAAAGTATTAAATGCAAAGAGAACCCATTCATAAGACTTCTAGTGGTCTATGCATTTAACAAAAATTTACTGAGCACCTACTCTGTGCCAGACAGTATTCTAGATACTGTATATCTAGATTCTAGAGGCACTGTAGTGAACAAAACACAAAAATCCACTCATATGTGTAATTTATGTTCTAGTGGGGTCAATAGGCAACAAATAAGGTAAGCAAATGTATATTATGTTAGATAAGTATGACTTTTAATAAAAACAATACTAAGAAAAAGTCATAGGAGGTATTACTGAGATCTTTAAATCACTGAAAAGGAGCCTTTCAAGCCAATACCTGATGGAAGTGAGATATTGAGCCTTGCAAATATCTGGAAGGAGACCATTTCTATGCTGGAAGGAGGAGAAAGTGCAAAGACCCTGAAGAGGATGGGGCACATTCTTGGCTTTGTTGGAGGAAAAACAAGCCCAGCATTCTGGGCTTGGATGGATTTAATGTGGCTGGAGCACATTAAATAAGGAATAGTAGTAAGAGGTGAGGTCAGGGGAAGAAGGTCAGCAAAGGTCTTAGAGGCCATGGTAAGGGCTACGGCATGGACTTTGGCATTTACTCTAAACGAGACAGGAGGTTTCTGAAGGAATTTGAGTGGATGGGACATGATCAGACTTCAGGGGTTCCACACATGGTAAATTCAACATAAAAGCTTTGGTTGCCTCTGTAATGAGTCCTCTTGTGCTGGTATTGCCCATGTACCTGCTTACTACTAACCTAAAAAGAAAAATTTAAAAAAAGAGATAAAAACTATTAAATTTATGGAGCATCTTCCATGGAAACCCATGTATAGACACTGGCTCTCTTCAGTTTCTCCCTGACAGCTCTCTCTCTTCTTCCAGATACCTGCCTATCTCTGTATTTATTTTGAAGGCCATTATTATTTTTGCCACACCATCATCATCATCGCCATCAATTTTTAAAAATTTATCTAAAAGCTTGAGATCATTTGGGAGGGGGTAGACTATGCCAAAACAAAATGAAGCTAAAATTCCATAACTGAGAAACACAGCTGTAACTGGTTTCCTCTCCTTTATTTGAAATGATAAGCAATCTTAAACATCTGGAAGTGACAGAGAAAATAAGATGGAGGCACTTCTTTTAATATGATTGTGGTGACTCAAATCCTCTGATATACCAGAGGATTGTAAATATAGGTACAGACATGTAGATACAATATAGATATAGATAAGATGTAGATATATGCAAGGAATTTTTTCTTAATGAGGGAAGATATTAGTATTCAGTTTCTCTTAATGGCAGGTACTTGATGTTTTATTATAGTGTGCATCTTCCCTACACATGTGTAAGATTGTAATCTGTATTCCCATTTTATAGGTGAGGAAAGAGGACCATGGAAACTAAATAAATTACCCAAGAGATTTTAACCTATGTTCCACCTTTCTCAATTTCAGAAACATATGACAGGTCTGCCAAACTTTCCTCCTTTTGTCCACCATTTGATTTTTGCTAAAGCAATGTTTTCAGGTATGTCAAACAGGGCTCCAGAATCTTTCCCAGCACTGTCCTAGACGGCCAGTCACAGGCAGAGGGAATCAGCCCACAACACGGAACCCATTTCCCATCTGTTCTGTACTATACCACACTGTTCTCCATTCTTACCTTTCAATGACAAACAATCCCCCTCTATAATGAATTGCAGAATACAATACGATACAGGCTTAGTATCACCCACTGATTTCCTTAATACTTATAAAAAGTGGCCTCCTTTTTCAGGTAATTAACATCACCATCTATAATTTGCTACAGTTATTAATTGAAGGATCCTCCTGAACTCCTTTCTTTGCTTCATACATGTCCAATCCATAATAATGTCCTGTCAGCTCTACTTCTAAAATACATTCTGAGTTCGATCCCTCTCTCAGTCTCCAATGCTAACAGCATATTTAAATATTGATATCCAGCCTAGATTTGTATCATATTTCACCTAAATTATTGCAATAGCCCTATGTACCATGGTTGTTTTTTTCTATAAAAGTTTATAACAAAGTCAAAATTTTTAAATCTACATCGTCCTTGCTTTTTTTAGAATAAAATCTATACTTGTTAACTTGATGATTACCTTGTACCTACTTACTTGTATGAATGCAATTTCTAACATTCTTTCTCTCTTTCTTGCTCTAGGGAGCAAGAAGCTCTAGAAATGTTCCAGATCAATGTTCTAGGTGTCCTAAATGCTCAAAACATGAGAGAGCCTCCCTTAACGCTGGCCTTCTTTGTGTCATTGCAGAGAACCAAATATCATTTCTGTCACAGGGTCTTAGCTCTTGATGTTCCATCTGCCATCAGTTTCTTCCTCCTGGTCTACTTAATTATTATTTTTTTTGTCAAGTCTCAGGTCAAATATCTTTCCACAGAGCATACCCTGACTCCTTCCTGGAATAGTTTCTTACCATCTTTGTGTTTCTGTACATAATACTAGTTGAAGTAATCTTATTCACTTACCCATTCATTGTCCATCTCTATTTTCGGCATGTAACATCCATTAGAGAAGTGTCTCTACTCCTATTTACCATCATTACTCCAGTGCTTGAGTCAGGCCAGCACAAGGTGCTCAGTCATGACTTCCCACAAGAATGAGTAATATGTATTAGACCCCTTGTTCACAAATCTCTTCTATCCTTATACATATGATAGCAGCTCCCTGTTCTCTGTGACAACTACTTATGAGATAATAGAGCAAAATCAGAGCTTAAAGCTAATGTGTAAAGCACAGTGTACAGATGAAAATCTTCTGTTTTCTTAGAAGTTTTCTCTTTGGCCTATAATGAAAAGAAACACCTCTGTATTAAGACTGTTGTTTCCACATGTTAAATCCTGCCTGGGGCACAAGCTTTATCAATGCCGTAATCATGGCCTACCTGCTTCCTCCTGGATTCAGTTAAGTCTTGCCTTGTCAATATCATCCCATTCCACTTCCCATCTTAGATAATTGCACATGATCCCTGGGGTCTAGGCCAAGCAGCTTTTATGGAGCTTATACCTGAGTTCTTTTTACATTTTGGTGTTTAGAATATCTGATTTTCACTTTTCATATAGATGTTATAACTTGATCTGAAAAAACAAACATCCTGAGAGACAAGGCTATACTGGACTCTAGATACAAAAGTGTTTGTATGTCTGAGCTTTGCTGATTTTCTTTTTGTAACTCGTTCATCAGACAGCGCCTTTCTCCAACTTGCTAATGTTCCAGCCATATGGAAATGTGTTCAGTTTTCCAAATGCAACAGGCTCTTTTTTCCCTCCAGGCCTTTTCAGCTGTTTTGGCATCTGCCTGAAAGACATTTTACCCTTCACCTCTCTTTATGGCCTAACTTTCCTTTAACTTTCAGGAATCAGTTTCGCTCTGACTTCCTTTAGAAAACTCCTGGCACTGCCTCACTCCAACCTCAGCCTGCTAAAACTCGGTGACTTTTTGTTCACACGAACTTCAGTAATATGTACAACTCTTACTGCCATGTTTTCACCTTTTACTCACTTAGGTGAGCTCAGTGAGGGCAGCGGCTGATCTGTCTTCAAGTCATATTTTTTATATCCAGTAATGATTCAATAAATACTAGAAGAATGAATGAGTGAATGAATCTTTTCTAGCCTGACTTGCTTCTAATTGTGCTATTGTGTGGATCTCATCAAAAGGTACTCTCCATGAAGACAAGGAACAGTTTCTTTGTGACTTGTTTATATCCTTTATGGATTGAGCATATTTTAAATCACACAGAAGACATTTAATCAAAGTCACAGTTAATTACATTAAAAATCATATAAAGCTTGATAGTGTCACTTTGTAAACATTTTTCAAGCTGCACATTGGTGTTATGTACACTTTCCTGTGTATATTTTGTACTTCAATAAAATGTTTAAAAGTAATTTACAATGCCAGTAGAAAATATTAGATAAAAAATTAATGCATCAGAAATAATCAACTTTATTAAGTTTCTTGGAAACTTATATTGAGATTGAGAGAAACATAGAAATAAATTAGTAAAAGACTGGGGTTAGGGCATCTTCACAGAAGGAATGGTCCTTGCAGAAGTGCTGCGGATCACAAGGGAGCAGGCACAGTGAGGGGGCCAAAAGCAGGTGAGGCAGGTGCAGTGAGGCTGCAGAAATGCAAAGGCCAGAGGCAAGAGGTCACTGCTGAGAATCTGGGCTGTTATTTTAAGATCAACAGGGAGCTGCTAGAAATGTTAAAAGCTGATAAAATAACCCTTTATTTTCAGAGTAGAGAACATATTCAAGATAGTGTTAGTTTGCACTGGGTTCTTTTTTTTTTTTTTTTTTTTAGTTTATTTAGTACAGTTTCTATCCTTTATTCCCATTCCAGCCCACCCACCTATGCCTCCCCTCCTCCCTCCCATTTCCAACCCCCCTAGTTTTGTCCATGTGTCCTCTATATTCCTGTAAACCCTTCCCTTCTCCCCTGAAATTCCCTCCCCTCTCCCCTCTGGTCACTGACAACCTGTCCTCTATTTCAGTGTCTTTTGTTACATTTTACTTGTTTCTTTGTTTTGTTGTTTAGGTTCCTGTTAAAGGTGAGATCCTATGGTATTTGTCTTTCAATGCCTGGCTTATTTCACTCAGCATGCACTGGGTTCTAATGATGGAAAAGAAGGAAGGAAGAGAGGAACGAAGGAAAGAGCATAAAAGAAGGCAGGAAGACAAAAAGGCAAAAAGCAGAAATGCAGAGAGGAAGAGATAGATTTTTTTAATTTAAGAAGTAAATCAGTAAATTTATAGGATATGCAAGGGTACCAAGAATATAGAGTCCTATTTTCTTTACCAAGAAGAAAATAAACATTTTATTGTTTTGGTAGTATTATTTTTAGCAAGAAATTCCTATGTTCTGGGCCTTAGTTCACAGCCTAGCAGGGCATGTACAACATTTCTCTCACTTTAAGCTCTAACCTAATAGTCATGAGCATCTACTGATTACTAAATGGATTAATATATACATGTTAGTCTCAATATGACCATTGTTTTATGGGCCTACTTTGGATAAAAATGTGACTGAATTATTTAAGTAAAGCAATAGTGGTTGATATTAAGAGTGGTTGATATTGAAATCAATATGATTGAAAAGGAATGTAATCAATAAATTCCTGTTTCTACCTGAGATTTTTTCTTTTTATTTAAGGAATTAACCTTCTGTGTAGATGATACCTGCTTATCTCATTGCTTTTGAATTCCTTATTTTTCAAAGTACCTGACACATAGTACTCAATAAATAATTGTCATTATTTCAAAGAACCATGAAAAAAATTAACCAGATAGTATTCATAACTGGATGGCATTTTTAGCTGAAATATAAAGGAAGACTATTTGTAGATGAGAAATTCAAGGGGAAATGATAGTCACAACAGTTAGAAGCAATGGGAATAAAGACAGAAATATTCAGTTGACTATTACATAGATAGCAGAAAAAGTTAGCAACATTCAAATAACTGAGTTTAATATGACTCCCAGGTTTCTGGTGTGGACTACTGGCTTGGTAAGAGTAACTTTCATTTTAATAAACTATAATATGTGAAATTATGAACTCAATTTTGTGTATATTGAATTTATAATATCTGTGGGACAGCCAGCTTAATGCCTAGTAGACAGCTAAACAAAAATATAAGCTAGTAACCCTAATATAATCAGTAATTTTAAAAAAATGGTATGCATCAGAGAAATGGCTGCCTTATTTAGCAAAGGGAGGGACCATTGATATGTATAATGCTAATAATGAGGAAGATACTGTTTATTTTGTTTAAGTAAATTACTCAAGGTCATTCAGCTAGTAGATGACAATCTTTCATTTGAATTTAGGTCCATCTGACCATACTGCTCTTTTTCAAACAAGTTGTTGTCTCCTATTCATGGCAGAGTGTGAAAGGAGTTGAAATAGAAAATATGACATAAGTGAGATTAGCTTCCCTCCCCTTAGGAGATATGAGAGCATCATTCAACAAGCATGTACTGAACGTCTTCTATGTGCCGCAGTGTGCTTAATGTTTGGATTATGATGGCAAACAAGGCACAGTCCATTTGCCAGCATACCCCAAGGAGCTTTAGGTCCAGAAGAGATTGGTGAATACATACGTGACTTGCCTTTTTATGTAATCCTTGGAGAAGACTGTTAGTGTTTGATAATAGCAATAAAAAATGGAGTGTTTATTGCCTGTTGTTTTTTTCTTTAGCTATACAGTGCCTTCCCTACCTCCAGAACTGCTATATTCAATTCTTTCATCACTGGGACAAATTACCAAAAGGGAAAAACAATATATTTTTTTGTCACATTCTGGAGATATTGGGGAAATACAGTGGGCTAGGCTAGGAAGCTCTAGCAGTCAATTCCCTCCAGATCCTGCCTCTTTCTCTCCTGTAGGAGTGAACACTCAGGTCTATACTTCTGTTCTGTATTTTGAGGTATTTTGACACTGAAGTATATAAGCTTTCTGACACAGAAGGTGTCAGAAATACCAGTTCAAAAATGTATCTTCCTGAGCAAGAATTGGGAAGATTAAGTATCAAGTTGGCTCATAATTGAGATTCTACAATAGCCTCAACACAGCACTAGGTAATGGTAATAAAGAAGAACAAAAGTGACATATCCATTGAGTAACAGAACTATATACTAAGTTTATTCATATTTGTTATACTCACAAGAGTCCCATAAAACAGGCATCACTATTGTATTTTAAAGATGAGGAAACTGAAATATTTAGGGGTAGGTAAATTACTTATCCTAGGTCATACAGCTAGTGAGATGCATACCTACATCTTAAATTCAGAATCTGGGCCAGAGGTAGAGGGGATGGCCATATTAATCTAATTAAAATATATATATATATTTTGGGAGTTGAAATAGACACTTATTGTGTTTATGGCAAGTTGATAAATTACATAGTTTATGATATGAGCTCTTAAAGAGGGCATGGGTGGGGACTAGGGAAACGGCAAAATAACTTTTACTCAGATTTGAAGATCAAGATAGCACTAGGATAAAAAGGATTTGGGCAAGCATAATGCCTAAATTCGATGTCTGCAGTGGCTGGGACATGAAGAGAGAATAAAGAGCACTGAGCACGGGAATGACACAGTACGATGGAGACAGTCCTTTACTCCAGGGATGGACTCAAACATGCAGGCCATGATGGAATGAAGATTCACATCTCTCTGTCCTTGAAAACCCATTTCTGTATAGAATAATGTTATGAGGATCTTGCTTATATAGACACCTTCTACCTCAGCTATGTTCTGGCTCAATGTGTCTCTTAACCTTGTGTCTGATCTAGGACTTTAAGACTCCTAATCATTATGCTTCTATCATCTCGTGAAGCAAGAAACTACCATTCATTCTTTAAGTTGAGAAAATCAGCTTTGCTTACTGATGCCTCACTTTCATCATTCTTCAATAATTAGCTACATATTTAAAAATACTTTAGAATGAACTTACCATTCCCATGTTAATTGTTGGCTATGTCAAAGATCATTTTTTATCACACTATGTTTATAGGTCCTGATAAGTTGTTTTTTTCTAGATTAATGCATTGCAATTTTATAAGTTGCAAATTTTAATTACAAGTTGATTTTAAGATAACTTTAAGAAAACAAACTGCATTTAGGCAGTATAATGCTCTTAGGGGATAATATTGACTTGAAAGAAAGTGTCATAGGCAAATATATATATATATACACACCTTTAACTGATAATGTTGATTGATTATTCACAAGTTAGTCATCTATCTTCTAATTCTTACATACTATCCTCATTTTCAAATTAATTTTCAAAAACTTGTTTTGATTCAACATGTTATTGACTATCCATCTAATACACTGTTAATACCAAAAAAGAAACCTTCATAGATATATGATGCATTAGATATATGGTGTTGAAAAATGCCATAGATGCTCTAACAAATCTACTATTGTCATCTAAATAGGCCTTAGTTCCATTGAGAAAACAGTACATCTCTTCATATTTGTTTTACTGTCTTTTCAGAATTGACCTTTATTTGACTCATTCTTCTGCTCTGTTAAGATAAAGCAGAGGGAGTAGCAATCAAATGAGAACTGGTTTCTGGCTCTGTATGCTCATGGGCAGATATGCCAAATGAAGTTTTATTCATTGACCTTGGTCAGTGTTTACAGGAGAACATGAAGGACTCCAGTCCCTCAAAAATTATACAAAAGCAGGATTCAACTTGCATCTACTACATAATACACAGCCTTCTTTCTCCTTCATGGAGGACTGTAAGTGATGGTTGTCAGTATTTCATCATGGAGAGAATTAGAACACTAAGGAAAAAGATTACAACATTATTTTGCATCATCTCAGTTAACCATGTAGTTTCGGAGCCTCCTCCCTATCAATATATATTTAGCAAATGCCTGAGATACATAGCATGCAACTTGCTAGAACTAGAACACAATATCAAAACACGAACTCTGCTTTCTATGGCTGCTGCTCTCGCTGGCAATTGGTTGGTGCTTATACTTGAGAATGAGAGTAGTTTGGGGCTGGGTAAATAAAGAGGCATGGGTATTGTAATAATTCCGAGTGAGTAGAGAAAGTGGTGAGAGAAATGGTTGCAAAGATTGCTTGTAGTCATACTTCACCACATCTCCAATGTCGTTCTAAAATTTTGGACGTTATTCCTTAAGTAATAGGGAGACAAAGGAATTTTTAAGAAGGTGAAGTAATTCTTTATAATATACTTCTTAAAAACTCAATATTTATGATCATTTATAATGTGTCAGGTCTGAGCTGGGCCCTGTCTGTTAAAGGTGAATTATATAAGATCCAAGTCTTCAACGAGCTAATAATCTTAGGTAGGGGATGGTGGCATATACCAAATATTCACCCTCTCTCCATCTATACTGTCCTTTCCTCTGATTTCAAGACATCACGGTGTTCTATCAGCCATTACACCATCTTTCTGAATCTCTTTTCTTGCCATCTTTTTCATCACCAATGTAGTCTTCACATAGCAGCAGTTAATTGTCTAAAACTAGAATATTTCTCTTGTGCTTCAAGACATTTCAATATTTCCATGGCTTTATATTACACTTTGAGTAAGCTCCAAAATCCTTGCCCTGGTCTGCCAGAAATATTCAGATTCAATGAACTACTCCAACCTCATAGTTGTGGCCACTGTAGCACTCTGAGCTATAGCCTCACAGACATTTCTCTTATTTCTCAAATACATCAATCTCTTTTCTGCCTTAAGTTATTTGAACATTCTTTATCTCTGCATTGAATTCTGTCTTCTTAGTGTCCCCCCACAGAGGTATTCCTACAGTCATGTTACTATCTATTTTTGAATCTATTCCTCTTCTGTGTGGTATCTATCCCAATATATCCTCATATATTTGTTTGTCTGATTGCTTAATGTTTATCTGTAACACAAGTTTGTAAGATTGATAAGTCATGAACCTTTTCTCTTTATTTTCCAATGTTTACCCAAGGTCAAGTACAATGACAGAAAAAGAGTAGGCACTTAATAAATATCTGTTAAATTGATTACATAAAATTAATCTCTTAATGAACATGCCTTTTTGCAAGATGAGAAAACAAGAGTCTCTGTTTGCTATGTCACCCAATTCTATTGCTCTCCCATTTTCTCATTTTCAACCTGAGGAAAAATCAGGGATCAAAGAAATATGAAGTTTAGTCATTTCTTTAAGAAGATTTGAGAGAAAGGTCAGGATAATGAATGTATCATCTATTAAAGTGTTGCTTTATAGAAATATAACATGAGCAATATATGTAACTACAATTTTTTAATAGCCAGATCAACAAAGGTAAAATGAAACAGAATGAGTTAATTGTAATAATATATTTAATTTATTATATACAAAATATAATTTCAACTTAAATTATGTCAGTGTAAAAATTTTAATCATATATTTTATGTTTTTTATTAAATCTTTCAAATCCAATATGTATTATATACTTATAATACATTTCAATTTGTATGCTAAATTTTCACTGGGAATATTTGATCTGCATCTAAATTTCATAAAATTTACAATGCAAAATTAAATTCACATGTTCCAGTTGTTCCAAGCATGCTTAAAAATTATTCAATAACTTAATCAAGTATCAGTTTTTATATTTAAATTAATTGAAATTACATTAAAATTAATTTTATCAGTCCCAGCCACTTTTCAAGTGCTTGATAGGCACATATGATTAACTGATACCACATCTGAAAGCAAGATTTGAGAGAGAAAGGAGAGTGTGAATGTATGTATACATTTTTTCCTGAAGTTATAAAGGGTGGGACATCTTGTAAAAGATATTTTTATCTTTTATACATTTATGATAAAGAGGCCAATTTTATTTTTTTGGTAAAATTCCCAGTGGGAGCAATCGTGATGATGAGCCAGCATTCAAAGAGTTATTCAAACTTAACCTGCTCACTTGAAAAGACAATTGCATACTGATTGATTCCAACAAGATGCCTAACACACACTCCATGAGCTGTGTGTGAGGTTCTGTTCCCTGAACGCTCTGCTGTTGTCTGCTCACCTACCACTGAGTGTCACTGTGGGCTGAGAAGCCTGTCCCAAATCCACAACCAAGAGAACTGCCTGAAATGAGAGAAGGGAATGAAATGAATGATGATATATTGAATTCTCCTGGGTTTCTTTGCTTCTCTTCTCACTTCTGACACTAGTATACTTCTAAATCCATAACAAGTACATGAGGAAAATTAAATCAGAGCACAAAGCCACTAAGGAGTAGTCCAGTAGATTAATATCACCTGTCTTTGAGGAACTTGAAGTTGCCATAATAGTCAATAGAGAGTTGATTAACGTCATGAAAATAAGATTTACTTGTGTAAGGCTATATCATCAGCATCAGGAATAAGTTCTTGCCTTTTATACCTTTTCTCCTACTAAATGGCTAATATTTTTGTTTGTTTCCATTTGATTTTAGAGGATGGGAGTTTTGGTTTTTATTGTTCTTTTTAAAATAGTAATGATTTCTAAGTAGTTTTGCAATAATGTACATTAAAGAGTATATGTATTTTAATTACATGAAACAGAAGCTCAAGAAGTAACATAGATATAGAGAGGAGTGTATATACTTATTATAGAGAAATATAAGAGTCACCATTAAATATAATTCTGTACTTCTTGCTAGTTTTGGTAAATATCAGAAAACAGAAATTTCATAGTTAGCTATTACTGGTAGACATATGCAAATATATTAATACACTAGATTAAAAAGAATTAAACATTTAAGTTCAAATTTGTAAGTAATGTGATTTTTCAACATGGGGATTTATATATTGGGCACATAAACTTATAACGAAGAGTGCCTGATGGTGGCTATAAGAAATCCATGTTCTTATGATGACATACTGTTTGTAATAAACCAAAAGCATAGCATTAAAATGAAGATGAGTTAAAGTGCTTCTGTATGTACTGAAACTCAAAGGAATTTTTGTGTATTTGTTTTGTTTTATAAAAATTGTGAGCATATACTTCTAGATGTTTTGGGGGATTACAAAATAAATATATTCATATATATAGTCATCTTTTCTCAGATAATTATTTCACAAAGATAGTTAAAATAGAACAGTAGTTGAATTATATTTGTCTTCATTTCTTTAAATCCTTGGAGTCTGAGACTCTAAATGAGTGAGAAGGCTGTCAGTCCCAAACAGTTTCACATTAGTGGGACAAGTTGTTGCGGAAGTAGATAGAGATGACATATATGTCACACAGGTGACATATATCTGGGAGTGAAGATTGATAACTATTACATCTGGTTGAGAATTATATCTCATGTTCACACTGGAGATGATACCAGGTGAATTTCACGAAGGGGAAATAGAAAATTTTGGTCTTTTGGTAAGTGTGAAACTTCCTCAAGTTTCATCAACTAACTGCTGAATACTTACTACATCCAAAGCAACTGCACAGGCAGGAGTTTAATAATCCTCATCACAATAATGTGAACTAGGAATGGTTAGGTCTCTTTTACACAATCAACTAAGACCCAGAAATGACCTCTGATTTATCCACTGTCTCTCACAGTTGATAAGTGTTAAAGCCAGGATTTATTCTTGGGTCTGATATCAAAGGCTTTACTGTTAACCAGTGCTCAATTTCAATTCCCTGTATTAATTCATATAATTCCATTATGGGAAGGCATTTACCCTGGTGGCACTACCATTGCCTAAAGTAAATATTAAAAAAAAAACTAACCTAATGGAAATATCTGTTGGTAGGCTATAGATAAAATTCTCCATTTTCTTTTACCCCTCTTATTCATTCTGAACGCCTTCAACTCATCTTTCTTAGTTTCCTTAAAATTTAGTATTTTAATTTAGTATGTGGAGTTAATATCTACTTTATAAACATTGTGAAAATTAAACTTACTATATATAAAGCAACTACCAAGGCCTAACCATAAAGAGTTCTCAATAAATGATAGCTATCATTGTCTTCTTAAATCACTTTCTTTACATCACCCTGCATAGACCTAAGACTAAGTACAAATACTTTAATTTAGATGTTACTGATTCCTGCCCATAAATCAGTTTTATTTCACATTTAGAATGCAGTAAGTACATTTTTGCCACCAACATCTATCTGTCTGTGTATTCATCATCCATTCTCCCTACCCACACTTTTTTTTTTTCTTTAAGAGAATTTATAGGGTATTTTCTTCAGGGATTTAAAGTTTTCCAATAAAGGCTAGAATAGCTAAATTTGTTTGTTTATCTGTTTGTTTTTGTCTCAGCATCATGACTAAGAAAAAGCTAGAACTGATCACCTTTAAATGCAGTGGAGATTAGAAGGAACTGGACAGTAATGAAGTGTCTATAGGATGCAGTGGAGTGCAGGAAATGGTGGTTCTGAGATGCAATGGAGTGATTTTCCCCACAGGGCTTTAGAGAGCTAGAGTTTGAATAAAGCAATGAATGGCAAGGGATTAACATGAAGTCCTCCCCTTGGAACTGTTCTCACAAAAATATGCCAGATCATCTTGAGAATCAAGGTTCTTGTAATACAGAATGCATGATAATGTAAAAAAATTACCAATCTGTGTCAACAGGATACTACAATTTATTTTAGTATTATATATTTAATGCACACGGGTGAGGGGAGAGCAGGAAGAACTATAGACTTTGTTGAATCATTTTCTGCAGAGCTTGGTAATTAATATGGCCTCTATAAATGTTAGCTCCCTTCCACTTACTACTTTAAACCACACTGTAAAAATCAGTGATACTATCCTCATATTTTACTTGAGTGAAATAAAGATCAGAGACAATAAAGGATCTTCACAGGGTCACATTATAAAGAAGTGTTTCAAATATAAAGCTTTAGTGCATTCTATTTCTATGGTAGTCTTTATATTATACTAATGGTTTTCAAATAATTTTTAGGTTCAGGATACTTTTTATTTTTTAAATAAAATCTTCTACAGAAGCCCATAGAGAAAACAGGTTAAAGCTGTGCTTCTCTGTTTGGTGCAGGTGTGAGGGTTTTGGTGGCTGCAGAACCCCTGTTTCTTACCTCCACATGACTCCCAATGCACAGGTGGGGATATGATTAGAGTTCTATGGACCATAGTGTGAAAACCAGGGCATCACACCACATGTAACACTAGAAAACAGACCACAAATCCTTGAGCCCTTTGCTTGTGTAGCTCTGTGGCATGAGATAATCAGAAAATACATTTGCTATAGGATTTTATTTTAAAACAAAACATTTTTAAGTGGGAAAGTAGTACAAAAATGGAAACCAACTTGGTACATATGAGATACAGTAAAACTTGAGCTATCATAGGTACAAAGGCTTCTGGGTATGGACCAGGATGTAACACAGTAACCAGCTGTTCTTCTTCCATTAAGAGCTCTTTTCTTCTGAGAACTTTAAATAAATCTCCAAAATATGTATATATTTTTATTTTACTAAACATAAATAAGAAAATAATGAGATTTTTTTTGTCTGTGCCACCACAGCCCCCAACTGAATCATGGAGACATCTCACTTTACTGGATACTTTGATTTATAAAATGATAGATACTTTTTGCAAGTGGATTGATTCACAGCTATTCTGTGTGGAGAAGTGCTGTCTCCCAGGCAGCTATATCCCACTGCTCATTTCTGATCTTCACAGATTTTTTTTGCAGGCCAGAGAAAGAGAGAACTCTGGATGTCCTTTGTATTTTGAACAAAGGAGACAGCATGGACATCTTCAAACAAGTTTCAAGTATAAATTTATTGGCTGCCCTTTCTCACCTCTGGCTTCTTCCCAGAGTGTTCAAGGCTATTCCCAAAACATAAGCTCTGTTTGCCTCAGTCTGTTTGGTGTAGGATCTCTCTAATTACCAGGTATCCAAGGATGCATTGAGATCTGATTATATATGTCTCTTTGACAAAACATATTTACCATATTTTTTGGACTATAAGACTCACTCCCACCCCCAAATTTGGGAGGAATAATGGTTGTTAATGCTGCTGTTGAGTTCTGTTTACATTTACATTGGTGAAATATTATGTTATTTATGTTATTAAATATTTTACCACATTTTTGGCTTCAAAAATCTTTTTCCTATTTTCCTCCCCTAAAACCTAGGTACATCTTATGGTCTGAAAAATATGGGTAAGCCAAAAGTTGACCAAGTCAATTGCAAAATGCATTCAC
Source organism: Trachops cirrhosus (assembly GCA_028533065.1). Lineage (NCBI taxonomy): Eukaryota > Metazoa > Chordata > Mammalia > Chiroptera > Phyllostomidae > Trachops > Trachops cirrhosus. The sequence continues at coordinate 47,164,568 of CM052543.1, read as the reverse complement.
ATTTTATTTTAAAAAACGCAAAAAACAAACACAAGCGTAATCTAAGCAGGAGTGTCCAATCCACAGCCCGTGGGCTGCATGTGGCCCAGGATGGCTACGTATGCAGTCCAACCCCAAATCATAAATTTACTAAAAACATTAGGAGTTTTTTGTGACTATGTGTCATGATGTATTTAATGTGTGGCCCAATGCAACTCTTCTTCCAGTGTGGCCCAGAGACACCAAAAGGTTGGACACCCCTGAATTCTAAAGGGAATCTCACTCTGACATTTTTGTAGAGCCATAACCTTTATTCTTAAGGTGAAGACCTAAAGTATACTGAATGCCTGTATCACATTAGGAATTGTGCTGTAATAGCTCAAGAAAATGGAGAATGAGTTATGGTGATACAAGTACCACAAAAAGTTGAACCAAATTCCTATCCCCTATGCCACCATAGAATTCTAGCCACATTTTTATTACAGCATCTATTATGATGAACCTTAACTAACATCCTTTCCATATATCTAAGACTATACTGTAAGTTCCTTAAGGGCTTACCCACTTATATTAACTAAAAACTTATCATTGTACATTCTGTTACCCTAAATGCAGTCAGAAGGGAACTAGAGTTGTTTGATTAACCTCCTAGCAGTCTACCATCCTCTCTACCACTAACTACAATCCAGGTTGATATTTCATCACAATGATATTTCTATATCATTTATATTCCAAACTAAGTAATCTGCACCCATATCAATAATAATGAATAGTCACTTCCTATAGGTAATTACTAAATTCTTAATCAGTCTAGATTTTATTTATAAAAGTCATATTTGTTTGTAACAAAATCTCTTATGGATTAAAAAAACTATATAAAATCTCTGTTGAAAATCATTCTACTATATTAAATTATACAGTCATATTTGTAAATCTAGTTATCAATTAAGTAATTTACATTTTAAAAATTCTTTAACGATATTATTCAGTATGAATTTATTGAGTATATAATATTGTGATTCTGCTAAGCTTTAGGAATATGAGTAAGAAAGCAAAACCAAAAAGTTTGATGAGTGTCTTATAGCCCAGTAAAATAACAATAACAAGATATTGTGATAGTTTACAAAACAATTGCATTGGGGACACAGAACAGAGGCATCTAAATCAGACAAATAAATCTGGAAAGGTCTTGAGGAGGTTAAACGAGTTAAACATAAATTTTTAGTGGTAATTACATGGATGAGAGAGTGAATAAAAGTGTTATAAATAAATAAAAGTGAAAATTATTTTGAATGACTAGATCCAGGAGTCATTGTTTTAGAGATGTGCTATTTTAATCATAAAACTATATTTTCATAAAGATACTATTATCTTGAAATCAGGCTAAAAGTAAAGTGTTAAGACAAGATATTTCATGCAAATAAAAAAGAAACAAAAGCTAGGGTAGCAGTACTTATATCTGACAAAATGGACTTTGAAATCAAGGCTGTACTAAGAGACAAAGGAGGACATAATAATAAAGGTAACCATCCAACAAGAAGGTATAACCCTAGTAAACATTTATGTACCCAACATAGGAGCACTTAAATATGTAAAGCAAATCATGATGAACATAAAAGGAGAGATTGACAGAAATACAGTCATAGCTGGGTATTTTAACACACCACTGACTTTAGTGGATAGATCTTCCAGGCAGAAAATCAAAAAGAAAACAGCCTCCTTAAATTACACATTAGATCAAATGGATTTAATTGATATCTCCAGAGCATTTAACCCCAAAGCAGCAGAATATACATACTTGACAAGTGTTCATGGAATGTCTTCTAGGATAAACCACATGTTAGGACACAAAACAAGGCTCAATAAATTTAAGAAGATTGAAATCATATCAAACATCTTCTCTGAGCACAATTCTATGAAACTAGAAATCAATTGCAAGAACACTGAAAAACACTCAAAAGACATGGAAACTAAAAAGCATGTTTTTAAACAATGAATGGGTCAACAACAGGATCAAGGAAGAAATCAAAAGATACCTTGAAACAAATGAAAATGAGGACATAACAATCCAAAATCTGTGGGACACTGGGGAATTATTCCTAAGTGGGAAATTCATAGCATTACAGGCTGATCTCAATAAAACAAGAAAAGTTCAAATAAGCAATCTAACTTCAATTTAAAGGAACTTGAAAAAGAACAACAAACAAACCCCAGAGTTAGTAAAACAAAGGAAATATCAGCCAATATAAATGAAATAGAGTTTAACAAAATAATTCAAAAGACCAATGAATTCAAGCAATGTTTTTTTGAAAAGATAAACAAGTTTGACAAACCTTTAACCAGGCTCATCAATAAAAATAAAATCAGAAATGGAAAAGGAGAAATAACTGATACCAAAGAAATACAAAGGACTGTACGAAAATATTAAAAATTATATGCCAATAAACTGGACCTGAATGAAATGGATAAATTCCTAGAAACATACAATCTTCCAAAACTAAATCAGGAAGAATCAGAGAATCTGAATAGAAAGATTACACCTAGTGAAACTGAAGCAATAGCCGAAAAGTTCCCAATAAACAAAAGCCCTGGACCAGATGATTTCACAGGTGAATTTTATCAAACATTCCAAGAAGAACTAACACCTCTTCTTAAACTATTTCATAAAACTCAAAAGGAGGGAAGGGTCTCAAACTCATTTTACCAGGCCAACATTATCCTAATTCCAAAACCAGATAAAGACACTACAAAGAAAGAATATTGTAGGCCAATATCCCTGATCAACATAGATGCTAATATCCTAAACAAAATATTAGCAAATTGAATACAGCAATGCATCAAAAAGATCACTAACCATTATCAAGTAGGATTTATTATGGGAATGGAAGATTGGTACAACATTTGCAAATCAATAAATTGGATTCATCACATGCACAAAAGAAATGATCAAAACCAATGATCATATCAATAGATACAGAAAAAGCTTTTGATAAAATCCAGCACCCATTTATGTTCAAAACTCTCAGCAAAATGGGGATATAGGGAACATACCTAAACATAATAAAGGCCATTTATGACAAACCCACTGCCAATATCATACTCAATGGGTAAAAACTACAAGTGATTCCCTTAAGATTGGGAACAAGATAGGGATATCCACTCTCACCTCTCTTATTTGACATAGTAATTCCTATGGAATTCCTAGCAATAGCAGTCAGATAAGAAAAAGAAATAAAAGGCCGTTGAATTGGAACAGAAAGAAGTAAAACTGTCTATATTTGTAGATGATACAATATTATACATAAAGAACCCAAGAGTTCTACAAAGAAACTACTGGAACTAATAAATGAATTCAGCAAAGTAACAGGGTACAAAATTAATATACAGAAGTCAGTTGCATTTTTATATGCCAATAATGAACTATCAGAAAGGGAAATTAAGAAAACAATCCAATTCACAATTGCTTCAAAAAGAATAAAATACCTAGGAATAAACCTAACCAAGGATGTTACAGATCTGTACCTGGAAAATTATAAGACAAGAAAGAAAGAAATTGAAGAAGATACAAATAAATGGAAGCACATACCGTGGTCATAGGTAGGAAGAATGAACATCATTAAAATGTCCATACTACCCAAAGCAATCTATAGATTCATTGCAACTCCTATCAAGATTCCAATGACATATTTCACAGAACTAAAACAAATATTTCAAAAATTTATATGGAAATGCAAAAGGCCCCACATAGCAACAGTGATGCTGAGAAAGAAGAACAAAGTTGGAGGAATCATGCTACCTAACATTAAACTACCTGCAAGGCCAGAGTAATTAAAACAGCCTAGTACTAACAGAAAAACTGACACATAGATCAATGAAACAGAAGACAGAACTCAGAAGTAAACCCACACCCTAGAGTCAATTAATATTTGACAGAAGAAGCAAGTAGATACAGTGGGCTAAAGATAGTTTATTCAATAAATAATGTTGGGAAAATTGGACAGATACATGCAGAGAACAGAAACTGGACCACTTTCTTACACCATGACAAGAATAAATTCAAAATGTATCAAAGACTTAAATATTAAACCAAAAGCCATAAAAATCCTGGAAGAAAACATAAGCTGGAAAATCTCAGATATTGCTCATAGAAATTTTTTGTTGGATGTATCTCCCCAGGCAAGGGAAACAAAAGAAAAAAATTAACAAATGGGCTACATCAAGGTAGAAAGTTTTTGCACAGCAGAGGAAAACATCAATAAGATAAAAAGACAACCCACAGAATGGTAGAATGTACCAATGCATCTAATAAGGGGTTAATATCCAGTATTTAAAAAGTACACACAAAACTCAACAGCAAAAAACCCAACAACCCAATTAAAAAAATGGGCAAAGGACCTGAATAGACACTTCTCCAAGAGGACATACAGATGGCCCATAGACATACGAAAAGATGCTCAACATCACTAATCATCAGAGAAATGCAAATTAAAACAACAATGACATACCATCTCACACCTGTCACAATGGCTATCATCAATAAATCAACAAACAACAAGTGATAGCAAGGATGTGGAGAAAGGGGAAACTTTCACCCTGTTGGTGGGAATGCAGACTAGTATAGCCACTGTGGAAAGCAGTGTGGAGATACCTCAAAAAATTAAAAATGGATTTGTCTTTTGACCCAGTGATCCCACTTCCGGGAATATATCTGAAGGAACCCAAAACACTAATTTGAAAAAACATAAGCACCCCTATGTTGATTACAGCGTTATTTATGATCACCAAGATATTGAAGCAGCCCAAGTGTTCATCAATGAATGAGTGGATAAAACAACTGTGAGACATTTACACAATGGAATTCTGCTCAGCCATAAAAAAGAAGAAAATTTTACCCTTTGCAATAGTATAGATAGAGAACATTATGCTAAATAAGCCAGTCAGATACAAACAAATACCATATGATTTCACTCATTTGTGGAATCTAATAAAAAAACTGAACTAATAAGCGAAACAGAGATAGACTCATAGATGGAGAGCAGGATGACAGTAAGGGGGGCAGGGAGGTTAGGGGGTGGAGGATTTGAGCAAAAAGGAAAAAGGACTCATGGACATGGACAACAGTGAGGTGATTGCTAGGGGTAGGGGGGTATAAGGGAACTAAATGGTAATGGAAAAATACAATAAAGATTAAATTAAAATATAAAAATGAAATTCTGTGGCACAGCAAAAATTATATTTTTTGCCAACCTTACAAACAAATAGGTATAATTTTGATTCATTCACATGATACAGATATCATTGTATTGGCTGTTGTATTTTTTTAATTTGACAATCTAAGGAAAAAAGGCCAGTACCTTTGACTAAATAGTCAGGTATTTCATGTTTTAAAAATTATTATGGTGCACCAGTTGAAAATCGCTGTTCTACCAAAATGCAATGCAGTGCTTAAACACTCAGCTGCAGAGAATGAAACCCTGGGCATACATTCCTTTTATATTTACTATACTAAGTGATGTAACCTTTCTAAATCTGTTCTTTTAACCTATAAAATGGGAATGTTATCAGAAGCAACTTCATACTGTTATTATAGGCATTCAATATGATGGGCAGTAAACTTGGCATATGTTTGGTGTATACCTGGCATATGTCAGACATTTAAACAATGTTATTATGTTATTATGCTTGTAATAATTATTGCCATCTTCACATTTTAAGTGGCATGGTAAGATGCAGGCCAATAAAGTGATTTATCTTCTATAATTATTAATTCCTATGCAACTATAGTGTGGTAAGGAAAAAATTGAAGTCCTGCTATAAAACAGAGTTCTGCATATGCCTATTTTATCTTAGATAAATTTGTGTTCATTATAAATCTATCATGTGCTGAGCCTTAGAGTAATCCTCATTCAGGGTAATAGTAATAAAATCTGTTTATTTTCCATGGCTGCTATAATCTGTTACCTCTGGTTCAATCATTGAAAATAACACCTGCTTATTACCTCACAGTTGCTGTAGGTCACTTTTGAAGTCTGTGACCCAAATCTTCCAAGTCTCTTTTCCATCTACCATAAGATATTCACATGTCGAAGGATTCTCACATGAATAGTTTGGAGGATTATTCTGCTTGCTATGGAATAATAGTTACCTTAAAGTGCACTATGATGAGTCAGGAGGTAATATGTGTAAAGTTGTTTAACATAATATCAGTACAGTTAGTAGTTCTAAATAATATTATTTTTTATTTTCCTTCATTTTACTAAAATGTACTAATTTCCTAAAAAGATAGCTTCAACATGGAAGATAATTTATATAAAAGTATTTTGAAATTTTAGATTTATACAGATCAGTGTTTTGTGGTTATGGACTATGTCTGGTCACATGCCACAAACAGTGACGGGATATTGCACCAATCTGGGAGAGACTGCTGCATGTAGATATTCCAAATGGAAAATTACCCCTGGGGGATCATTAGATGGAGAACTCTGTGACCTGGAGTTCACTTCATTACAAATTTTCCAATAAAAAAACTAGGGGAATGTATAAATGATTCAGATTTCTTTGTTTTTCTGCCTTTTTTTTCCTCCCCTACTAAGCTATACTTTACAAATTTAGAAAACTTTGACATAAATTATTTATTTTCTTAGAACAGATACTATGACACTCATGAGGATTGTGCCTACATATGTAAAGCAATAATTAATTGATGTATTTTATTAATTTCTACATTATTATTAAGACCACAATATTTAAACGATCAGAGTTACAAGTTTATACATTTAGGAAAAAATGGTATTTCCTAAATGTATATTTTTATTTTAATGTCCTAACATTAGAAATACTCAGTGTATAATTTGAAATAAAAATAAAAACTAAGGGAAACTAAAATTTACTATAATTGCTTCACCTAGAGCAGATATGACCACATTTAACATGAATTTATTTCATGGTTATATTCATACTCTCTTACTTTAATACATAATTGTATTGCTTTCTGCATATTCTCAAAACATTTGTGAATATTCTTTGTGTGATTGCCCAATCTCCCACTGAAAACATTTTATTCCAATAATTTCATCTAATAATTATTTCCTCAGTGCCCAGGAAGTGCCTAGCACTGTTCAGAGATGGAGCTGAGAAAGCTAAGATAGGTCTGTCCTCCCCCAAAATTGTTGTGTGTGGGGTTGGGGGTGGGACACAAAGACAAAGAAGGAAGTATATCATGGTTTATTTCCAACTGTACCATTTAGGATAGTGCTATACATGTATTTCTCTAACGAGTATTCATATAAATTTTGCAGATTGTCTCTTTAAACTCCAAAATTGTTACAAGCAGGGAAACCATTTTTCCTTCTTGAACTTGCAGCTTTATGGTCAATGTCAATAACTGTTACTAATTTAGCTGGTTTATTAATGAATATTCAATTATCTTTGGACCTTTAAACAATTCAAGAATCCTGAATCTTCATTTTGTTCTACAATGTCAGGGAGGTAATAACCATAAATAACAATCACCTTCTTCGTGAGTACTCTAATCTTAATTACATGTTTGCTTCATGCACTCATCTAACTGGAATTTTATGATCCAAAAGTGATTTACAGCTATAAATTAAATAATTATCTGAGTTACGGCCAGGGCTACTGGGACTGGTGCTGTGAAATCTGATTAATCTTGTGGAGCTTAATGTCTCTTACGAATTGAAACCAGCTCAGGAATTCATAGCCTATTTTATTGTCTCCTCCAGCCTGGCCATTTAGCTCAGGAAAGTGCAAAAAAGAAAATGTATTATCTGTCTCAAACCTGTGGCAGCCAAGTGAGAAGATTTAGAAAGTCATAAAAATTACTCTAAAAAAAAGAGTATGGAAACAATTTGATCTGGGTGGTTTGGAAGAAATGGACCAGAATAACTCTCGTCCAGCAGTTCATGGAAATATCTGCTTTGTGTTGTACTTTCACAATGGCAGAGGACCATATGTTACTTCAAATTTGCTAACAAACAAAAATTTAAAAATTCAGTAGCCATCACCACTGCCCTCATCCTTTGTGCTTGAATTATTACAGTCCTGAAGAGAAAAAAACAAGTATTTTATGTGTGTGTATGTATGTATTATACTAGGCAAGAACAAAACAATATGCTAACATGTATTATAGGGACACATGCAAGGTGCTTTGGGAGCTCAGAGGTAAGAGAAAGGACATGCTATTTTAAAGGTTGAAGAGGTCTTAGAAACACCCAGGGCCTAAGTCCTCTCTTTTTAGAGTAGACTAAGGCTCAGAGTGATTGTGGCTTGTCCCATGTGACACTGCTGAGGTGATAACACCTGGCTATGCAACTGAATTCTAGATGCCATTTTCACTTGACTTTTCCTCTCCTTACTCTCTACTTCCCATCTGTGCAACTTACCTGCAAACTTCATATTTCTTCCGCTAAGAAAATTTTCTCGTATGCCAATACCTATCCTTTAATCAAGAGAGAAGCTTGTCTCATATTATTTTACCTTTCAGACTATTATCATTCATTATTTATTGTATATTTCTTAAGGTCTCATTAGAATATTGAGATGTCTATGAACAAGGTTAGCATTCTCTGATAAAATCAACTAACTACTAGGAAATACAATAATAATCAAATAAACCATAAATTAAATGATTGCACATGGTGATAAGTGCTGTGAAGGAATCCGAGAACTGACCTATTGGAGCTAAGGTTAGACAGTGTGTAGGAGATGGTTTAGTGAGTGTGGCCAGAGAAAGCCTTTGGTGGGAGATGGCCTTGTAAGAGATAGCAAATGAGGTGAAACTTTAAGGAAGAGAGGAAGTGCTGGCTGTAAAGTAGTATAATCATGTTTTTTTCAAACTTACTGCATCACCTCTAGCATTCTCTGCAAATGGCATATTATAGAAGTCCCCATGTGGGAACCTTCTCTGTACCTTAACACCAAAGTGCAAACTCACATGGCTGCAATAATCTTTTCCTTCTATCATATACCATGAAATGGGGGTCCTACCTGTTCTCTAACTATATCACAGATAAAGGAAAACATTGTTAACATATAAAAACTTGTTGATTTGTTATGTTCTGTCCTAATAAGTCTAATCCAACAAAATGTTGATCCCAATTCCATTGTTCAATGCATGCCTACTGTTGGTCTTCCACTTGTTCATCTACTCAAGAAACATATACTATACTAAGCACCTACAGTGTGTCTGAGACTGTGTGATGTTAGGTACTTGAGATCCATTGATGAGGAAGACAAACCAAAACCCCACCCTCTAGGATGTTACACCAACCATAGTAGTCCCTATTGAACTCTTCCCTTGTTCACGAAATGAGAGGTGACTCACTTATCATGGACTTTGTGCCTGCTGCTACTAAAATATTCCACCTAGTGACTATAATCATTGATGAGTCACTCTTCTGTTGGCTTCAGTTTTCCTCTTGGAAAGCAAGAGGTAAAGAGCATTATTCCTTCCTCCTTCAGAGTTTTGGGAGAGGATTACATGAGACCCATAAATATGAGAGTGCTGGTAAACTACAGATGGTTACACAAAAGCAATATAATATTTCTGTACAATGTAGTAAAGTGTCAGTAACTAGCATTCTTTATTCATACTCATTGGAAAGAATTGACCATGATCATCCCCACCAATGTTTACTTACATTACACGCGTTGTGTGTGTCTTTCTCCCTGATGGATCAGAGACAGGGTTTTTATAGACTATATTTCTCATATTCTTCAGTCAGAACAGAATCATGTGTTCTGTACCATCAACTCACCCCAAGATTGCTAGAATAATCAGAACCACTAGAATTGCAGAAACAAGACATATTCTGGATGTAAGTGTTTGTTTTATTATATCCTAGATAGACATATATTTTATATGTTATTTCCTTTTTATGAATTGTTTCTACAAAAAGAGATTACAAATAACTTTCCATTTTTTTCCTTTTTTCTATTTTCTCCAATAGTGTTCATGCCAACAAGAAAATAATGATTCTTTTCAATAAGAGAAAACTACATTACACGGGGATGTGTGTCAGTGAGGTTTGACCTTTATTGACAAGGACGCTATGCCACTGTGTACAGTCCTTGCTAACTTCTTTTGAGATGGCCTAAGGAGTAATCAAATGCAAAGTGGCATAGAGAGGTAGTCTCCACATGTCAAGCGTGTCACAAAGCTTGTGATATCGCTTTCTTTCAATATAGATTTTTTACCATCCCCAAAAAACTTTACCAAGATTCAATAAAACTTTCTGTAAATTAAGCCAGTTGATGAACTGATCAACTAAAAACAAAAACCTGGCATAGAATAAACAAATCTCATTTTCTGGAGCAAATTATTTCTTCTAGTCCTCCCCCAGAATTGATCATTATTAAATTTACTGTATGGCATTTCCAAAAAACCTCAAAACCACACATGACAAGCAAAATGTTTCTAGCTTGGGGAAGGTCACACTCAAGAGTTTGAAAGCAGTTTATTATTTAGTCTAATGATTTCCACTAGGGTAAGTCTAATTAGGTTGAAAGTAAAAGTTTTGCACATTTGATTTGTATATAGATTAGCATGAAAATATTACATTAATTTAATTAGCTTGCTAGATTTTCAAAAGTGATTTGGGTTTTTTTGGTTCTAATTTCTAATAATTGTGATAAATATTTATGGATACCCTTGCTTATGTTCTTCTTGGTAATCAACACATCAGCCAAGAGCAGACAAACAAGAGATGACAAAGCTAACTGTCAATTTTTGTCACCAAAGTTTGATTGATATCTCCTTTCTGTTCTACTAGCCTAGTTCTGGTCTTGTAAAATCCTATATACATACTTGTTAAAACTCCTAACTGGTCTCTATTGGGCTTTCTATCTTTTACTGTATCCTACACAGAATTGCCACATTAATCTTAATAAAACACAGAACATAGTGTCAACTCAGCATGATGGCAAGATCTTCAATAATCTAGTCCTGATTCAGTCCACTAATCTTTATTCACCCGTTCCTAGACTAATGAGGTACTCTGCTGCTCACACATTCACATATTCCTGTTTATGTGCCTTTGCTTGCTTTGACTAGAATGACATTGGAATCATCTCCACCACTGATCTTCATCTCAATCTAATCTCTGATTATGGGTATTTGAATAGACAGAGTGCTCTGTGAACATTGAATAATACTGCAAAGACCCTTTAGAATAAAATTTATGTGGTGTAAAATCCATCTTCGAACTTGTCCTGCCTTTTATTCATTCCTTATTCCTTAACAACATTCAAAATTCAAAACCATGCCCATATTATTAACTTTGATATCACATGTCTTTTATATGCTAGTTTTTGTGTGTAGTTAAAGGAATAAACAATCTTTTATGATATTGGACAGATAGATATGCTTAAATCTTTCCTTACCTTTATCCAGAACATTCATCTCTTTGCATAATTATTTGTTTCACAAAGATTTACCCCATTTTTTTCTCCTTCAAGTTTAGGTTTAGGTGACATTTCTTCTGGGAATTATTTCCTAAGGACACTTAGGCAGAGTTAGGTATTTCATGGCATCAATGGATATATTTGCATCATTGTACTTACTTTAAACTCTTTTTCTTTGACTTTCCTGACATTGTAAATTCCTTGAAGGCATGGATGCTTTCATATCAGAATTTTCAGTATCAAATAATCAAACATAAGGCCTGGCATCAAATAAGGCATAAAATCAATGTTAATCTAAATGATGGATTTATTCAATATAGATATCTATTCCCTAATTATCACTTGTGATCTAGCCCACAAATGACACTTCTGTGAAGTCCTATTTTTGTCCTTTTGAAAGTGCTCTCTTTCCTCCAAACCCCCACAAAATCTCTTTGACAGAGTTCATGGCTTTCTTCTCTTAAGTATCTCAAATTACAGACATGTTTATTTTTACACATGAAATTGTGAAATATTTTAGTAAGCACTGTGTTTAATTCTTTTTCATACTGTCCTATTTCCCTCATCCTGGCACAGATTGGTAACATAATAGGCATTCAAAAAATTCTAAATGAATGGATGGTTAGGTGCTGCAAACCATTTTTGAACTAGATCTACTGCATACTACATAAGCTATTTGGAGAGTTGGGAAGTCATCTAACCCAAATTCAACTTGATGATGCAATCATTGCACATATCACAGAGAAGCAGCTTCCAGAGTCCATAGTATGGGTGATGAGGTAGGAGGTGGTAAAGTTGACATGGAACACTGGTGGTGGAATTGTGGTTTATGTTATGCCACTTTGTAGTTTTCTACAACCATTTTTATATTTTTAAATTCATGATGGCATGGATGGAACTGGACAGCATTATGCTAAGTGAAATAAGCTCACCTATAAGTGAAACCTAATCAACAAAACAAACCAGCAAGAAAAATATAACCAGAGACATTGAAATAAACAACAAACTGACAGTAACCAGAGGGGAGAGGGGGAGAGGTAACAAGGGAAAGAGGAAGGGTCATCAAGGAACATGTAAAAAGGACTCATGGACAAAGCCAAAGGTGGGGGAGGATTGAGGGTAGGAGGTGAGGGTGGGTAGAACAGGGAAAGTGGTGGTGGGGAAAATGGAGACAACTGTACTTGAACAACAATTAAAAATGCAAAAAAAATAGATTACAGTTTATATTCATTATTATTTGGTATTTGGCATTTGGTAGCATAGTGGTTAAAACAGTCATATGTACTTTACAAAGTGTTTCCCCTGATATTTCTGGTACTGAACTGGGACCAAACATAGTTATCACCATATCATTGACTCCATTTCCTATGCTGTACTTCATATCCCAACAAATATTTCATAACTACCAATTTGTACCTCTAAATCCCTTTGTTTTTTTTACCCACCTCCCAACACCCTTCCCCTCTGGTAAGCAATAGTCTGTTCTCTGTATCTATGAAATTGTTTCTGTTTTGTTTGTTCATTTATATTGTTCTTTAGATTCTACATATAATTGAAATCATGTGGTATTTGTCTTCCTCTGACTGACTTAATTCACTTAGCATAATACCTTCTAGATCCACCCATGCTGTCACAAATGGTAAGAGTCTGTTCTTTGTCATGGCTGAGTAATATTCCATTGTGGAAATGTAACACCACTTTTTTATCTACTCATCTATTGATGGGCACTTAAGTTGCTCCATAGCTTGGCTATTGTAAATAATGCTGCACTGAACATAGTGGTGCATATATTCTTCCAAATTTGTGTTTTGGGTTTCCTCAGATATATACTGAGTAGTGGAATCACTGGATGATAATGCAGTTTATTTTTAAATTTTTGAGAAAACTCCATACTGTTTTCCACAATGGCTGCACCAATCTGCATTCCTATCAACAGTACATGGCAATTCTTTTTTTTTCCATATCCTCACCCACACTTGATGTTTGTTGATGTATTGATGATTGCCATTCTGACAGGTGTGAGGTTATATCTCATTGTGTTTTAATTTGCATTTCTTTGATGATTAATGATACTGAGCATATTTTGTATGTCTATTGACCATCTTAGAAAAGTGTCTATTTAGACCCCTTTTTCATTTTTTAATTGGATTGTTTGTTTTTTTTTGGTGTTGAGTTGTATGAGTTCTTTATAAATTTTGGATATTAACCTCTTATCAGATGTATCATTGGTGAATAAACTCTCCCATGCAGTGGGTTATGTTTTCATTTTGTTTATGGTTTTCTTTGCTGTGCAAAAATGTTTAATTTTATTATAGTGCCATTTGTTTATTTTTTGTTTCCCTTTTTGAGATGATATATCAAATATCAAGAAAGAAAAAAAGTATTAAGATAAACCTCTCAGATTTTACTGCATATATTTTCTTCTTGGATTTTTATAGCATCAAGTATTACATCTATCTTTTCTTAATGAATTTATTGGAGTGACATTGGTTTATAAAATTATATGGTTTTCAAGTGTACAACTCAACAAAACATTATCTTCACACTGCATCGTGCACCCATCACCCTAGGCAAAGGAAAGTCTCTTTCCATCCCTATTTTCCCCCTTTGCCCACCTCCACCTAACCCCTACCCCCTGTTCCCTCTGGCTAACACAACACTGTTGCCTGTTTCTATGTAAATATATATAGAAACAGACTACACACACACACACACACACACACACACACTTGCTTAATTTCTTCTAACCCCTTCACCTTCTTTCACCCAGCTCCCTAGCACCCTCCCCTCTGAGAGCTGTCAGGCTGTTCTATGTATCAATGCTTGTGTTTCTATTTTGTTTGTCAGTTTATTTTGTTCATTAGATTCCATGTATAAGTGAAATCATATGGCATTTGTATTTCTTTAATCCATTTTAAAATGGTGGTCTAGTTTAATTTTTTTGCATGTATCTGTCCAATTTTCCCCAAACCACATATTGAATAGACTGTCTTTGCTCCATTGTATGTTCTTGCCTCCTTTGTCAAATATGAATTGATCATATAGGTATGGATTTATTTCTGAGTTCTCTATTTTATTCCATTGATCTCTGTGCCTGTTTTTATGCCAGTACCTTGCTGTTTTGATGTCTACAGCCTTGTAGTACAGTTTGACATCAGGTGGCATGAATCCTCCAACTTTGGTCTTCTTTCTCAAGATTGCTGTGGTTATTTAGGATATTTTGTTGTTTTATATCAGTTTTTGAAATATTTTTTATAGTTCTGTGAAATATGTCATTGGTATTTTGACAGGAATTGTATTGAACCTATAAATTGCTTTGGGTAGTGTGGATATTTTTAAAATGTTAACTCTTCCTTTCCATTAGCATGGTATATGCTTCCATATATTTGTATATTCTTCAATTTCTTTCTTTGGTGTCTTACAATTTTCCAAGTATAAGTCTTTTACATCTTTGGTTAAACTTACTCCTAGGTATTTTATTCTTTTTGAAGTGGTTGTAAATGGGATTGTTTTCTTAGATTATCTTTGTGATAGTTCATTGTTAATATATAAATGCAAATAATTTCTAAATATTTATTTTGTGTCCTGCCACTTTATTGAATTTAGTTCAATTACAGTAGGTTTTTTTTTTTGGTGGAATCTTTAGTGTTCTCTATGTACAATATCATGTCATCTGGAAATAATGACAGTTTACTTTTTTCTTTTTAAATGGGTGTTTTCATTTTTTCTTCCTGTCTGATTGCCATGGCTAGGGCTTCTAGTATTATATTAAATAAGACTGGTGAAAGTGGACATCCCTGCTTTGTTCCTGGTCTTAAGGGCAATGCATTTAGTTTTCCTTATTGAGCGTTATGTTAGCTGTGTGTTGCCTTAATTATGTTGAGATATTTCACTATATTTCCACCATTTTTTACTATAAATGGGTGCTAGAGTTTTGTCAAAAGCTTTTTCTGCATCTATTGATATGATCATATGATTTTTGTTCTTCATTTTGTTTATTTGTATCACGGTATTTGATTTGCGGGTATTGTACCAACCTTGCATATCTGGAATAAATCCCACTTGATCATGATGTATGATCAATCTTTTTGATGCAATGGTGGATTCTGTTTACTAATATTTTGTTGAGGATTTTAGCATCTATGTTCATCAGGGATATTGGTCTACAATTTTCTTTCTTTGTAGTGTCTTTATGTGGTTTTGGAATTAGGATAATGCTGGCTTTATAGAATGAACTTGGGAGTCTTCTCTTTAACTTTTGGAATAATTTGATAAGACTAGGTGTTAGTTCTTGTATGAATGGTTGGTAAAATTCCCTGTGATGCCATCCAGTCCAGGGTTTTTGTTTGTGGGAATTGTTTTGATTACTGCTTTGGTCTGTTTTGGTTTGTTTGATTAATTAGTCTGTTCATATTTTTCTGTTTCTTCTTGATTCAGTTGGGTAAGTGTATGTTTCTAGAATTTACCTATTTCTTCCAGATTGTCTAATTTATTGACATATCTATCATGTTCAATTTACAACTATTTTTTAACATCACCCTAACTGAAGGCCATTGAAGCAAAAAAAGTGCAAGTTATTTTTGGTGGATTCCTTTTCAGTTTCTAAAGTGAATCTTCACTGAGTAACAGCCATGTCCTAGGTAGTAGCTAGACATGGGGGATACAGGATAGAAAACTAGAAAATTATTTTAGAGAGATAATCGTATTTTAACAATAAAAACCTTGTGTCTTACTAATCCTGGGTCACAGAGGCTGATGGGGCTCAGTGGTTGAGTACTGTCCTGCGAATCAAAGGGCCACTGGTTTGATTCCCAGTCAGGGCACATGCCCGGGTTGCAGACCAGGTTCCCAGTAGGAGGCATGCAAGAGGCAACTGCACATTGATGTTTCTCCCTCTCTCTTCCTCTCTCCTCCTCTCTAAAAATAAAATACAATCTTAAAAAAAAGAATTTTAGCCCTGGCTGGTGTAGCTTAGTGGATTAAGTGCGGGCCTGTAAACCAAGAGATCACGGTTCGATTCCCAGTCAGGGCGCATGCCTGGGTTGCAGGCCAGTTCCCAGCAGGGAATGCACAGGAAGCAACCATACATTGATATTTCTCTCCCTCTCTCCTTCCCTTCCCCTCTGAAGATAAATAAATAAAATCTTAAAAAAAAAAGAATTTTATGTCAAGATATAAAATTAAGAAATAATGAATTCCTATGTTCTGATGCATTATCTTCTTTCCCAAATAATGATTTCATCTGCCCAGAGGTGGAAAATCAATACACAAAACTTTTGTTGCAAATGTGAACATTTTCCAGTGAGAATCAGGATTATACTAAAGAAGAAAAGGTTTTTATGATTGAAACTTGTCAGCAGTCAGCTACTGCCATATGATCTTCTAGACAATTCAAGGGATGTATAGTGAAAGTTAGTATCAAATTGTAGATGTTTTTGGTATTTAAGAAATGAATCTTAGACTCATTGGCAAGAAGGCTTCATAAGAACAAACTCTTACGTCTCAAAACAGATTATTAAGTAAAATAAATATATCTAATCATGTAATACTACTTTATAAATTAATTTTCTTACTGAATCCTGATAGTATATACATCTATAATATATAATATGTATATTTTACATTGTATAAAAAGTTATGTGATATATAATGTTATATATATTTTCCCTTAGCATCTTGTTATTACTGTTGTTCTGTTAAAAATAATAATTTTATGTAGATTCCTGACCATGAAGGAGTTGCAAAAAACACATGTGTGAAAATCTGCTGTACACAATTCACAACTAGAATAAAGCATATGTGGATAATTGAGGAACAGGTATATCGGACATGGTGAACATCTGTTGGGAGCACAGATGTTAACTGCTCTTTGGAAAAAGACAGCATATTAATTTATAGCAATTATTTCAAATGGTTGGAAGACTTCGGGTTGACAAGACACATTTGTTTTCTTTTACCTTACTTTATTTCTTTTTTTAAGTCAGCAGGTATTCCATGGAAATATGCAAGCAATTCACTGTGGGAAACAGACAGGCTCATCACTTAGAGCCCTCACCTTGACATGTTGGTGATATGAAAGACCTGAGAGCAGTCAGTCTGCCCCAGCCTGACTTAGCTAGCCCTAAAGTGCTGTGCATGAATGTAAAATAGCACAAATTATGGAAGAGAAGCTGGCAATAACAACGATAATAAGAATAACTCATCTTTACATACTGTTTCTTCTTATTTTATATAGATTAACACATTCCATTCTTACAACATCTATGTGAGGTAGGTGGTATTACAATCCCTACTTTATAAACAAGGGAACAAAAGGACAGATAGTTAAGTGAACAGAAATTGTACCTGGTAGAGCTAGGGATCAACTCAGAAGTCAGGTCTTGAGAGGCTGTGCTCTTAACCACTGAGCTTTAACTTCATGCACATGAATGAATATGCTTGTATGCAATGGGATATGCATATTTGGATATAATATGTGTATGTCTATAAGTGTGTATAAGAGATATACAATTGTGATATATTCTCCTTTGCACATCTTCTTCTGAGTACTTTTCCTAAAATGTGGTACTAGATTTCAATCAATGTAAATAATAATGCATTTATTTTTTCAGTCATTTATATGAATTGTTTGAATACTGTAAGACCTGTGTGGGTGGTGAATGGATTCATCAGTAAATAAATGAATCAATTAATAGATGCCAGAATATAATAATAAAAATATGAGTAATTGAAGAATGAAGAAATGAATTTATTTCTAATTCAAGAAATGTTTATTAAGTATCAATTCTAGTTCAGAAAAAGAAGAAGAAGGGGAGAAACCCTGAGTTCATGAAATTCAGTGAAGTAGTTTGAGAGACACATGGCAAGAACTACCCAAGCCTAGTAGAATGTTATAAAGAAAAACTGGTTTGAGAAGAATGGATTTATTAATCCAAAGTGGTACACAAGTCTGGCTGTATATCAGCATCAACTGCAAACCTATTTAAAAAGATCTGTTCTCAGTGCCGCATTCTAAGTATATTGAATCCACATCTTGAGGGCTGAAAGCTGGGTATGTAAAATTGTCCCAGGTTATTCTAATATGCAGTGACATTTGAGACCCACTGGTCAGACAAAGGGAGAGCTTTTATGAAGGAGACAATTTTCTGGTTGAGTCTTGATAGGTCTGTAGGCTAGAACAATGTGAGGTGTTAGGGATAAGTATGAGGACAGAACAGGAGGAGGGAGGGCTGATGGGGAAGGAAATGTGAGGCAGAGAATTGCTAGGTACAGAGAGACTTCTTGGCAGAAGAGTTTTATGGCTTACTCTGCTTCTGCAGCCTTCTGAGCCCCTGGAATCTTTCTGTTTCATGCTACTGACTGCTCCGTTTGCCAAACAGGGATTAAAATACTCAGCCAGGCTACAGTGTTCTGGACTTATTTAGGGTAATGGCCTTTATCGATTGAGGTTCCCTGCCTGCAGGCCTCATAGGACGTTTCAGCTTCAACTTTGACTTCAGACTCATACTTCCCCAAATAGCTTCTAAATGGATTTTAAAATGCTCCATCTAAATTACTTAAAGGCTTACCTCAGCCACCCCATCAATTTTGAGAGAATGAGCTTTTGCCAACAATCAAGATTTTGTTGCACTTTGCAGCCAAGTCAAAGCTACAGCCCTTGCCCTAAGGAGTTTACCTCTGTGAAGTAGGTGTGACTGGGTACTTAAAAATACATAAAATACTGTAATTTGAAATTGAATGTGGAAATGCTGACTCTCTCCCTGTCTTTAGAGCTGTTAACTAATTTACCATGCCTTTTATACTATTTCAGTATGACTATACAGTAGCTGTAATATCTCGTGTTGCTCACACTAGAATTTTGTACAGTGAATCATCTGAAGATCATTAGATGTTTTTACTCTTGTCCCTGTTGAATAATAATTATAATAAGTAATGATTTTAATAGCTAGTACTGCTGAGCATATGCTGTGTACTAATCAATTGTCTTACCACTTTCTATTAATTTATTAAATGTTCTGAACAGCCTTATGAGAGAAACAATTTATAATTTTCAACTTATAATGATGAATTTGACTCACAGAGAAGTTATGTAACTTGTCCAGGGTCTCTGGGCTTTTATAAGGCAGATCTAGAATGCAAATATAAACAGTCTGGTTCCACAGCCTGTGTGCTTAATATAAACCAGACATGATTTGTATCTTAGTTCTCACACTCTGAACATTTTGACATTATAAATAAATAAAAGAATTTTGCACAGTGTTTATCAGATTCCCTTGTACATAGTAAGTAATCAATATACATTAGGGAAAATGCTTATAACAATAATTTGTAAATGTTTAAAAAAGAAGAAATGGCTTTAACTTTTGAGTAAAGTGCCATGTTTCATTTTTTGAGTTCTACAATCATAGATGCTCACAAAAGCCCTGAATTACACATACAACAGGTTCATTTTAATAGATATGGAATTGAGAACATAAAGCAATTAAGTTATTGGTCTCAAGTTCACCACCAAGAAGTGGTGGAACTGGAAATTGAACCATGATTAACTTGGGTTTTTTTCTAAGAAATGGCCTTCCTTCTGATAGCTGGATAGTGAACTCCTCAATTTTAGACTGGCACAGTTAAGAGGACTTTCTTATGCACAATTGAAATATGTCATGATCTTTACATTATACAACATAAAAGATTCACAGAATATTTAATTAATGTACAGTGGAGGAGCAATTGAAAGAATAACATCAAAATTAATTAGTTAAATTGCTAAATATTTACCTATGGTTACCAAAGGAGCTGCATGTGAGTGTAATTCTCAAACTAGGAAATTAAAAAATAAAGCATTACAGAGAAAATGAGGATGTTAATGACTCCCCAACACAGACAGCTCAATTACATAGAATACAAACAATGATGTGTCAGTAAAGATGTATGACTCAAGCGTGGAGTCTAGGCGTGAGTGTGAGTACTTAGATGTAGCAGTACCCATCGTGGGACAAGACATTTGTTTGCTTTCTGGCACTGAGTCTGGAGATGCTTCCAGAGCTATAAACTGGTGAGACTGGCAATATATACATGTATGTGTATATATAGTCCATCCAGAAGGTATTCAGTCAGGTAATATGAAAAATAGAGACATTTATTGAAGAAGATACAAGAGACATTGTACATAGGACAATGACAACTCAGTCCCCTTCAAAGTAGGCACCTTGGGATCTCACACAGTTCTCCCAGTCTCCATCAGCTGCCCCATCATATTTTTCTGAATCTCATTGATGGTCCAAAATCTCTTTCCTTCCTTTCTTTCTTTTTTTCCCACATTTTTTATTGTTGTTCAAGTACAGTTGTCTCCATTACCCCCCACCATCCCCCCCACCCCAGCCATCCCCACCTCCCACCCTCAATCCTACAACCCTTTGGCTTTGTCCTTGTGTCCTTTACACATATTCCTTGACACCCCTCCCCACCATTATCCCATCCCACCTCCCCTCTGGTTACTGTCAGTTTGTTCTTAAGTTGATTTTAGTTTTGGGAAAAGCTAGAAGTTGCCAAATGCCCAATCTGGGCTGTAAGAGCCTGAGTCACATGGGTGATTTGATGTTTCACCAAAACACACTGTACAAGATGTGAATGCATGAGTGGGTGCATTGTCGTGATGAAGCTGCCAATCACCAGTTGCCCATAGCGGTGGCCTTCTGAATGATGCGAAGTTTCTGTGGAGGAATGTTCGAGCTTAATGCAAAATTTGAGGCAGATTCATTGCTCTATATGCTTAGTCATCTTGAATGTGACAACCACATAGTACACATGCTCACTCAACAGCATCTTCTGCCTCCACTGACTAGTACAATGAAGTCATCATTGTTCACACATACACATTCCAGTCCACTCTCCTTGGCTGCCAGGTTACATTGATGTTGCACAAACCATTCTCATTATATTAACAGTGGCTGGAGTTTTTCTGGACAAGCATCATACACATGTGTATACATATATAATCATATATAGGAATATAAATTATATATATAAATACTAGAATATACATATATTCTAATAAAATACCTAAATAGCTTAATAAATTATTCTTTCATGTGGATATGATATGAACACTGAACTGTAAGTAGCACCACCGAATATGTATCACTTTTTAATACTTTAAAACACTGTTCTAGGTATTTTATAATATAGTTTCTTTTAACCCTTACAATAATCCTATTTTCTCCATTTTTCAATTAAAGAAAATACTATTCTGATAGCTTATTATCTTTCTTTGAGCTGACATAGTGAACATTAGATGTGATCCCATCTCCTGTTCATGCTTCTTCTGTAGTTTTCCACATAGTCTCCAAAGAAACAAAAGATTTAAAATAAATCTTACAATTTGGAAAAAAGATAACATGCATACTATCTCCCTGTTTAAATACTATTTCATAAAATCAAGAGTAACAACAAAGCCTTACCTTGTTTACGTGTTACAACATATCCCCCTGAGGGTCCCAGACACGGGCCATGGTGCACATAAGCCAGGTCACAGGATCTGTGTATTCATTACACCTCCTGATGTGACCCTGCCCTTCCTCTTCTGATAGGGCTTCTCCGACAGCAAGTAAGTGAAAGTGGCATTATTACAAACATAGTCTTAAATATCTTTGAATTTGCGTACTGGTATATTTTTATTCATTAACAAGCACTGGTACTTAATGAAGCGTATCTTGCAGTTTGGTCTCTGAATTCTGCCAGGGCATGTGTGTCACGCTTTTTTGAAAAGCAGTTGCTTTATTATAAAACTTGACAAATTTGTGGTTGTGGTTGTCAGGCTTTGTGTTTATTTGGTTCGTTGATTGGTTGTTTTGATTTGGTTCATTATTAATGTGGATGGTATACTTTTCTTTTGATTTTATTATATGTTCCTTGTCCTATTTCTGGGAGATTCTGATCAGTAAATAAGGACAAGTCCCCAAAATTTGTATTGGTAAAAATGTCCAGCCAGGTTGGGAAACGACTCCAAACACAAGTTCATCTTCTTTACTACAAAATGCCAACAATGACTCTTCTCCATCTTTCCCTTTTGTCTATACAACAGTGTCTTCTTCCATTACATAACAAGCAGTAAAAACACGAGGTTTCTGGTCCTTAGAAGCTTCATTTTGTACTTGCTCCTATAAAAGATGAGCGCAGTTACACAAAAATGGCTCGGTCATTCTTAAATTGTCAGGTCTTTGCTCTCTCAGAATCCTTTACCACAGAAGAACATTCATATTTTTTCCAGTACCCCTAATAATAATAATATTAAAAGTAAAATAAATAAAATAAAATAAAATAAAATAAAATAAAAAAGAGTCTTTGTGACTCTAGTTCACTACCAACTTTAATTCATAACTGTCAGTATTAATTCAGGCCTAAGGCCCCTAGGAAAGATAACAGATGCCTAGACTGTTTTTTCCCTTCTACATTTGATTTTGTCATGTTTCATCAAGGTTTGCTAAATCTATTTAGTCCAGATTCCAGCCCGAGGCATGTTTAAATGTGTTAGTTTAATAGTTTGTCACCTCTTCATTCTTTATGGAGGACAGATAGTTTTATATTAAAAAACACACACAAAGTGTTTCCTGACAAGGAAGAGATTGATTCTGGGAACCTCCATCACACACACAAAATTTATTTTTTTCATTTTGTCCTGAAATCTCAAAATGCTTAATGAAATGTATCTGTAGGGATCCCCCTTGAAATATACTGATATGGAAGGAATGTTTACAATATTTCTCTTCCTATATCTCAGCCTATGAGTTAGAAAAGATTATACAAATCAGGAGATTGTCATGAATCCAGAATAGAAGGTCCAGGAAGATGGTATTAGAGCTAGACCTGAGAAATCGGTGGGGCTAACATTGCTGAGCAGTCTAATCTCAGAGAAGTCACTCCGCAATTCCCGAACCCCAATATTTTTATTTCTAAATGGGCGTAATAATATGTTATAGGTTATTGAGGAGGTTAACTAAGGTAAAAAATATTGTCAAAACATAATTTAAATAGTTAGAAACAGACTTTTATACAAATGTAGAATGAAAATGTGTTAAGAACTTATTCAATATCATTAATAAGGAAACTTGAAAGATGATAAAACTTGTACCAAGACCAGTTGAACAGCTGTGTATTTACATGAGTTTTATTTAAATAAAGAATGTTAGACTAAGATTTTAGGTTAGATACAAAAAATGATTAAAGTTATTCAGGACCATAAAATTACACCCTTTGGGTCACCTTCACTAGCTGGCATAAATCTGAGAGTTATGTAGCTCCACAGTATCTGAGCTTGATTAACTAGGTCAGATGCAGATATATCATCTTAGAGTTGTGCTTCTAAGAGTGGTCCAGGACCTTTGGGAGTCTTCATGGCCTTTCAGAAGGTCACAAAATCAAAATCATTTTCCTAACAATACTGAGATTTTATTTGCTTTTTTTACTCCCATTCACTCATGAGTGGAATTTTCCAGAGCCTATATGATGTATTATATTGTAACAGATTGAATATAGAAATAGAAGGAGACTCCAGCTGTCTTTTCTTCAGCCAGACATTGATGAGATTTGTAAAAGTGTAAACCAATGCTACTGCTTTCACAAATTTTATATTTGTTTTGGAAAATGTATTTTCTTTACAAAAACATGTAGTTTACATTGGCTTGCAATGAGTTTATTATGTTTATGTTAAAATTAATAAATAAACATTTAAAATTGTCAGTTTAGATTTCTAGTATGGTAAAATCAATATACGTAACAAACCTTCTTTGGATTGATAAAAGAGTGTAAAAAAGTCCTGAGACTAAACAGTTTGAGAACTGCTGCCCTAGAGAATTAAGTAAAATTGGGTAGACTTATTAAATAATATGCAAATGTCATGTTTTCTTCTATTTTGCCTGAATTCCACATTTTGGACATTTCTAAATGAAGTTAAGGGTATAATGAGTTACCTGCTACAAGATCAATATTGTTTCCCTTCTCTTCTTCTAACTTTTTTTAGGTAGAAGAGTCTGTTTACAAATTGACCGTCAGTTTGAGTCTAAAGTAGAATAATATAGGGGAGAGTCCTTCTTTGTTTGGAGCAATTCAGATCTCTCCCAGTCATCTCGTGCTGATGGCTAAATTTTGAGCTCCTGAGAAGAGAACACCTGTGGCCTTTGCACAACTGTAAAATATTTGTGTTCACTTTTGTTTAATAATTCTTTCTGCCAGTGATTTTGGTGAAGGCAGGAAGTCTGTTTGGTTCACTACTGTAGCCTTCCATTCTGTGTCTTTGTTCAGTGGGGAAGAGGCTCTGATTACACAGAGAAAGAGAAATCAACCCGAATGGAGTAAGATGAGAGAATAGCTGGAAGTGCTAAAAAATAATAAAAGGACACTGAGGAGCTTGGGTATTAAATATGGGAAAGAGGATAAAGAGTATGAAGTTCCATTAAGCTGTCTGAAGTCATTAGCTTATTTCATTAACACATTTGCTTTCTCAATCATTGATTATTTGTCTAGTAGCCATCGCACATGAAGGATTTTTAAGTAATAAATGACATCAGTTCTGATAAGTCAAAGTAAAACCTCTTATAAATTAGAGTTGATATTTCAGTTAAGGCTATGAAATATGCAATTTTGAAGTGAGATAGCAATTACAATGTAAAAATATAAAACAGTTTGGAAATCTTATTATAGACTTTATATAAATCTGAAAAAAATGTATATGGGAAACTAGCAGTATTTCTTCTTAGCAAAGGTAATGTTTTATTATATATTCTATGCCTGATACCTAACACAAAATCTGGTATGAATTTAATGCTTCTGAAATTCTTCCATTCTCATATTGTGTAGTGAACAAGTGAAATTTTAAAAAGGAATGAGGATTAGTGCAAAGAATATTTCTCGATGTAATCATCATCATCTTCATCTCCATGATCACATTGGCTATATTTGTTGAATTCCATATGCACTCTAAGTGCCAAACATTGCATGATGTGATTTGCGTACATTATCTCAAATTATCTTCACAATCCTTCAAGGTATGAATACTGTCTCATTTTCAGATGAAGAAAGTGATGTTCCTTTCTTCATCTGAATATTCCAGGAAGTTCCTTTTAAAGGTTGACAGAAGGATTTAGTGTCTGTAACTGAAGAGATTCATCTGATAGCAGTGTCTGTCCTATATTCACTAAATCACATTATATTAAAAAAAAACAGATGTTGTATCCCAGCTATACAAGCTGTTTTTTAAAAAAAGCTGTAAGTGAATGAGAGCAAGGTAGATGTATATTAGAAGGAGTAAAGCACAGTTATGATCCTCAGATGTGCAAGACTCCATTGCTCCAATGATACTCAAATTTTCAATATTGTCAGAACATTCTAATGTGATTAAAGCTGTTTACTAATTTTAAGCACACATATATCAACATGTGGCCATTCTTTGGGGCAAATGCTTTATTTTTTGCTTGTTAGACATTATAGACAAGGTTCTGGCCTTTTGAATAGACTACTATATTTGTGTTGAATTGAATTCATAATTTTTCAATATGCCAATCAAATACTCAATTTTAAGGAAAAAACAGCAACATTTCTTTATTAGACATTAAAAATCAAATGTAAATCTTCTACTGTAGATTTTTACGTAATGAACATTAGCATTTGGGGTTATTCTTACTTATCATCTGTTCTTAATGAGACAAGAGAAACACTAAGTTAACAAAGTAATCATGCTCTAGCCTATAAAGAAACATAAATACACTCCCTATTGTCATGTTAATGTGGTGATGATTTATATTTCATTTATTAACTACATAAAAAAGAGAGTTAAAATAAATTTCTTTATGCTCCATCACTAAATCCTCCTGTACATGTCATTAAAATTAAGTATAGAAGGAAATTCATAACTATATCAGAAATTGAGTTCAATTAGGGGCTCATTATGAAGAAACAGTGAAATTGATTTGCAACTGTATCTTTTGGGGCTTACATTTTCTAATGTTAATAATAAAATCTTAAATCTGACAAGCAGAGTCTTTAAAGTCCTTCATAGGAAAAATTATTCTTTTCTTCAAGAATGTATTATCTGCAACTAATTCTCTGCTGCTACCAAGATTTGTCATGTCCAAGAGATTAATGACATTGAATATAAACTTGTTGGCTGACAGCAGTTACCATGATCCACATTCTAAGTAGATTTGTGTGTCATAGTATTGTTCTTTTATGTCTGAAAAAAGTTTTCCTAAAAATAGCAAGTATCACCTTTAGAAGATGGGTTTTTGTCTATTGTGTAAACTGTTTCCTATTGACCGCAGTTGGTCCAATGTGATACTATGGTAAAAAAGCTTTGAAAATACAAGCTAGTGGAGAATAGGCATGTACAATGTAGCATGGGATTCTGGTTAACTCTCAGTAGGGGGTCAAGATGCCCGTAGCATTAGTTCAAAGAAGGTCATGCAGTTGATACCAGGAATCATAAGAGATTCAGCCAGCTTGCTTGATACAGATTCTGTACTCAAAGTCTGTGCGGCCTTCAAGAATTGGACTAGAATGTAGGCATGTCCACCATCTCCACGTGTTAGTTTTCTATTTTCATTACCAAAAACTTTAAGTCTTAAGACTCCTACTTATCATTTCAAGCTCTGCATGTCAGAAGTCCAGCACAACACAGCTAGGTTCTCAGCCCAGGGTCTCACAAAGCTGAAATCAAGGTGTCACCTGGGCTGCGGCTCTCATCTAGGGCCCAGAGTCCTCCTCCAAGGTCAAGTAATTCTATTAATAGGCAGAATTCAATCTTTCTTATGCTTTACATATGGCTCTCTCCATCTTCAAGTCAGCAGTGTATTGTTGAGTCTTTCTCATAATCTTTCTGACTCCTCCTCCTCCCTTCCTCTATTTTTTAAGGGCTTATATGATTAAATTGTGCTTACCCAGACAATTCAGGATAATCTCCTTATTTTCTTTATTTTCTTTATTATTATTATTGTTATTGTTGTTCAAGTACAGTTGTCTCATTTTCACCCCACCACTTCTCTCTCCCCATCCATCCCCATGTCCCACTCTTAATCCTACCCTCTTTTGGCTTTGTCCATGGGTCCTTTATATATGTTCCATGATGACCCTTACCCTTTTCCCTGTTATCCCCTCCCCACTGCCCTCTGGTTACTGTCAGTTTGTTCTTTATTTCAGTGTCTCTGGTTGTATTTTGCTTGCTTGTTTGTTTTGTTGATTAAGTTCCACTTATAGGTGAGATTATATATTTATTTGTCTTTCACCACATGGCTTATTTCACTTAGCATAATGCTTTCCAGTTCTATCTATGCTGTCATGAAGGATAGGATTTCCCTCCTTCTTTCTGCTGCATGATATTCCATTGTATAAATATACCATAATTTTTTGATCCATTCATTTACTGATGATCCACATCATTTACTGATGGCACTTAGTTTGCTTCCAGCACTTGGCTATTGTAAATTGTGCTGTTAAGAACATCGGGGTGCAGAGGTTCTTTTGAAATGACATTTCAGGATTCTTAGGGTATAGGAATCCTCTGGAATTGCAGGGTCAAAAGACAGTTCCCTTTTCTCCACAACCACACTGGCATTTGTTTTTTGTTAATTTGTTTATGATGGCCATTCTGACTGGTGTGAAGTGGTATGTCGTTGTGATTTTAATTTGCATCTTTCCGATGGGTCATGATGCTGAGTATGTCCTGGACCTCTGTATGTCCTCCTTGGAGAAGTATCTGTTCAAGTCCTTTGCTCATTTTTTACTTGGGTTGTTTGTCTTTCTGGAGTGGAGTTGTGTGAATTCTTTATATATTTTGGAGATCAAACGCTTGTCCAAGATATCATTTGCAGATATATTTTCCCCATATGGCTGGTTCCTTTTTCATTTTGCTGATGTTTTCTTTATTTATGTAGAAGCTTTTTATTTTGATGAAGTCCCATGTGATTATTCTTTCCTTTATGTCCTTTGCTCTAGTGAAAATATTGCTGCATAGAATATCTGTGATTTTCCTGCCTATGTTCTCCTCTGTGACTTTATGGTGTCATGACTTATATTTAAATCTTTTATCCATCTTGGGTTTATTTTGTGTATGGTGTAAGTTGGTGGTCGAGTTTCATTTTTTAGCATGTAGCTGTCCAGTTCTCCCAACACCATTTGTTGAAGAATCTATTTTTACTCCATTTTATGATTTTTCCCCCTTTGTCAAATATTAATTGACCATAGAGACTTGGATTTATTTCTGGGCTCTCTGTTCTCTTCCATTGATCTATGTGTCTGTCCCTGTTCCAGTACCAGACTGTTTTGATTACTGTGGCCTTGTAATATGGTTTGATGTCGGGTATGGTGATCCCTCTTACTTTGTTCATCGTTCTCAAAATTGCTGAAGCTATCCGGGCTTGTTAATAATTCCATGTACACTTTTGAAAAGTTTGTTCTATATCTGTGAAATATGTCATTGGTATTTTAATAGGGATTGAATTGAATCTATAAATTGCTTTGGGTAGTATGGACATTTTGATGATATTAATTCTTCCTATCCACAAACATGGTGCATGCTTCTATTTGTTTGTGTCTTCTTTAATTTCTTTCTTCAGCGTTGTGTAGTTTTCTGAGTTCAGGTCTTTTACCTCCTTGGTTAGGTCATCCCAGGGATGCAATGATGGTACAATATTTACAAATAAGTAAACATAATACATCACATAATTTCCCTACTTTCAAAGCAGTTGATAGTCTTATTAATTATGTATGCAAAGTCTCTGTTTGCCATGTAAGGAAACATAACCATGGAAGTAACACCAGGGCAGCACAGATCTTAGGCCAAAGTCCAGCCTCCCACAGCCAGGAGGAAGAAAGTGCAACTCAGGGTTTGAGAGAAGTTAAAAATATTTTTTTAAAAAATGTATGCTATTAAAACAATAATAATTTCAAAGATATTTTCAGAACAATAATGCAGAAAAAAATAAATGCAACTCCTGGAAAATTAATTAAAATCTGTAAGTTTGAAGAATATTAAATATTGTTTTAAGAATATTCATATTAAGCTGAAAATCAATGTTAAAAAATTTAGAGAACATGAAATGACTTTTGTGTACTGAGAAATAATGTCTCAAATTCAAGTCACAATGTGGTCTTCATGAAAAATAGAAAATTTCCAAGATTTTATAAAATGTTGAAAGACACATATATGCTGTGTGAATAAATAAGTGAAGGTTGTATTTGGAGGCATTTGTGACATTTGAGGCTGCTGTCTGTTCATACTGAGTGGCAGGACACCTGGCTAGAATCTGATGGAATCATCACCATGAAATATATGGCCAAGAGTAGGCTCTTATGTAGTATATGTTTTGTCTTCCTTAAATATTTGAAAATAACCTTAACATTAATTCTTCAGTTCATGTAGCTCATACCATTAAAAAAATTGAAAAACTGAATACTTTTATTCATGAAATGCCTTTTAAAAATGTAGAAAAGAACTGTCGAGTTTTACATTCATCTGCATTTTATTCAATCTGACAGCTGCAAAAGGAATAAAAGAATGTCTGAGTTTTGATTCAACTGTAAATGCATTCAAATTATTATCATCAATTGAGATTGTTGACAATGTACTTAGTACTAGGTAAGACACTGGAGACATAACTTCTGTCCAATGGTTTTTAAATCCACATTGTATTAAGTGCATACTGTGTGAAATGTAATTTATCTTAACTTGACCAAACTTTTCCATTAAAATTCTATTTATGGTACTGGGCAAAGTGGTACTTACACTTGAAAGTAAAGTAGTCCAGTGTGTTTTATTAAAGCCTAAAGGAAATAAAGCCATTCTTCTTCCCATAAAGTGAAACTATTTTATAGACTGCAATCTTAGTTCCACATAGTTATTTTTAAAGTATTTGCCTGTAGGAATAAAATAACTACAAATTAAACAAAGATACTAATAAATACCAGATCATTTAAAATTTATATGTTAACTATTATATTTAATAATAAAATAAATTTGATTGATTTATTTTATGTTTAATATTTATAAGTATTTAATAAAATAAAATGTATTTAATATGACTATTCAATATCAATTTATAGTATACAAGTATAAAAATACAATAAATATAAAAATTTTAAATATTTATATTTAACATCACCAAGTGGTATAAAGATCTACAGCAGTTATAATTCACTTGTCTCATATAGTATAAAATGGTGCAGTAAATTTGGAAAATTATTTGATACTATTTATTAAAGCTGACCAACAGTGTTACTACCAGGCATAGCTCTACCCAGTGCAAATGGCATTCAGATGCCAAAAGCATGAACACATACAATCATAGCAGCAATATTCCAAATAGCCAAATACTGAAGCAACCTAATGGCTGTCAGTATTGGAATGGATAATTAAGTTATAGTAGATGTATATGTTACTTGGAAAAGGCAGTAAAAATGAATATACAAAATATTTTTAAATTCAATAGGAATGAATATCATAAACATACATTTGAATAATGAAGTGAAGCAAAAATATATTCAGTATGATTTAATTTTCATAATATTTAAATACAGGAAAAACTAATATGTGGTGAAGTAAATGTTGGAAGAGTGGCTGTCTTTGGCCATGGATGTTGACTAGCAGTGGGATACAGAGGTGCTTCTGAAAACTACACACATGTGCACACATACACACAGTTGGCCTCTGTACTCCTGAGTTTTGCATCTGTGAATTTAACCAATTTCGGATCAAAAACAGTATTTCCAATCTTCTGTTGGAAATCTTCACATATGGAGGGCTGACGTTATGCATTGGTCTATACCATTTTATATAAGGGACATAAGCATCCATGGATTTTGGTTTCCGGAGGGAGTCCTGGAACCAATCCAACCTACTGTGGATACTAAGGGATGAGTGTATTAATTAATTAATTAATTTCTAGCACATGATGCTACATCTGATCTATAGCTAAAAAAGATGAGTGGATGTCATGGATACAGTGCAGGGAATATAGTCAATAATATTGTTTATTATAATTGATGTCAGATGGGTACTAGGTTTATCTGGATGATTACTTCATAAGTTAGATAAGTTTCCAGTCACTATAAGTACACCTGAAACTAATATAATTTTGTATGTCTACTCTAATTGTAAAATTTAAAAAAAAGGAGTGGATGGATGGAGAATGGATGGATGAAGAGTTGGAAAGATTAAAATGCAGACATAGACATTATTATGGTAGAGTTGGAAGAGTGGAAGCGACTGTGATTCAGATACCTTAGGAATTTTTGAAGCCAGCCTATTTATTCCACTTTTAATTCATTCATTTTTTCATTCACTTAATAAATTAATCTCTCAATTAACCCAACATTTTATTGTTTCCACCATGTGACAGGCTTGGAGCTAAGATAAGTGATGGACAATACAGGCAAGAATCTGTCCTCATGAACCTATTAGTGTAGTATGAAAGACATACAAAAATAGTAAATTTAAAAAACAAAAAAGTCACATTATTTATTATGATAAAAATCAAAGTAAAGTGATGAGCTAAAGTATAACTGGGTAAGACCAATTGACAGAAGACTGCTTTGATGAGGTAACATCTGAACTAATATTCAAAGGATATGAATGAATCAGTACTCCAGCAAAGAAAATCATAAGTAACTAAAAGGGATTAAGTGCACTTTCCATAAAACAGAAAGTAGTGTGGCTGATGCACAGTGAGTGAAGGACAGGGGGCATGAGATATACTGGGAAATGCAAGCGGCTTATGCTTGTCCTCACATTTCTCAGGGAGACATCTGTATGTTAACCTATGAATAATGTAAAGTAAGATGGCTACTCTGTTAATCTGTGGGCTGTTATAACAAATTACCAAACCAGGTGATTTACAAACCAAAGAGATTCCTTTCTCACAGTTCGAGTGGCTAGAAGGCTGAGATCAGGGTGGCAGCCGAGTCTGGTGAGGGCCCTCATCTAGGACACAAAATTCTCCTTCTATCTTCACATGGCAGAAGAATGAAGAGGACTCCCTCAGGCCTTAAAAAGTTAAACTCTTTTATTTATGTGAATTTACAGAGTTTATTCCAGGCATCATAGTGTAGTGAACAAATTTCTTCAAAGAATACATGGTACCTCTTCACATATGCATCATTCTTAAAGCTTCACTTATACATGTTTCTTTACAAAGTGTATCAAGTGCAGCACAGTTTGACAAATACATTAATTCCCTGAAATAACACTGTGCCTGCTTAATTCTTCAAGTCAACTTTCATACATATGCTTTAAAAATTGTATTAAATATAGCACAGTTTCATGAACACGTTATTTCACTGAAATAATGATACCCATAGGTCACGAAATTCAAGGTGCTTAGAAAAATATTTTATACCTGTGACTTTATATAGTTAAATTCATTCATCATAGTGTGTGAAATATATGTTATTGATATAACAAGTATTTATACACATTTAAATAGGATTGTTAGAAACATCTTTTATAGATGTGCATTTAAAAATGTATTACAGGTAGGACAGTACGGAGAAGCACATTTGCTTATGTAAATGATGCTGTAAGTATTCATATATAACTACTATTCATATAAAGCTTCTTCATACTTGAGCCTTTAGGGAATGCATTTATGCAACACAGAGTGGTCTAGATGCATTCATTCACTGAAATAACCTGGTATTGATTCTCAGGCCTCTACTATAAAGAGCATTAAACCCAGAGCCCTCATGACCTAATCACCTCAAAAGGCCCTACCTTCTAATACTGTTACCTTTGGGGTCATGTTAAAGCACATGAACTTCTGGGGGACATAAACATTTGCACCCAGAAACGATAAGCTACTTCTAGGTTACCTCAGCTGGTAAATTGTGACTTTAAACTTATTTCTTGCCCTGGTTGTGGTTGAGTCAGTCACTGGATGAATGGGAATAACCCTGCCCTTAGCAGGCATCACTGATTCCACTTCTAAGTTAATAAAGTTGAAACAATGTTTCTCAACCTTGCTATTCATTAGAATCTCCTGGGGGGTTTTAACAACCCAGCTTCCCAGGCCCTACCAAAACCAATTTAATCATAATCCCTGGAACTGAGAAATAAGCATTAAAATTTAAAATCTCTCCACATGAGTCTCACGTGTAGCAAGGCTGAGAACCACAGAGTTAAAGGCTGACAACCTTCCCAAGGCAGCTGAGAGGGTTGTTAGGTAATCTGTGTGAGGCTTCGAGGCATTGGCTCTTCTAAGCATAATGCGACTAGTGGCTGTGCTGCAACGAGAGCATCCCGTACTTCCTGAAGGGTTTTCTGGTTTTTCTGCCGGCCCACACCTACATGTGTAGAACACATTAAAAAGCCTGCCCTGGCAGATCCCCTGTAGATCATTCTTCAAAGGTCTATTTTCTTAAAAATGATTTTCCAGATTTCTACTCCAACGTGAAAAAGGAAAACAAAGGTTCTTCTCACCAATGATAGCTAAGGGAATTTTCAATGTTAACTTCACACTAAACTCTTCAGAATATTGTGTCTATGGAAGTAAAAGCAATAGCTGAAACTTCTGCTCAAAGGGCCTGCATCAGGATCAACAAGCATGGGACTGTTACCGGGAGAGTTAGGACAAAATCCATGAGAATTAGGTGTCAGTTGAGTAATTTCATTTTTACTTCATATTCAAATACCATGTTTTGTTTTAAGAACTATGCAATGTGGTTAAGGGGCATTTTAACTTTAAATATAATTCATAAACCTAAAATTGCGTTATGTTTGTTTGTCAAATAACTAACCCAGCTTGATATTCCATTTGATAGCAGATTTGGTGATAACAATAATACAGAGAGAGAAGGGTACCCATGGAAAATAAAAATAGAACCCTGAGATGTCATTCAATTTTTTCTTACAAGCTTAGAAAAAAATTCCTTAAGGAGTAAAAAGTATATGTAGATAGAGTGAGAACTTTTGCATTCAGATTTGACAGGGTAATTTATAGATAATTTGACAGAGTTTAGATAAAGACAGATAACCATAATTGTAGAATGAGTCACATCTAGCAAAAACCGGCCAATTTTTCTTGTGAGGACAAAATGTTAGATGCATTTTATGAACATTTTGTCCAAATTGTGCCCCTCTGATGCAGACCCCAACTCGTGGGGTCTGCCACATTGTGGATGAGATACGAGAAAATCACACGGACTACCGAGTCCTGTGGAGAAAAAGGGACAGCACGGCTTTTCTATCAAGAGGAGAAAAAAGCCTGGGCCCTTGCCTTAACAAGCCTTTATTTCTTTTCTGAGCCCATTACCTGATGGTCCTCATATACTATGCACAGGTTTGCCTTTGGTGGTTACAGAAAACAAAGGAGACAATGGTGCTAATCACATCACAGAAGAGGGATGTTTGCAAATGCAAACGGAAAAGTGGTTGAACTGGTTACACTCCACTGGGGAGGTTTAGCACAGACTTTAGGAAGTTACAGTAGGCACTTGCTGTCTCAATTCAGGGTGAGGGAGTTTAGCAAAAGCAAGTCTCATAGCAGTCTAGGTACAATGCAGGCCTGATTCCCCATGAGAGAACCTATCCATGGGCGTGGGTCCTGTGCATCTCCAAGTGGGAGCTGGGCCCACACCACGCAGAATGGTCTCCTATACCCGCCTTTTACAGGACAGGAAAGAGAATGACTAAGTTTTCTGTTGGGTGAGGCTAGCATAGAGATGATGGGAGGCACTGAAAGAGTAAAAGGCTAGCCATGAGACAAGTGGGAACCTGAGGTGCAAGAAGTCCTTTAATATCAACCACTATTTAGGAAATGTCTACTTTTGTTGGAAACTGGGGAGCAAATGGCAACTAAAACATAAAGAAGTGTCTTTGTCTTCCCAGAATACACAATCTAGTAGGTAATAAACTATTCAATGATGAGTACGATGAGATGTGAGACACTGCTCCCTGCTGTAGTGAACGGACCTATTCAGGGCATGAGAGAAGGCTTCATAGGAAAGAGACTCTTTAAAGTTGTATCTAAAAAGCAAGAAGTACTTATCCAGAAGGAGGAGAAGGTGGAGAGTCATTTTCAGATAAAGGGAAAGAATATACAAAGACTCAGTAATGTGAGAAAACAGACATTCCTGAGGGACTGAAAAAAAATTTTGGAAAGTCTGAAATAATATTAAAATGAATAGAAAGGGAAATTGTCTCAAGCTGTACTACAGAAGTAAAACTGAGAGAAGACTCTGGAGGTCGGGATGGCTGAATGGTTGTGAGTGGTGGTGGGGAAACAGAGACAACTATACTTGACCAACAATAAAAAAAGTGAGAGAGAAAAAAAAAAAAGAGTTCCAGTTTGAACCGATAAAGAAGTTCTGGAAATGAATAGTGGTGATGATTTTACAATAACATGAATGTACTTAATGCCATTAAACTGTACATTTTAAAGTGGCTAAAATGGTGAATTTATTAAAGAGAGAAAAAAGATTCTTACAACACCTTGTAAGAAGTTTACATTTGATCCATAATCAGATTGAATTTTGGAAAAGTCATTCTGGCTATAATGTGCAGAAAGAATTGGAGTAGTTGGGATGTGAAGAAGGACTGAGATGAGGCATATGTTGAAGAGTCTAAGGGAGAGGTAAGTGTGGCTTGGATCAGAATGGGGAAAAATGGACAGATATGAAAGAGATGAAATTTATGCCCTAGTGACTAACTGGACGTACAGAGGAAGGAAAAAATCAAGAATGGTTTCCAGGTATCTGACTAGACCAACTGGAGTACACTGGTCATCAGGCTTAGGCAATAAACTAATTCCAGAACTCGCCACTGATACATTGAGTTTAAAGAGAATTCCTTTAGAGTTAGAAAATAATTGCAAAACTGGGCAATTCTTTGATATTCAGCCTTCCTCACTGAGTCGTGTGGACTGAGTGGAATACTATATACAAGAGAAATTATGCACTCTATACCACTACCAAACGTAAGACATTAGACATTAGTATTAGGCAGTTAGAGAGGGTCTGTCTTGTTTGAATCAGACTCTACTCAGTGAGTAGAAATATAAAAACTGAGTTTCACATCCCTCTTAGTCAGTTTGGGCTGCTATAACAGAATATCATAGACCAGGTGACTTAAAAACAGCAGAAATTTATTTCTCAAAGTTCAGGAGGTTAGGAAGTTGAAGATCAAGGTGGCAGATTTGGTGTATGGGGACAGTCTGGTCTGCAGATAGCTTTCTTTTCCCTGTGTCCTCACTTAATGGAAGGGGCCAGAGAGATCTTTGGGGTCCCTTTTATAAGGATACTAAGCCTATTCATGAGAACTCCACCCTCATGACCCAATCACCTTCAAAAAATCCTTTCTCCAAATGCCATCTCTTTAACAACCAGGTTTCAATATATGAATTAAGAGGAGGGGCAGTGCAAACACTCAGTCTATAGTATTACCACCCAAGAGTAGAAAACTGGAAATTGGCTTATGATTTCACTCTGGTTCCAGACAAGAACATACCATGAACGTGAAATAGCTGTAGCTTGGTAGACTTGTGGGTATGGAGAGATCAGGAATGTTTACATGAGCCCTAATAAGTAGGGCTTATTAGACCTACTTATAGGCCTAATAAGTAGGCCTAATAAATAGCAAAAGCTATTTCAGACACCAATAGCCAGTTGGACACGGCATGCTCAGAAATAATGTATACACTACGTAAGGCAGATCTTGCAGGCTGGAGGTTTTAAGTTTCTGGAAGATATTAGAGCTGGGAATAATTGGACAGATAAACAAGTTCACACAAATCAATTTAAGGTCCTAACAAAGGGAGACTGTTGTAAAACAAGAAGAGAATACAATATTATGGAAACTTAGTAATGATCACTAATGTACCAGGGTAAGGGAATACTTTGAAAGTTAGGCTAGATACTCATTAGCGAAATTTCAATGTCAAATTCAAACTTAAGGAGACTAAAGCATCCTAACATTGTTACCAATAAAAAAGAGGGTTAAAAATTCTACAGGATTTATCTCACAAAAAGTTTGGTCTTGATTTTGTAAGTACATAAGAATATTTTCACTATTCAAAGTAAAAGTAGTGGTGTGTTTATAGAAAAGGAGATTTGGTGTGTCTTGGGATAGTAAATGAGTACATAACCTACAAGAATCAAATAGTTCAGTACTGAGGAAATGTCCATTTTCTAAATGCACTCTGCTTCTGTGTTCAAAAAGCTTTAGAACATTCACATGGTAATCCAATGAAAGTTTAATGCTCATTCTGTGTTGGCGAATGGACAAGCAAGATAGGGAAGAATAGTGTCTGTTCTAAAGGAGCTCAGAGTTACGTTAGGAATGATTACAGCGCCGTGAGAGGAGTAAGTGGGAGTAAAATGAGCAATATACTCTGAAACATCCAAGGCATCCAGTGGTGGAGAACTGCAGGTTTAGAAAAGAACGAGGAATCTTGTGTTCAGGAGAGAAGACATGAGGCATATTTTGAAGGCCTTGTTTGCCTTTTTAAGGAGTTTGAACATTTGTCTGTAGAAAATGAGAAATAATAGAACATAAATGGTCAATGTTTTTTGGTGATATTGAGAGGGTGTGATCAGAGGTTCAAGATAAGGCTGGAAGAGATGGGTTCGAAATTGCTGGAAAAGTATCACTAAGAGAGAATAAGGGTCTAAACTCAGGCGGAAGCACTGACAGGGAGAGAGCACAGGCTGGAAGACAATTCATAGTACCTATTTACAGGAGATGAGATATATAAATATTTATCTAGTCTACAATGCTTCTTTTTTTTTTT
>CM052543.1:47040016-47125909 GCA_028533065.1 Trachops cirrhosus | reverse complement strand
AGACCACATCATTTAGGCAATTTTTATCAAGCAAGTTCTTCCCTAAAATTTAAATTTAAAATTATGGGGCTATTTTAATTCAATAAGCACACAAATATTCAGGAGTATAGTTAGTTATTGGGAGCAGTGATGGGCAGTCTTGCTACCAGGCCCTAATAAGTGCCAACTGGACTGCATATCCCTGACTAGCTATGGAAGAAATGAAACGTGGCTGATAACATAGTTATCAATGAAATACTGTATAAGAATAAAGAATTCTGTGGTTATGTAATTTATTAAGGATGCATGACCAACAATCTTGTTTGGTTTCTTTAGTAAAGTAATTCTTACAGCCTTCAAATACCAATAGCTCTTATTTTCTCTAGGGACATAATATATTGTACTATTTGAAAATGTATTTCATTATAGGAGTTTTGGGGGGGCAGTTTTATAAGAGTAGTGGAACTTGGTATACATTTTTAGAAATTATGCCTTAGAAAAATCTAGAGTATTTTTTAAACTGAGAGAATTTATGAAGAATATAACAAGTTACTATATTTTTATACCTAAGTCTATGTTATTCCTGAAAGTATAAAATCATTTATTTTATTGTTTATACTCTAGCAACGAAAATTCAGGATACTTGATTTAGTATTTTATTTTGCCTTACTTGTATTTCAACTAAAAATGTTTATCTTATTTTGAAAGATAATATATTTACAAGGTTCAGTATTCAAAACTACAGCTGTTATTTTCTTTATATTCTCCAACATAGAGAAAGTCATATAGATTGTTTATGGTCACAATCCAATCTGCTTGGTTCATAAACCAATAGATTGTTAATGTTCCCATCTGGATATTGCTATACACACACACACACACACACACACACACTTCAATATCACTTCTGATTAAAGTTAAATAATTAGTTATTAACTGCCATGTGCTGTATTGTCTCTGTCTTCCCAATAATGGTTCTCTCAGCTCCGGTAATTAGCCACTTTTATTTCTTGTACAATTTTCCAGTGTTTCTTTAAATAGAGACAAGTAAATATTGGTGTATTAGTATACTTTACTTTTTTTTCCTAAAAGGTAGCACATTATATGCCCTATATTGTTTTTTCTTCTTGAGAATGTATCTTAGAGTTTTAGAGATTTTTTCAATATAAGTATATAGAGAGATTCCTCCTTTTTTCAGATGAGCCCAGTATTATATTGTGTGAATGCCCCTTAGTTTACTTAACTAGTCTTTTATTGATGGTCATTTCTATTGTGCCTAATATCTTATTATTGAAAACAATGCTGTAATACAATTTGCACATGTGTCAAATGTATAAGTGTTTTTTAAGATAGATTCCAAGAAGTGGGATTGGTGGGTCAGATGTAAAAGACATTTGCAATTGTAATAGATATTTACAAATTGCCTTTTATAAGGTTAATTATTTTAAACTCACATCAATGATATTCAAAGAGCCAGGTTTTCTAGTTTGTGGAGTTTGTTATGAAACTCAGATTTTTGCCAATATGATAGATGAAAAATGTTTTCTCAGTGTAACTGTACTTTGCTCTCAAAATAGGTGAAGTTGAGAATATTTTTTTATGCTTAAGGGCTGTTGTATTTCTTCATGTCCTTGAGGTCTGTTATTCATATGAACAACTATAGGGGAAATCACTTGAAGATAAATTTTCCCAAAGAAAAAGAACATATGAAATCTTTAGAAAAAGACAATATATTGAAGTGTACTATAAAATACATAATCAATAAAACATACTTTAAAAATAATTCTTTTGGTGTTAGCAATTACCATATCTCATATAGCAAATAGTCACATCCGGTATAGTACCAAAATATCATTGAAGTATTAACAACAAATCTATTAAAGTATTTTCATGATGGGATATTTTAGGAGCTGGAGCAGAAAACTGAGTTTCTGATTGCTGAGTCAAGATATGACATTTTCAGCAGAATAGGCTCTTGGGTTGGTACATTAAATAAAATATTTCTGTGAGAACTGACAAGGGGCTATATATTACAAAGAATATATGCTACAGAAAAGAGCATTGTTCAAAGTATGAATATCCCTACTTTATAATCACTAGAGTATGTGTTAAAATACATATTTTGTTTCTTAAACCCAGATGAAATGAAGTTAAACTCTGGAAGTAGCCCAAACTTTGTGTTTTTTACCAAGCTTCCCAATGTTCATCCTCATCAGTGGTAAATTGCATTCCTGACCCTGATTCTCAATCCTTTTCCACATCTATGCCATTTTGTTTCCCAATGGTCTCAACTTTGTGCAGTGCTATATCTCACACTACACAAATGTGATTTGCTTTAGCTAATGGGATGCTAGAAATGAGATCTGTCCAGAAATTACCCATCCACACAATATGAAAAACGGAGACATTTATTGAAGAAGATACAAGATACAAGAAACATTGCACATAGAACAATGACACCTCAGAGCGCTTCAAGGTAGGCACTTTGGGACCTCACACAATTCTCTCAGTGTCTCTTCCACTGTTCAAAACACTCTGCAACATCTTTTGTTGGAATCTCTATCAGCTACCCCTTTGTATTTTCCTGAATCTCATTCATGGTCTAAAATCTTCTCCCTTGCAAAGGTGATATTAATTTTGTCAATAGCCAGAAGTTGCCAGGTGTCAAATCTGGGCTTTAGGGAAGGTGAGTCACCTGAGTGAGTTGATGTTTCACCAAAAATCTCTGTAGGAGATGTGATGCATGAATGGGTGTGTTGTTATGACGATGCTGCCAATTATCAGTCACCCATAGTTGCGGCCTTTTGAATCATCCAAATAGTTTCTGTGGAGGAATGTTCAAGCTTAATGCAAAATTTGACGCAGATTCATTTCTCTACTTGGTCAGTCATTTTGAATGTGAAGGCCACACAGTACACATGCTCACTCAGTGTGTCTAGCACTCCCACTAACTAGTACAGTGAAGTTGTCATTGTTCACACATGCACATTCCAGTCCACTGTCCTTGGCTGCCAGATTACATTGTTGTTGCCCAAACCATTCTCATCATATTATCAACAGTGGGACTTTTTCCGGACAGACCTTGGATGGTACAGATAAGGCTCTTGCATTATTGAGTTTGCTCACACATGTGTGCCTGCCATCACCAGATGTGCCTGTGCTAGCTTGCTGGTTCCAGGGGGAGGAAGGAGACTTGGGGAGAATGCTCACCACAGAAAAGCTCAGGTCTGCA
Source organism: Trachops cirrhosus (assembly GCA_028533065.1). NCBI lineage: Eukaryota > Metazoa > Chordata > Mammalia > Chiroptera > Phyllostomidae > Trachops > Trachops cirrhosus. The sequence continues at coordinate 47,122,698 of CM052543.1, read as the reverse complement.
CAGGTGAGCCCAGGCACTCTGCAGATCTCTAAGATAAATGAGTGTTGTTTGAAGCCGCTGAATTTTGAATTGACTTGTCATGCACCGTTTTGTGGACCTGGCTAACTGACACACCTACTTTTTATATTGAAAGGGGAAGGCACATAACAACTGGTGAGAGCATAAAGAGTTTAAAATGGAGAGTAAAGCACTGTCTCCAAAATCAGATATTCCTGGGTTCCCATCCCACTTTGCCATTACTTTGTTATATGATAAGTTCCTCCATTTTAAAGCTTAATTTAATTGAACATTAAATTATTATACTAATAACTACTTTGCAGGAATGTTATAAATATAGAATAATATAATACATACAATGTGTATATGGCAGGATTTCCATGTTTCTCTTCATAACATGGTGACTTCCTAACACTGAGAGAGACACAAAAAGTTAGTTTTACCTGGTTGTTTTTCTGACAATAATCTCCTAAAAGAAGGAGAGAAAAATCACCTTGAAAACAAATTTGAGATGCTTGTAGAATCTCATTTTTTAAAGATGCTATGATAATGGCAGAAATGTAAATGAGCTTTAATGGTGAATGCATAACTCAGTGCAGAAGATTTTTTTAAGTTCTTAACAAGTATTCAGTAAGAGTTTGCTTTCTATTTTCTTTAAGCCTATAAAATGTGTTCATTAATCATTTCTATACTAAAAGATTTAGGATGCTGAGCATATATATGATGACCATATGTACAAACACAGATTAGAGAGTCTTAATGTTGCATAATGTATTTTCAAAATAAGTAAATCTCTAAATATATAATTAAATATGATTTGCATTTTATACTCAGTAGGATTTCTCATTAACATAAATTAGAAATCATGGGTACAGAAAAGGATTTTTCTACAATCTTCTCTAGTTTATGTGTAGGAAAATGTAATTACACAAAAAGGACCCTTCAGTTTCAGCAAAGTCAGAACAAAGCAAAGTTCCAATATCAAATATGTATCAACTGCCAACAGTGTTATAACCGTGTTATTAATGGAAGAGAGGTAGTGGAAATAGTAGAAATTGGGGACTTGGAAAACAACAGAGTACGATTTTGCTTCTTGTCTGACCACTTATTGTTGTGTAATTATAGTCCTTGGTTTCTATAGTTACATAATTTAGATACTTATAATTTATATCACAGAGGCGGAGATTTGAGATAACATGTATAAGGAATGTTTCATTAGCATTTATAAATGTTTCATAAATTATTGTTTTAGGAACACTTTGACTTCCAAGAGTCAAGACTGCTTCATCCTCAGGAAAGTGTGACACAGAGTCTATGGGTCAAGCAGGCGATAAATCTGATAGCAGATCCTGGGGCACCATTGCACACATGTTCTGTGAAGTAAAGAAACTTCACTAAAAGTTCAAGAGCTACAAAATCGTCTGGTTTGGTTCAAGTCCAAGTTCCACTACATACACTTATGAAACTTTGAATAGCATAATTGACTATTTGTGTCTTATTTTCCTTATCTGTAAAGTGAGGTTAGCATTTCTTATTACTATTGTTATTGTGATTACAAAATTCCATAATATGTGTAAATCATTTAACACTCTTATGTACAAGAATTTAACATTTTGTTAATATCATTATCATTATTACTATTATTAGCAGTATTATTTTAATATCATTTCTAAGACTAGCTCTCTAACTTGATGAACCTAGCCAACTCATTCAGTTCTTCTGAACCTACTCATAAGTGAGCTGTTACAATGATTAGGGACAGTGACACACACACAGATGTCTCTGAGTGGTGCCTGGAAGATGGTGCGTGCTGATTTCTTGATCACACTTTTCATTTTCTCCAGTGGGTATGTTTTAGGTGTTTTGAATTAGGAAGTATCAAAATGAACTGGGCAGTATGAGTAGAAGTATTGGGATAAGTGAGATAAATATAGGTTTCCACACTTAGACAGATGTGGGACAAATGATGACGGGCAAAGCTTACAGAGCAAGAAAAAGTGTCTAGTGTAGAACCTGAGAGAAGCAGAAGAAAACGTGTTGGAGTAGAAGGATATGAGGTTGAATTGAGAGTGTATGAGGCTGTCCAGCCAAGTGGAGGCAGAGAGATACACAGGAGCCCAGGTCCTGGCAGTGGTAGGTAAGGGGAGTGAGAGAATATGAAGTCATAGAGTTGGGTATGGAGATTAGAGCAAAGAAGGAAGTGGCTTAGAATTAAGAATTTAAGGAACATATTCATGGAAAAACAAGTTAAAATGTATTTTGTTTTGTGTTACAATGATAAAGCAGTTAAAATTTTAATTTTATCATTACTCTTGACATTTTGTAGGTATAACCTAAAAATATGAGGTTTCCCAAAGGCAAGACAAGTTGTAATAGACTTGGGAGACAATGTTAAAGCAGTTTTCCCAATATGTCTTTGATTTTTATATTGTTTATACTTGTTAGGAATTTCAGTATAATTTGAGTATTTCACTGGGCCAGGAAACAAGAACTGTGTTCGTTTTCAGTTGTGCCATGTTCTAGATGTGTGAATTTAGACACATTGTTGAAGTTTTCTAAGTCTTGGGTTCCTCATGTGTTATACTCAGGAGTTTTCAGAAAAAGAGTATCTGAGGTGGCTGTCCTCCAAGGGCTGCATGACCTGTTTGGTACCTGTTGAATAACATTTCCTAAGCATGCCATATTGGCTGAGCCATTGGCCTTTCCAAGTTTCATTTTCTGATCTAAAAAAAGGTGGCAATAATATTGCCTGCTTTGATTAATGAGCTATTAAATGAAGAAGCTGAATTAAGTGAATAGATATGAAAATGCTTTGAAAATTACAACTGCAGTGTAAACGTAAAGTATGATTATAATAAATTAACACAGATTTACTGGCCATGGCTTGGCATAGTAAATGAAAGAAGTGAATTTTTTAATTGAGAAGAAACAAGAGTAGCAACCTTTCTCATAGAATAGAATCCAGAATTTATGTTGCCTAATGCTGTGATTAATTGATTGGGGTTGGATCTGGTGAGTAATTAAGTTCAGAAATAGTCTGCCAATATAATTTTCTATCTCCTGTCACATTAAATCACTTACAATGAACTGATATTTAGAGAATTTATAAACTATTGTTTGATCTACAGCTATCTGAAGAACAAATACATTGTAATTGTTGAGAATGAATGAGAGATGCAGATGTTGAAATCTGGCATGAAAAGAAAAAGTCTGGAACACAGCTCCTGAAGCCAAGCTGTCCAATTCAAAGTTAATGACCTTTTTTCACTCATTGTGTAGAAGGAGCCTATTCAGTTTCCTCATGCAAAACACAAAGGACTACTCTCCCTCCCTCCCCTGTTTCCTCTCCTTTCCTCTATTCTTTCTTGGAGTTCTATCAGTCTCTACAGTTAAATTTATTTTTAACTTTTTTCATCCTTATCAAATCTGCATGTTGATATGAAACAAGCATGCTACTGTGAAAAGATTTTCAGGTATGGAAAGGGACAGACTTTGGGTTTAAATCCCCCTCTATTAACGGGGTGATTAAATTTTTGAGCCTGTATTTCCTTCTCTGTAAAGCTGCACACTGACTCCTACGCTGTGATATCTAGGCAAGGAAATCAGCTAGCATGGTGTCTAATTCTTTGCATCGGTTCAGCGAATACTGTTTTTTGCCACGTGTCCATTTTTTCCCTTTGTCAAGGCTTGAACCATGCCTTGTTTGCTAAATAAATACATGTTCAATGAACATTCCCTGTGTTCAGTTCTTTTCACTAGAACATGCCTCCACTCTAGTGATTTCTCTGCCTTTTCACCTGTCCACAAGGACACTCCTACCAACCACTAAAGAACATGCCTGTAACCTTTTAAATATAAACTTACAAGTGCCCTGGCTGGTGTAGCTCAGTGGATTGAGTGTGGGCCTGTGAACCATAAGATCGCAGTTCGATTCCCAGTCAGGGCACATACCTGGGTTGCAGGCCAGTCCCCAGCAGGGAACCCACGAGAGGCAACCATACATTGATATTTCTCTCCCTCTCTCCTTCCCTTCCCCTCTAAAGATAAATAAATAAAATCTTAAAAAAAAAAACCTTACTTACAAGTCAGTTGGCTTAGGAGGCTTACCTCAGAAGTCGTATAGTAATATTGGATCAATAATAAGAAAATTACCATAGCATTGATGAAGAATGATGGATAGGTTTATAAAGTTTTCTAGAGTTTTAATGAATTTAGTGGGATACTAAGTCACTTTTAAAATAAAATTAATACCAGGAAAATAATAATGAGACACCTTTACTTTTCTTGACACTGGGCAAATGTTAACACATTTGAGAAAAGGCAATGGTGACAGGTTCTTAGGTAAATAAGCTCTAAGAATCATTGTTGACAGGATTGTGGCTTGTTTCAACACCTTTGGAGCAAGGGAATAAGGTGTGACAATCTGATTGGAAAGGGCCCTGGAGCTTATATGTTGAAGCTGTGCTTGCCTGACAGCCACGATACATTTACTTAAAATGTATGTTTATGTGAGGGCATGAGGGACACTGGAGAAAAGAGCCTTGACTAGTAGCCATTTGAACAGTAAACTTTTAAAAAAAATAAACAAATATTCTATGTTTATTTGAAGTAAATTGGGTGAGGAAGAATGGGTAGAGGATGGTTTGAATTTTGGATTGGACTATCTGCAATATAGTTGTTTTAAAACCGTCACTGATTTGAGGATAAGTTGTCAGTTTCCATCAATATTTAAAGTACATAGACCTTTTAAACCACTAACTTCAATTTTAGGATTCTGTCTTACAGATATGCGCACATTAATGTCCCCAAAATGCATGAAAAATATGCTTTTGGCAAAATTGTTTATAACAATGATAATTAGAAATTATCTAAAGACTTAATCATTGGGTCTGATTGAACATCATAATTATGGAATTCTAGAAACTCTTATACAGGAAAAGGAGTATTTCCAAGATAAAGTGAACATACATACCTACTCACAAAACAAAAGCAAAACTAAATACAGAGTAGAATCCCTCTTATTTTTATAATATCACATGTAGAGAGATAGATAAACATATATATGCATATATACTTATATATTCAAATATTAATTGTCTACTATATGCTATAAGGGGAAAAGGACAGAAAATACTTTGAAGGATATTAAAATCTATTAATAGAAGTTTTGAGCAAAGAATCTAAAGTGCAAGAAAGGCCTGCTTTTCTCTGCACACCACTTCAAATTTATTTTTTATCATATATACTTTTGAAACATCATTTAATAAATTTTTAAAAATTCAGTTTATAAATAAATGTATTAAGAAAAAATTAAAGCAAGAGTCAACATGTAGAAATGTTTTAGTTTCTAGCATCAACACTCATCCTACTACTGATCAATTTACAATAACACAAACGTATATTGAAATGATGCTACACTCAGTCCCAGTATTAGGCTGATCCCATTAAAAAAAAATAGACACACATCTTTTATGCTTCACTGGCTTTCAAATAACAGTTCTTCAAAGTCATATTTAAAGTCAGTGAAATATATAAGAAAATTTGGGATTTCATGAAGTTAAAATTATTAAGTAATTATTTAATATTCTTGTTGAGTAATCAAGCTAGTTTATAGATACATTTAGGGTCAGTCTCACTTGTTTTCACATTAATATATCAGTTTTCTCTATGAGCACCTTGAGAATCATTGAAGGCTGGTCATTTACAAGTAATAAAAATATAGATGGAAAATATACTGTATTTTCAGACCATAAGACACACCTAGGTTTTAAAGGAGGAAAATAGGGAAAAAAATTTGAAGCAAAAAATGTAGTAAAATATTTAATAACCTGTGACCCTCCTCCACTGCCACCACCACCTCCCACAGTGAACCAGGTAAGCTACATTGGGACTAGAAGATACACTCCCTTTTCCTCCCAAATTTGTGGGGGGAAAGTGCGTCTTAGAGTTGGGAAAATATGGTACTTATCTAATGAAATTTGAAATCTGGTTGCTCTTGAAGGAGAAGCAACATGCCATAGATGTTTTTCTGTTCCCATTTCAACATGCAGAGTTGCTTTCAGTCGGATGTATTTATTTCACCAGTTATAGTCTGGTTCTTTCCCAGCAATTATTTTTCTAGGGCAGCTGTTGTTTTCATGTAAACTGACTATAAATAGAAAATATGGAACACAGATGTTTAAGTGCAGATTATTAGGAAAGATTAATGTTTAAGTATAGACCTATATTTAGAAATGCCTATGTACACAGGAACAACTTTTGCATAATCATTTTTAAAGAGTTAACATGAGCTAAATTGAGAGGTAAAAGGAATTGAAGATGATGTGTTTATGGCAAATACATGACCCATTTATTGATATATGCTTTTGTGTTTATGTTGCATTTCAAAGTTTAGTTCCACATAATGTTAAAAAAATATATCTTGTGCTGAGAAATTTCGAATCACAAATCATTCCCCACAGTTGACTAGATGTTCCTCCTCTGATTTATTAGAGCATCCTGAGTGACTCTGAGAAATTAAATAACCTTCTCAAGGTTACACTTAGAAGTGAGTAAAAGCAGGAGTTTCTAAGAGTTAAACATCAGCCTAAAAAATAGAAGAACTTTCTAAAATTAAGAATATTTAACTATAATAGGTACATATGAGAGTCAGTTCTGTATCACTTACATATATTTAAAACTACAATAATTGATTGTTAGAAATAGTATAAATATTTTTTCCACAGCAGGGTATGAGAGTAAGGATGCAGTAGTTGTCCTAGAGTACGCCAAATGCATTCCAAATGGAATTGAGCATGCCTCTAAGGTGCATGCATAGAATTGCTTATTAGACAAGGCATAAGACAATATTCTAATTATACAAGGGAGGACTCAAAAAAAAACCAGAATTATATTCTGGAGGGCAGACCCCTTGTAGTACAGGCTTCTCCACTAGGAGAGTGTTCTAGGAACGCATCTGTTTCAGTGTACCAGCAGGCATTGTTATGAGAGGCTGTATTCAGTTTCAGTGATTTTTTTTTGAAGACTCTCAGTGCATATGCCCATTACATGATGGGTAATTTATGAGTTCACCCACCCATACCATGCTGAGTATTCAGCAGTTTTTGACCAAAAATGGCATGGCCCCATGCCCTACCCTCCCTCCCTGTTCACCTGATCTCACCCCGAGCAAATTTTTTTTTGTTTCCCTGGATGAAAAACAGTCCTCAAAGGGAAATGTTTGCTGATGTGGAAGAGGTGAAACAAAAAATGGCAGAAGCACTAAAAGGCATCAAAATGGATGAGTTCAAAAATGGTTTTGAGCAGTAGAAAAAAAACATCTTGATAGGTGTGTTGCATCAAATGGAAAGTACTTTGAAGGTGACTGAAGTTTAAACATGTAATATAAGTATACAATTCACATAAATAAATTTTGGTTTTTTGGGGGTCCCTCCTCATTTATATAGGAGTCAATGTCTGGGATCCAGTCCCAACTCCCAATGTCTCATTCAGCAGGCCTGAGTTTGGGTGAAACACTGGTATCTCTAAGAGGTCTCCACACGGTGCAGACAATGTAGTTCAAACCCCTACTCTCAGGTGTAAAGGACAAGTTAGAGTGATTGTGAGCTGAATAAGTTAATTAAAAACAATCATTTTTCTTTATTATATCTATCATGTTTTCATTTTCTGCATCAATTATTGCCAACATTTATATGTGCATGTAACCATATTATTTTATATATTTAAGTATCATGAGGCAAGGTGTGCTCCATTCAAGTTCACATCAAGATGTGTACTACTACTTGATTCCTATATTGAAATACACATTTATGTAACCTACCTTTCCCAGGAGATTTTTGACTTTGTGAAACTCACCATGGGTGATTGTATTCACTTTTATTGTTTGAATTGTTATCTGTAACTTAATAACTTTCAAATCTCTTTTCTTTTAACCCAGGAGTCTCTTATTCAACATAAATATATTAAGTGCCAGACATTGTGCTAAGTTTTAGGAGCCTCATAGGTACTGATACTAAAGAAAATATAGTGGTCATTATATTTATCACGGGTCACACCCCATTAACCTTGATCACTACTAGGGAGATGAGTGCCATGGTCATCTTTCCTCTACTATACCCTGATCTAACTTCCTCCTCCTTTCAGAGCCAACAGAAGCTTCTTCCCTTTTATTGTGCTGTATGGATAATCAGTTCCATAACTACCATAATCCTGTACATCCTCCAGCCTTTTTAAAAAAAAGTTTTATTGTATTTTTTTATTTAGTCCCTTTATATATCCTTACCCTCACAATCGCCACACTGTTGCCCATGTCCATGAGTCCTTTTTCCCTTTAGATCAATCCCTCCACCCCCAAATCTATACCTTCCTTTACTGTCATTCTGCTCTCTATCTGTGAGTCTGTCTCTATTTTCCTTGTTAGTTCAGTTTGTTCATTAGATTCCATATATAAATGAAATCATATGGTATTTATCTTTCTCTGGCTTATTTCACTTAGCATAATGTCCTCCAGGTCCATCCATACTGTCACAAAGGAAAAAACTTTCTTCATTTTTAATGGCCACAGTATTCCACTGTGTAAATGTCCCATGGTTGTTTAATCTGCTTATCTACCGATGGACACTTGGGCTTCTTCCATATCTTGGTCACAGTAAATAACACTGCAATGAACATAGGGGTGCTTATATCCTTTCTACTTAGTGTTTTGGATTCCTTCAGATATATGCCCAGAAGTGAGATTGTTGTGTCAAAAGGCAGATCCATTTTTAATTTCTTGAGGTATTTCCACACTGCTTTCCACAGTGACTGCACCAATCTGCATTCCCACCAACAGTGCAAAAGTGTTCCTCTTTTTCCACATCCTCATCAGCACTTGTTTGTTAATTTATTGATGATAGCCATTCTGACATATTTTCCATAGTTTGTATCTCAGCATAAATATTAGTTTCTTCTGTCTCTAATAAAACATCTCTATTTTCTCATATTTATGAACTTTGGTATTCATAAGTGAGTTCAGTGTTCTCCAGTTCTCCCATTGCTATGACAAATAACCACTCCTTCACAGGTCTGTAAAATCTCCTGCTTCATTGAGGCTCTGGCAAGACCACCCACCATCTAGTACATCCTTGCTGTTTTCTGGTTATGTCCTTTATTCATCAAGGAAGTTAAAGCCTTGGCTTCTCCTTTTTACACTAAGTCCTATCATCATTTTGTGTCTTTATTCTCATTAAGCATGACTTGTTTAACATTCTGACCTTGATCATGGCATTTGGAAGCCTAAATTATAATTTCTTATTGACTTTTCTGTAAGCTTACGAAAGTAAGGATCCTCCTTTGAAACTAATTTTTGTTGTTGTTGTTTTTGTTGTTGTTAATCTTATAGCCACCTAGCACATACTATTTAGTGGTGTTTCACATATGTTGAATAAATGGTACAATAAATGAGTAAACAACTGCCTTGAAGGTGTGACAGGATTATAGAACAAAAGTTATAATAGAGGAGAATTCAAAATATAGAAAAAGAAAAAAGAGTCATTAAAGAGGGAGAATTTTCAGAGGAGGTGAGTGTTCGCCAAAGGAGCTAGTAGAATGGTCAGTGGAGTACTAGGACCTCCCAATAAGTAAGGTTGAAGTAGATGATGATTATAATGAGAATAAAGGAAAAATAACAGCAAAAAAATCTCCTTCCAGGGAAGTACATGGGAGAGAAGTGTGCTGTATGGGAGTAATATTGACGAGTCCTTAAAAAAGAAAAATTGACCTAGTTAAAACATTGTCAACAAGGAGTTTATAAGTGTATTACTTATGTATTGCTGCACAAAAATATTATCCAAATCATATTGGCATAAAACAGTAAAATTATATGGCATCTATTACAATTTACAGGAGGCAGGGATTTAAGAGCAGTTTAACTGAGAGGTTCTGACTTATTCTCTTTCAGGAAGTGAAAATAAAGATGTAGTACAAGGTTTTCATCATAGGAAGGCTTTTGAATCTGTTGAATCCCCTCCCCAGGTGGCTCACTCCCATGATTGACAGTTTGGGGCTGGCTGTTGTCAAGCTTCATTTCCCTCCTCATGTTCCTTCCACAGAGCTATGCATGTCCTTGGGACATGGTAGCTAGCTTCCACCAGAATCAATATTTCAACAGGCCAAAGCAGAAGCCACGTGTATTTTATGTCCTACCCTTGGAAATTACACATCATCACTTTTTCATATTCTATTGATCACATAGGCCAGCTATGATTCAGTGAAGGAAGTACATGAATACCAGAAAGTAGGGATCACTGACAGTCTTTGGAGGCTGGCTCCCGTGGTACAATTAAACAAACTAAGGTTTGTACCTCTGACCCTGTATCTACAAGTTTTGTTCATAAGGTTGGTCTTCTACATTACTTTATATTCATTTTTATTTGTTTGAGTTTTATAAAAATTTGTTGAAGTGAGTTAAAAATAATGTTTTTTTTTTTTAAATTTTAAGATAAAATAGTCTACTCAGCTTTGGTGTCTTTGATAAAGTCTAGGATAAAATCTGAATAAATCACATACCAAAATCAAATTATAAAAACATATTCAATAATCATAGTTCCATACTTCTAAATAGTAATAGTTATTGATCAAAATGTGCTAGGCATTGGGCTAATTATGTAGACTATCATTTAATTTAATTTATATCGTGACCATTTGAAATGATTTATTTTCTCTCTTTCACAGTGACAGGACTGAGTTTTACAAAGTTTAACTGTCAAAGTACTAATTATATCAGGGAGTGGGTAGGAAACTTTTTGAGTCTTTCATGATATCCTTGAAATTATGGCACTGTGTTTGGGGACTCATGCTTGAATAAGGCACAGTCTCTTCCTTCAAGGACATTATGAAAAATAATATTTGTGACATATTTAATAAGGCAATGATGCTTTCTACTTGACATTTATCATTCATTACTCTAAAACACAGATTTCTTTGCCCCTGGTTTACAGCAGAGGTTCAGAGAGGGTAAGTGGCTTGTCCAAAGTCACATAGCTAATAAGTGAAGAAGCTGGCTCTTGAGCCTAGGTCAGTATCACACCAGAGCCTGGGCTTTCCTACCCGGTGGGTTGGCCTCCAGTTAGGAGCTCTCACTGTGCAGGGGAAGAAGGAGAATGCTGGCTGAGATTTAGCACAGTCAACCATGGGTGTTTCAGAAAAGCTGGCTCCTGTGGCTCATTTTAATTAGAGTCTTCAGTCCACAAAGCAAACAAGGCAGAGAGAATCAGCCTCCTCCTAGAAAGTAAACAGCATCCATCCTGCCAGTCAGGGGCCACCCTGTAGAAGACTGACAAAACAAAGTCCATAGAACTGTGTGCAGTGGTCTGTCCTTGTTGGCCTGGCCTGGGAAGTTACACTTTTCTGGGTGAAATATTTCAAGATTCCCAAAGTCTGTGGTTTTTATATCTGTATATTTTGAGGCATACTGGCTATGCCTTAATTTTCTAAAATTCCAGTTACTTTAACTCGTCCATTAATTAATTATCTAACAAAGAATTATTGGGTACCTCCCATGGTCATCCATAAAAAAAAAAAAGAAGGTGTAAGTATCTTGTCAAGGCCATACAACAGCTCTTAGTGTGGACTGTTATAATAGTTCATTGAACCCTTCAATTTATTTCAGCCAGCATTTACTAAAGTGGATTGTTTCAATGTAGCTCTAAACCTGAAGAATGCTCTAAAACAGGGGTGTCCAAACTTTTGGCATCTCTTGGCCACACTGGAAGAAGAAGTGTTGTCTTGAGCCACACATTAAATACATTGTGACACATAATCACAAAGAAATCTCATAATGTTTTAAGTGAATTTACTATTTTGCATCGGGCCACATTCATAGCCATCCTGGGCCGCATGTAGCCCATGGGCTGTGAGTTGGATACCCTGCGAAACAAAAGGTACTAGAACAATATTTGGGAATGACTTCCTATTGTATCTCCTTTTTTGACAATCACAGGTCACTGTAAGATATTAAAGGATTGTTAAGTCCTACAGTAAAGACACATTTTAAACTTTCTTTGCTTCAACATTTTTCTTATACTTTCATGAAGCCATCTTTAAAATTGCATACAATTTTTAAAAATTTTTATTTATTTATCTTTAGAAAGAGGGGAAGGGAGGGAGAAAGTGAGGGAGAGAAACATCGATGTGAAAGAGAAATACTGATTGGTTTTCTTGTATGTACCACAACCTGCACCCGAACCCACAACCCAGGTCATGTGCCTTGATAGGGAATCGAACCAGTGACCTTGTTGAAATATTTCACTTTATTTAGTTATCTATCTATTTAAAATTTAGAATTATCTTGGCTGGCCACTTTCTAAGCAATTTGGATCCATAAAATAGTATTTATTGGGTGTCTGATAGAGCTGTTGCAAGGTGTTTCAGAAAGCAGGAAGACACCAGTTTTTGATATCCACTACACTGAGAATAAATGTCAAGCTCCTTACCTTAGTCTACAGTCCTGCATTGTCTCGATCCTCTCTACTTCCCCAACTTTGTGTCATGCTTTTCCCCACTGCCCACACTATTATATTCTGTCCTGTAATTCCTCCAGCACACTAAACTCTCTCCAGCTATAAGGCCTTGCACATTATAGTGTATCTTTCTAAAATTATCTTTTTCAAATGTTGGAATAGTTCATTATTTTATTTCTCAGCTTAAATGACCTTTCTCAGTGAAGCCTTATTTGGCCATGTGACATAAGATAGAACAACAACCTAATTGTCCATCACATATCTCTCAATCATTTTTATGATATTATCACAATTCATTATATATTTTATTTGTATAGATATGTGTGTGTGTGTGTGAGTGTGTGTATATATATATGTATGTGTGTGTATATATATATATATATATATATATATATATAATGTGTCTATGCCATAGATTTATACTTCCCTATTTTATACTCAAAGCCTACTGCATTTTCTGGGCTATAATATCAATTTAATTTGTAAATGCAAATGACTGACTAAATTAACAGCTAATTATAGGACCTATCAAAATGGAGTGCTTACTATAACTCAAGCACTATTATAAGAACTCTTTGTATATGCAATTATTTGACCCTCACTAGAATTCTATTAGACAGAAACTATTAGTATCTCTATTTTTAAATGAGAAGACTAACATGGAGACAAGTTAAATAAATCTTCCTAGATCATAATGCTAGTATTTTTCCAAGCCAGAATTTCATCCACTGGGCTAGGGTATATACATTGTTGACTGACTAAATTAATACAAAAATAAGTTGGTCAGAACTTCTAGTCAAGATGGCAGTTGCAGGCAGACATGGCTCACTTCTTCAAATAACCACATCAAAATTACAACTAAACCATAGAACAACCATCACTCAGGACCATCAGAAACAGAATTGAATAGAAATCTGACAACTATGGAATTAAAGAAACCACATTCATTCAGACTGGTAGGAGGGGTACAGATGTGGATTGGGCAAACTAAATATAACTTGGCTGTTTTTATCTATAAGTGCTTTACTCAAAGGTTATTGCCTTATCAGAAAAAATTAATTCTACATTTTACATTAATATTCAAATCTAACTCTTCAACAAATGTAAAACTTCTAATTGCAAATGGCATGAAAACTAAGTATGTATAAAGTGTTATTCCTAATTCTTCACAGAGAACAAAGAAATAAGCTTAATACCTAGCATGATATATAAGATATAACATGAATATGCACAGTGTGAGTAGGTGCAGAGCATAGAAAGAGGTAGATATAATAGTAATGCAAACTTTTTTAAAAAGTACTTTTATTCTGTCAGAGATGAAAAAGGAAAAAATGAGATAGCTGTTAATAGATGAGTACAATGTAAACATGTAGCTATAGTAAAGAAGAAACATAACACACCAAGACAGGGAAATATGAGCTGTCTGAGATTGAAGAGCAGACAAACGTTGGCATTAATAGAACTCAAATTCACCCACTTGTAAGAGGATGGACATTTTCACAATATGGACTTTCTTTAAAGAAGTAAATCTGAATCCTGTAGAATGTGAGAATGAATATGTATAATGTCCAAGTACTCACCTAGTGTATGAGCCTAGACCAAAGAGCACAAATAATATTTATCTCACTGAAATTCTTGGCTTAATAGTTTTATCAAAGTGTTAAATTATTCTAACTTTATCAAGTTAGAAGATTTTCTTCCTTGTTGTAAAAAAGAAGGAGAAGGAAGAGGAGAAAGAGAAGAAAAAAGTAGCACCAGTTCTGACAACACACTGACTGCCTGTTCTCCCACAAGGCAAATGTTAGAGTTAATGTAACTGCTCCTCTCAGGCAAGGTAGGTCCAATTAGCTTCAAACCCCGCCACTCACTATTGTTATTCATATCCCACTGCCTTATTGCCTTATACGTATAGGCATTTGAGTTTTTACTTCCTAAAAACAAGCCCTTCTCCTCAAGTTTATTTCAAACTATCTCATTTCTTGTTTATAAAGGGATTAGAAAACAATATAAACATTAAATATCTTTGTTTTAAGTAGGAAGCAATGAAATTAAGAAGGATAATTATCACAAAATCACAAGTGAAAATTAAAATACAAAAAATAATTTGGCTATGGCCAACAAATATATGTTTCTATATCCTTAAGAGTGAAATTTTGAACTCAACATTGGCTCATACATAGATGTATGATTTGAAGGAATCTACCATATGTTCTGTACAGAAATAAGAATGTTATTTGAGATACTGTTTAAATAAGTAGCTATGGCCAAGTAATTATATCTATATCTATCAATATATATTATATTTATAGGTGGAAATAATAATGTCATATTTTAAAATTTTAAGATATGTCTCTTACAAATATTAACAGATCATCTTTGGTTCATTTGGCTCTTTTTCATTACATATTAAGGAGACTACTACCTGCATTTAGTAAATTTCAAATGTAATATTACTTGATTAGGCAAATTACCTTTGCTTCTTTATTATGTTAGTGTTTGACACTTAAAAATCTTGATCTATTTATTCATCCATTTTTTATGAATATGAACTAAATAACTATATTCTTCAGGAACTATGGTAGGTAATGGTAATATATTATCCCTGTTCTTAAGGAACTCCCATTGTAGAGTGAGAAGCAGATATGCAAAAACACAAATATCATAAAATGATGGAATAATGATATAGGGGGAAGAATGTGATTTTGCTATGAGTTTATGAAAAGCCAGAGGAAATTGGACTGGACAGCATTTTGAAGGAAGAGTAGTAGTTCTGTGATTAGAACAGTGAAGAGCATTCTAAATAAAGTGGGCAATAAGGAAAGGCATGGCGACTTTAGTGCCCTGGCAGTTGAGAATAGCTGAATGTGGAGAAGTGAAGGAAGATGAATGAGGACAGAAGGGAGAAACACATCAAAGACCTTCTACTGATCTCTGTGGCATAATTTGAAATTCAGTCTATAGATGATAAGGAGCCACTGAAGAGACATGTACTGCAGTAACAGGCTCAGATTTGTCATTACACCTATAAAAATGGGACAAATCCAAGGAACCCAATAGAGTAAAATTAAATTATCAAAATTTAAAATTATTGCTTTGTTAAATAACAATATTATTCATAATGTGTCCATAGCACCTAATTAGGTAAGTTAATTAATATTTTATTACTATTATCTTATTATGAATAAGCTAGATTTTCAGCAGTAGGTTGTCAGTTCAAGATTTGGCATCTGTAAGAAAAAGAAAATTGTTAATTTAATCTGAAAAGAAGTGTATGTACACATTTTGCACATAGATTTAGTTAAAATATAATCCAAATTTTATAATATCCTAGTAAGGCCCAAAGGTAGAATTAACACATATGGACAAGAAGAGGAATGCATTCACTGGTCTCTTGGGGGACAAAATGATGCCTTAGAGATTTAATGAATGACAAATTATGCCAAGATTTTGCTCAATAGCTCTGGCATACCTTTCCCAGAATTAGTTCTAGGGTTCATTCTTGTGCTCAGCTATGATAGTCCATCTAGAGACTTATTAAAATCTACAGTTGGAATGAATGACTACAAACCATATTTGCAAACAAAAAGCTTCAGAAAGGCTCGAAATAAATACATGAAAAATATTTCATCATTTGGCCCATAAAAATTCTTGTAAATTGCCTTGTGATCTCAAGAAAAGATGTTCAGGAGACATTTACTCTTAAACTTTATGTTCCTTCTCATTATGAGTTAACCTTTAATGAACTGCATTTTTGTAATCAAGTACATCCTGACCCTAGCAGAGAGTAGGTATTTTATGTATGGCTTTCAATACAAAATTAACTTAATTTGACTTTGCATTTTGGAAAAAAAATTTACATTTTTATCTATGTGGAAATAAGGTAATATCATGTGCCTTCTCACAATTATCAATTGTTTTAAATATATTCAATATTTTTAGCATACAGCACATTAAAAGCAACAACAATAATACATGGATTAGTAACTTTGAAACCAGAGCCTAACATTTAAAACATTTGTCCAAATGTTAACATAGGAATGTTTTAAGAAAAATTTGTTTCACACTGGCTTACACATGCAGGTTTGCACAGGCTCATGCATACAAGGTAGGCAAAAGTAGGTTTACAGTTGTGACTACACAAAAGTGAGTACACAAAAGTGAATACACAGAGTTAATTATTGTATTATTATTTTTTAATTATTGTAGTATTTTCCATATGAAAAGCTATAAATCTACCTTTGCCCACCCTGTATAAATGTACATTATGCATATCTTTTTTGGGGGAAGAGGTTCAGTAGATAAATTTCTATACAAGATGCTTTACTATAATATTATAGAAAATGAGTAACATTATTAGTGTAGCCCTAAATTATTTGCCAACCCCAAGACCTGGAATTAAAGGATTTATTCAGTGATACTTCAGTTTCTGGCATATAGTGAGTATTCAAAACTATTTGTTGAATAAAATAATGAATGAATAAAAGCATAATTAGAGGAAATACAAGGATTCTGGCAATTAAAAAATCTACTGAACTAATATCTATGAGAAACACTGACTCATAGTCTTTATTTTCAATTTATGTCAAGGCTCATCTGAAAGATGAAAAGACAAATGACTTTGAGAAAAAAATATTGTAAAATATCATACTGAATTTTAGTAACAAGAAAAAGCTCATAGCAGACAATTTGGAAGATAAAAGTGATTAAAAGTGGAAACATAACAGATTTTTCATATCACAACCTAATTATAATATCTTCAATATTTAGATGTTTGGTTCTCTTTCTGCCCTGCATACTCTTATCTGTGTTTTACCTCTATCTACATTTACATTTATATTTAAAGTGATATCAATATTCAGGCCTATTTTTCAGAATTATCATTATTCTGTATCCAGTGTTCTGTGGAAATGCTTCAGGGTAGCTAATTAGAATTTTACTTTAAAATGCATTTTTATTTAATTTTAAAACTAGCTTATAAAATGCCACCATATTCAAATAAGTTAGATAATATTTTAGAAAAACAGTGGATTTTTTTTTTACTCTCAAGATATATATGAGGTCTCTTCAGAAGGTATCCATCCATGTAATATGAAAAACAGAGACATTTATTGAAGAAGATACAAGATACAAGAAATACTGTGTCTAGGACAATGATGCCTCAGTCCCCTTCAAAGTAGGCACCTTGAGACTCACACAGTTCTCCATCAGCTACCCCATTGTAATTTCTGAGTCTCATTGATGGTCTAAAATCTCTTCCCTTTCAAAGGTGATTTTAGTTTTGGTAAAAGTCAGAAGTCTCAGGGTGCCGTATCTGGGCTGCAGAGGGGGCTGAGTCACCTGGATAATTTAGTGTTTCTCCAAAAAAATGCGATGTATGAGCAGGTACATTGTTCTAATAAAGCTGCCAATCACCAGTTGCCCATAGCTTCAGCCTTCTGAGTCATCTGAATAGTTTCCATGGAGGAATGTTCAAGCTTAACTCGGAATTTGATGTAGATTTTGCTGCTCTACTCAGTCATTCACTTTGAATGCAATGGTCACACAGTACACATGCTCACTGAACAATGACCTCTACCACCTCTACTGACTAGTACAGTGAGATTGTCATTGTTCTTGCATGCACATCCCAGTGCACTCCTCTTGGCTGCCTGGTTACATCAATGTTGCACAAACCATTTTCATTATATTAACAATGGCTGGGCATTTTCTGGATAGGCCTCGTATGATACTCTTTCAAAGTACAATTAATTGGAACATTTGAAGACATATATGAGTATTTTAAATGAATGGAGACTGAACACAGTCCTACATACAGGGTAGGATGAGGTTATTATTACAGCACCTGTTGATTGCCCCACATCAGGTCAAAATTTGAACAAAGAGCTCTCTTTAGGAAAAATAATCAGTTTTTCAGAGAGAAATTCAAATCTGGTATAATTGTCAGCATAAGAAATGCCAAAACCTGTAGAGAATTTTTATACAATTTTTTTTTGAGCCAAAGTGACAACATATGCCATGGAACAAGATCTCACATGCTCCGGAGAATAACAGTTTTAGAGCTTCTTTTATGCATTTGGAATTCAGGAAGAGACTAAGGAAGATTTTCCATGGAGGTGGGAGAAAGCAACATAGGGATCGGATTATAGGGTAGTTAACAATATCACATGCTCACATGAGAGTGGTTATGCTTTCAGGGTGTCTGTAAAGATTACTTCTGGCATTTCAAAGGTGTGTTAACCTAGATGCATAGGAATAATAAATTGGGTTTGCTTAAACCTTCTTAGTAGGTCTGGGGCCTGGCTACCCATCAGGACTTGCCTAGTTAGGAATTTATGCTCAGATCACCCTGTGAAGTTACGTTCCATATAACCCCATTTTTTTTCCCCTCGGCATGATTATATTGTATTTTATAGAGTATATTTTATTTTATAGATGCAAATTTTGGTTATCATTTTTCTAAATTTAATATTTATAATAAGCTATGTAAGATATAACACTTCCACTTAAAATCATAATTCCCTACTACTCTTCAATCAGGTTTTGAATAGCCCTAATTCAATTTATAAGACAAATTGTTTTACTGAAAATTTACTAAAATTCATGAAAAGTTTTTTAATCATTCAATTATTAGTGGTTAATAAGTACCATTCTTAACATTCTGTGGACTGAGGAAATAATTATAAAATCTACAATATATTAAATGTGATCTGTATGTCAGGAAATAAATTGTGTGGTTTTTCTACTTTATAAAACTCCACAGTAGACCCAAGAGTTAGGAAAATATCTATCCACTGTACAGACAGGAGAAAGGAAGATTGTAAAGTTCAAATTCCCAAAGGCCATTTAGTTTTTACGGAGCCCAATTAGAATCTAAAAAAATATAGCTAGAAATGATTCCAACTCACACTAATTTCTTTTTGGAAAATAAAAGTAATTTAGGATTTTTGAAAGAAAACAAAGGTTAAAACAAAACTGAAAAGAAACAATTCCGCATCTTTGGGAAGCTCGCAAGCTAGGAAGTTGTTCAGGCCGTCTGACAATGTGACTGAGGGCAGGATCTGCTGCCTGCCACTGCGGATGTCAGCACCGAGGCACGGGTGCTGATGTAAAGGAAGGTGGTTTATTTTCAGGTGCTGGTCACCTGGAAGATGGGGCTTCATGTCTCAAAGCCCATCTCCACACCTCAGTGGAGGCAGAGGTTTTTATAAGGAGGGGGGGATGAATAAGAAAGAGATCAAAGGAGTGGGTTAGAAAGTTCTCTAAGTGCAGACCAGTACAGTCCATTCTAATAAGGCAATGATGGTCTGGTGTGCGTCACCCTGGTTTACTCATCCTGACTCATGTCATCCTGGCCCCACAGTTGCAGGTCAGCAAATCTCCCAGAGCTGGGATGCCTGAAGGTCGGAGTCTGTATCTTTTGAGTTAGTTCCTAGGATTCTTATAGAAACATGCCATTTACTTACAACCTACCTATTAGTCAGAGTCAGCACTTACAGAAACAATGTCAAAAGAATGGTGTGGCGGGTTCCAATTTCCCACCATTAAAACTACCGATGGCAGATAAACAGGTCCATTTAATTAGATTTAGTTTTGTTGTTTTGTTTTGTTTTGTTTTTCCTCCCTTTCTTCCCTACCAGAAGGCACAGATTTGGTGTCTTTTCATGGGAATATATGTCTATATTTTCTACTAGCTATTAATTGTGCCCACAAAGTTAGCAGAGGGATTCAATATAAAGATAGTATTTGTTCTTCACAGTGACCTTTCTCTGCAATTGGGACCAGAGATTTTCATCTCCATTGCTGTTGCATTAATCTTCATGAATCACAAGGACTCAAGTTAACTAAACCCTCCAGCCCCATCACACTTTGCTATAATGCTGTAGATCAAGTCTGTATATAATTTCCATTTTAGAAGGTGCTTATATAGCTTGGGAGGACTTAGCTTTTTTTTCCGGCAACATAAATCTATCCTCCTTAAGGTAAGATCCTTTACCCAATTACAGTTAACAGACCCAAGAGAGAAAATGTGTGTTTACCTTACTGTCTCAGAAAAAAGTTTGTAAATAGCATGAGAAACACTTTATAAACAATCTATCTTCTAGGCATTGCATCTGATTTATTGATAACTGCTGTCACTCATGTTAATGGATGAGGAATTTCTAAAATGGCAACTCTTCTTTTGAGTTGGCTGTTTAGTTTTATAGAGCATGCTGTTTACTGATTCTTAGACTCTGGCCATGTATGTGTATATATCAGAAAAAGAGAAGGAATATATATCCCATGTGTGTGTGTATGTGTGTGTGTGCGTGTGTGTGTGTGTTTAAAAGTTGTAAAGCAAGACAGTAATCTAAAATATTGTTTCCATTAATAATTAGAATAATAACAGAATACAAATTGAATGAGATATGTCATAGAGATCCAAATCTTGCTTCTGTCAGTACCAGTATTACTGCTTGAAGCCGTAGTTAAAAACAACTTAGTATTATCTCTGCTGCATAGTGTGTGGGAGCTTAGGTTCTCTAGACAGCCCAGGGTTTACATCTCAGCTCTGCCACTGAAGGGATGTCTACTTCCTTTCTCTATTTGTAAAATTTGGTTAGTATTAATAATAATTGTGATTAACACTAACAATACCTAATTATTGTTTTGTATGTTTTAATGAGCTAATCCATGAAAATGAACTCGATGACTGTTTTTTCTCCTGTGCTTCTCACATTTAAGTGAGAGCAGGACTTTTGGAAATTTCAGTGATGTACACTCAAAGGAGGTCATGGTAACTTATGCTCCCAAAATCAAAGCACATTTCTGTTTGAGGCAGCCTGGGACAGGCTGGGATGTGCTATACTGTCCTAACTAAATAAGAATAAGACTACAGGAACTAGCTGAGTGCCAGAGGGACATCTGGAATGCCGAGGGATTATGCTCACATTGGTGAGCCAGACAAACATAAGCAAGGATCTGACTAGGGATAAAAAATGCAGACAAGTCTTCCATCCTAGAAACAACTGAATTGTTAGTAGTAGTGTTAATATTAGTATTATATTGGTATTTTAATATAAAATACAGATCCGAGTGGCAGCTTTTCTGCTTTACCTCTGAGTGGCTTCCTGTGCCCCAGAGGTGAAAATCCAGGCTCTTTAGCATGACATGCAGAACTCTTAATGACCAGGCTATGCTTGTCTCTTCAGACATATACCCTGTCACTATCCACAGAACACTGTATGTTCCAATGGCATGGAAAGACTTGAAGTCCCCCTGATTTTTGCCTCCATAATAATCATTAATTCTATACCCTCTCCTACCACTTCTCTCTTCACCTACCACTTACCATTTTTTTTCTGTTTACCCCACACTCACTTTCGAGATCAACTTCAGACACACCTGTTCCAGGAATCATCTCCATCCTGTTGTAGATTGGATTAGGTATCTCTTCTCTTTCTTCCTATAGATCCCCCATGTTCACTTCATGCATCATTGCATGATCATCTGCTTATTGACTGTATCAGTGGACCATGTCAAATGGGGAGGGTTAAGGTCTTCCCAGTTATATGGACCTTCTGGGGATCTTCAAGTTTGATTCATGTTTTATGCAAATGAGAACCCACATGTACTTCAGGAGTGATAGCTTCCAATGCAGCCATAAAGGGTGTATACCAGCCTTCTGTAGGTGCCATTCCAGACACATGGCAAGAATGAGGGATGGAGAAGATGCTTCACTTCTCAAGGTAGCCAGGTTAAGTAATAAAGATTCTAGCTGGGAAGACATCTTGTTTAAACTTAGCTAAAGATAACAATAGGACAAGACAAGTGTACTACATAAAGTACATAGAGTTCTGAGGCATATTGTTGTGGTTTATTTGCACATGACAATACAAGTTTTGTGGTTAAACTTATATTCCATTTGTATTCCTTTGATGGAGTGCAGAACCTCACAATGGCTTCATCCCTTGCACTAATCAACAGCACATGGTTCCAACCACCAGCACCTGTTTCCAAATTCAATATTTCGAGAAGGAAGATAGAATATTTCAAACTTACTTTGCAGAGCTTTTTGAGGTTAAACTAAATGACTTAGGCAAGAGCATAATAGGTACTTAATACATCACATTGTATTGTTACACTGATAGCTTGTTATCAAAAGGGAAAATATGTCCTGGGAAAGCAGTCTCCTTTCCCCCAGTTATTCAGCTCTGATATCAAACAGCACCTGAAATTATTTTCCTGGAGCAACTTGCATTTTAAAACACATGCAACTTTAGTTTTGCAATCAGTGCCATTTAAGGGCCTATTTTTAAAAATTAATTAAGCTTATATTCAGTGTCAGTGTATTAGCCAAGTGTTCAAATTCACTTGTTCCTCACAAGTGTAAAAGTTAATATTAATACTCTACTTGCATGTTTATAGTAGTTTCAGCAATATTGAAACCGGAGTTTGGAAAGGTCCAGATGGTTTGAGTTTTAATGAAACTTGAGTTTAAAATAGCCCAGCTGCTAAGGCAAAATTTTTTTTAAATTGTAGAACCTGTTTCAGAACTTGTTAGTGTGGTACCCACACAGAGCCATCCCTGGAGTTCCATAACTCCTCATTACAGGTTTGTCTTTACCCTAATCCTTGTACTCATCTTCTCTGACAGTGCACAGTTTAGTCAGCCAGCTTTGAGGCAGGTGCTTCATAAAAATACCTGCATCCAAATTCCTAATGACCCATACCTAATCCTGGCAATGTCAGTTAATGCATATTTGTTGGATAGGTGCCCCATGCAAGACACTAAATTTGAAGGAGATCCAAAACCTCTCTCCTCCTGGCTCCTCACTGCTTAGCCTGTGCACTAATCAAAAACTCATGGTTCCAACCACCAGCATCACTGGCCCCCTCCGGGCCCTTCATATTTTATGCCTGCCACACAGCAGGCACTCTACATGTTTTACTAGTTTAACTGCTCCCTGGCAAGATATTCCCACTTTACATTTTACTTGCTTGATCTCTAAGCTTCAGTTTTCTCATTGGAAACTAAATATAATATTTTCTACCTGTTAGAGATGTTCAGGGGATCAAATAAGGTAATATTAGTCAAATTCTTACTAGTACAAGGCATGGAATGTAGCAAGCACGATGAATAAATTGTATGCATTATTTTAAAAACCAACCAACCAGTGCTTAAAGAAATGAAGTAATTTTCCCAGTGTGGCCCAGCAAATAGCAAAAATGAAAACAAAAGTCCATTTTGTCTGACGTCTAAACATATTCTCTCTCATCTGACTCCCTTTTCGGGTAACCTCTGTGATTAGGAAGCTGCTTTAACTAGATTCTACTGAGTCTTATGCTCTGCTACCCTTTTCCCAAATTGATTAAATTATAAATTTTGGAGAATTTTTTAAAATGTCTCATAGTAGGAGCTTAGTTATGAATTAAAGAGAGATCTATTCAGGTTTCTCTCAAAACCCAGAAGCCATGGTAGCCTGGCAGAGTTCTGGGCTGATGAGAGGAATGTACTGGAAATGCACTCATTCCTGACACCACAGATTTCTCTATGCTGCTTTACCCCTGCATTAGTCTGAGAATTAATTATTTTACCCCAACTCTGGAAGCTCACAAGGTTTTCAACACAGCCACCATACATTTTTCTCCCCAAAACAACAGTGGAATTTCCAGAGATTTGGCAAGGAATCCATAGGAGTTGATTCTAAAATCTTCAAGCTCCCAGAGGTTTCTGGAAAACAATAAAACAAAAATATTTTGTTTAGCTGCATACAAAGTGTGTGGTTTATTTATCAAATAGAAAGCTTGGAGACAACCCTGAAAACAAAAATATTTGGCTTTGAAAATGTGAGTTTCTTCCAAAAATCTGCTTTAATTAGAATAGTACATAAAGTAAAGAAAGAAACCTACTAACAGAAAAATTTTTTTCTGAAAAGGGCTAGTGTCTTTTGAACAAAATTCCTTTATGTCATTGCTATTTCCCTAGGATAAGGATAAATCTAAAAATAGGAGCTCAAGCTTTTATTAACTGAACAGATACATAATGTCCTGCTGGGGAAGGATTTGTTTTGATTATTGGTTCAGAGAGCAGGCAATGTGCCTATGTCCATCCCAGGGATGTGAAATGGCTTGATGTTCTAAATTAACCACCTAATCTCAAAGTACATTGTTAGTTTTTCCTCTTTTTAGAGTATCAAGACTTTTATTGAAAATATCTCGCCCAAATACAAACACAAATCTTCCTAGAAAACAAAAGCCAACCCACTGTACCTTAAAACAAACCTGCCTTGTTGCCCTGGACACATTGGAATGTCACAAGCAAGGGAAGCTCACCCTTCAAGGTGATGTGCCTGTTCAGAGTAGCTGGTGGGAGTACAACCTAGTACATGGTGTCCTCAATGACAGGATTCTGCTTTAGGTGACAGGCTGTTTGAGATTGGGACACAAACTAGCAATTAAAGATGCAGAAATATATCCCTCTGTTCATGGTTATACCAAAAGTCTGCATGACATATAAGCAGCCACAAATCTGTTTGCTACATTTTCTCCCATCCCTTTGAGTCCAGAGACCAGGGCTTGCTCAAATTTGTGTTCTTGCTTTGCCAAGTATATGAGGTCTGTCCAGAAAGTATCCATCCAGACACTATGAAAAATAGAGATATTTATTCAAAAAAATACAAGATACAAGAAACATTGTGCATAGGACAATGGTACCTCAGTCTCCTTCAAAGTAGGCATCTTGGGAACTCTCACAGTTCTCACAATCGCCATTAGTTGCCCCATTGTATTTTCCTGAATCTCATCAGCAGTCTGAAATCACCTTTCAAAGGTGATTTTAGTTTTAGGAAAAGCCAGAAGTCCCAGGGCAGAAAATCTGGGCTGTAGGGGGGCTGAGTGATCTGGTTGATTTGATGTTGTGCCGAAATGTTCTGAACGAGATATGATGCATGAGCAGGAACATTGTTGTGATGAAGCTTCCAATCACCAGTTGCCCATAGCTGTGGCCTTCTGAATCATCTGAATAGTTTCTGTGGAAGAATATTCAAGCTTAACACAAAATTTGATGCAGATTTGTTGCTCTACTTGCTCAGTCATTTTGAATTCGACAGCCACCCAGTACAAATAGTCACTCAACAGCATCTACCACCCCCACTGACTAGTACAGTGAAGTCATTGTCCATGCATGCACATTCTAATCCAGTCTCCTTGACTGCCAGTTTACATCAATGTTGCACAAACCATTCTCATTATATTAACAATGGTTGGACTTTCTTCAGACAGACCTTATATATTATGTGCCCAATAAGTGCTTTCAAAATTGGTTTTACTGAGAATGCAAAAATTGACTTTGAGTAAGACAAAAACAAATCCTTAGTCAACTCCAGTTATGCCAATTACACGGACACACTTAAGCAAGGCCTCTGCATGACTGGATAAAGAATCAAAGGCCAACAGCAGAATCTATTCCAACACTGCAGAAGAGTATTTCTTTAAATCATGGTTAGCTTTCTTTTTTTCTTTTTCATTTTGAGAAAGAATAGGAGTAATAAGAACTTCAAACCATATGCTTAAATATAAAATGTAAAAGAAAGGGTACTACATGCCCAGGTGATGATGTGGAAATAGAGTTACAATTTTACCAAATCCTGATCAATTGTAATCTCATCCCTTTTTTATGTGCTCTTAGATAATATATTAATAGCATCTATTATTTGCCAGTTATTTTGCTAGATTTAAATGATTCAGAGATGAGTGAAGTGAAGTCATTATTCTTAGTGAAAGACATACTACCTATAAGTTCAACAACAAAAAGGTGGTCTAAACGTGATGAAAGAGAGTTATAGGAAGATCCACCTTATTCAGTCCAGAAGCCTAAGAGAAGGATTCCAGGAGGAGGTGGTGTTTAAGTCTTGAAGGATAAATGCACGGGCACAAGGCAATGGCAGGCAGTGAGGTATGAGTATGTATGTAGGAGAAAGTGTAAGGTGCTATGATATGGTAAGGCAACTGATATAGAATAAGAAGTCCTGGAGAAAAAAATAAATGCAGAATGATGAATTATTTGTATAATAATAGAAATAGTTATGAAAGGGTCTCTGCATTCTATCCTAAACCTAGCAGATCACTGCCCTACCAGACTCCTCTGGGCTCCAGAATGCTGTTCACTGAATATTCCACTTGATATATGTTTCAATAATTCTGCAAAGTCACATTTCATTAATGCAGATTTAAAATGCTAGAAGAAAATTTGGAGATAATCATTTTGTCTAGGTCTTTTTGTAATGGACTCCATCATGATACTACCTCCTTTTTTAAAATTTTTATTTATTGATTCTACAGAGAGAGAGGAAGGGAGAGAGAGAGAAACATTAATTTGTTGCTATACTTATTTATGCATTCATTGGTTGTCTCTTGTATGTGCTCTGACCAGAGATTGAACCTACGACCTTGGTGTATTGGGATGATGCTCCAATAAGCTAAGCTACCAGCCAGAGTTATTACCTTCTTGGTCAATCTGCTATCAAGATGACATCTGTCTATCTAAGAAAGACAAATCTATCTCCTTTAATGCTGGCAATATATAGGGTGTCCACTTATGGTGGATCTGAAATTTATTCCTTAGGAAATGCACTTGTGTAAAAAAAGTACAAGATTTTCTGAATGACAGGCAATGACCAATTCCAAATAGATGACTGTTGTATTATGATATTACAATAATGTATTTTCTGACTTTGTTAATATCCCCAAATATACATGCATCATCAAGGCCAATATTTTCATTTGGATAAAGTAACTACATGATTAATATTTAATTATCAAAAATATTATGCAATAGACTAAATCATAAGAAAAATAAATGAAAACTTAATACTTGAATTTTATCAGTGTCTCCTAAAGGATAATGTTCTTTTCTCCAGAATAGCTAGGTTAAAACTACATTTGTTTTTGGGAAAGATAGCCTACCTAATTACTTCCAATAATTTATGTATACATGTGAGCAACTGAAGTCATCTTGAAAGTGACTTAAGGGGATTTACACTTGACCTCCATGACTATCCACAAAAGTCTCAGTAAAATTCATGCATTCCTCCATTTATTCTGTAGGCCTCTGTGAGGCCTGCATGCATTGGGTACCAAGTTAGACATTTGTGTTCCCCAGAAGGGAGAAGAAGCCAGGCTTGAGAGGATTTCAGCTTAATAAGAGAAATAGGAATGTGAAAAATAAGATTTAAGACTATAAATGCTATCTTTGTAAATGCACAGAGAATTATGTTGGGCAGAGCAACAAATTTTGATTCAAAGCTTGAGAGAGAAGTTTCATAGGTGAAATAGTGAGAGCAGCAACCCTTGAGAATGTGTTGAATTTTTGCCAAGAACAAAGATCTTGGATAGTCTTTCTAGCCAAGTGAAAGTGGAAAGTCAAGGAGGTGTGATGATCATTAACACTGGGCAGATTCATAATAGTTTCATATTAAAGTCTTGGTAGAACCTCAGTTCCATACTTTTACCCATAGAGGTCTTAACCCCATTCCACAACTCTCTTCAGAACATAAAAACTTATCACACAGTAATGTAATGGTTGATACACCTGTGTTTCTTTCCTACTGGAATGTAAGCTCCGTTATGCAGAAGCTCTGCTATATTCCAGTGTCACCAGCATCTGGTTAAAGTTTTCAAGTATTGTCTAAATGTTCAACAAGCATTACTTGAATAAATGAATGAGTCAGTCCACCAATAAATGAATGACTTGTTTTATTCTCTTGGTTATATGGCTCTCCCTCCTTCCAGAGTGAAAGCCTCTGGAGAGGAGGGGCCTTCTGGTATTCCTTAGAGGCCTTTCAGTGGAGTTATACCCGCATATTGAAGTATATCTGGATTTTGAAGGAATTCAGACAAGAAATCCTGACTTCTAAAAAAAATTGAATGTTATCAATTATTTTATGTTTTTCCCTTTTCTCTTGGGAAGCTGCCGAATTGTAGAATTGCCTCTATCACCAACTGTTGATTTCGGTCAGCAATTTTCAACATTTTTCATCTCACGCTACAAATAAGATTATTACTAAAATACTGTGGCGCACCAAAAACATATAGTTTTTGCCTATCTGACAAGAAATAGGTATAATTTTGATTCATTTACAATAGACATCTGTTGTTGGGTTGGCTGTTTTTATTTTCTTTATTTGGCAATCTATGGGGAAAGAGATCAGGGCCCCTGACCAGGTATTGCAAGTTTTAAAAGTTGACGTGGCACACCAGTTGAAAATTGGTGATTTAGGGGGAAGATATATTGCCAGCATTTTGTTTTAATAGCTCTGGAAAGCTTCAGTTTACAAGTAAAAGGTTTGAACCTAAGTAAATAAAAAACAAGTATTGCTCATTTAGGAAGCATAAGCGTACTAGTTGTGCCAAAAACAAACAACCGTTACTTCAAAATGGAATAGGTATACTTGAGACAAATAATCACCAGCAAGGACAGTGATTGATTACAAAAATTCACTGTTAACTAGTTCCCATCTTTTGTGTCCTTGCAGAAGACTCCAGATAACAAAGTCAATGAAGGAGCAGAAATTTAAGCTGAGAGAGGTGAAATGCTTTGTATCAGGTCAGTCATCCACTGAAGGGCGAATCCACTTATCTTCCTTAACAGCTTGCTACTTTTTCCCACAATACTACTGCTAATAAGGTACTAAGAGGTGGAGGAGGCAAGGGTGTCATAGGGAATTCTTTCACAGTATTACAGGCTCCTTTTGTCTTGCCTTATCATGCAGAAATGCTTCTCTAGGTGGGCTGAGATCAAAAGACCTGTTCTTATACTGCTGGTGAGATCACTGGATCTGTAATGTACAGGTCTTTGAACTGATTTGCGTGAATTCCCCTCTGTGGGATGATTCACCTGAGCACTCTGCCTGGCAAGATTTCCATCCCCATTTGCTCATCTCTGCTGAGACTCCTTTAAGTAGTACATTGCTTAAATGTCCATGTGTGTGACATCCCTTAGGGAGATCATTGCTAGAAATATTAATTATCCATCTCTCCTCAGTTGTTCATGGTCATGTGTATTTTACCACCAATGTTGGTAGAAATGCTAAACATTATGTAACTTCCTACCTAGTTTCCAAAGTCATGGAAGTTTCAGATGATGACTCCTTATAAAAGAATATACAACTTTCTTTTGTAGGTGGCATATTGTATAGAAATATCTAATATGCTAAACCATGTAGTGCTTTCATTCTCTCTCAGAGTCATATTGATATATAGCATCATTATGTGAGGAAGTAGCCATACAGATGGTAATAGCAAAGTTCTCTACCTTGATCTCAGTGGTTGGTTGATAGTTTGGGAAACCTTTTTTTTTTTGACCACTCAACCTTCAAAACATGCCCTACTTATCACCCCAGCCACAATAGAATGCAATAATATTTTCAAAACTCTATAGTCTTCAGTGCAGCAACAGTTGCCTATTCTGAATCCTGTGAAATGCAGGGAGAGTCATTGGCAGTAGGAAAAAAAAAAGAAAAAAAATCCTCAGTTCTTCTTACCTTGCCTTCATATTTTCCTTGCAGGCTTGCAAATGACTTACTTCTCTTTTCTCTAGAGATTTTTTTTTTTTTGCAATGGTGACAGCCAATTCTGACTTTTGGAGTTGGGAAAAGGCATTCTTTCCCATCAATCATGTGTCTCTGCTATACTACTTTGGAGTCATACTGGATCGTCCGCTTAGCTGTCGCCTTTCTATGCTATGCCTAATTACCATGATGTTATACGTGTTTTGTAGGTAAACACAATTTCTAGTTTTGTTAGATAATCTAATAGTGCCAAACCCAGGTTTCTAAATAGCCAATTACTTTGAAATGAAATAACACTGATTTACTTGTGTTCAGGGACTCCCTAAGTAAAGTCTTTCATTTTCTGTCATCTCACTTCCGCTGTAATCAGAGGACTGCACTCAGGAACAGGACTAAGGCGTGCACTGCCATCTGTGTTGACTCAGAAATGGCATCAGGCAACCCAACCATGAAGAGTTAATTTGGAGAACCTTTGCTCCTGGGTTGATTGGAGATTTATTGGGTCCATGCAGATGGGAGATTAGGCTTTTCTCTTAATAATGGTGGCTGATTTGTGAAGGAGCTGCAAACAGTAATCTTGAGATTTTATGTTTCTCTGATATTTCTCAGCAAAGCAAATAAAATGCACTTCACACAGCCATCCCCAAGCAATTAGTGCCATTAATGCCTTCAGCAAACATATGGTCGCAGTGGAGAGGAAATTAGCCCCATGCCACATTTCCATTGCTATTTGTATACTTTTGGACACAGTTCATTAGTGTGCCTTTCCTTCACATCTATCTCCTTTAAAGAGGTTGTGTTGTATGTTATCTTAATAGTTATTTATTTAGTATCCCCCAGCGACCACCTTTCTAAGGATGATTGCCCTCCAGTCTACTTCCCCTCTAACACCTCCAATTTACAATTATCCTGTGCTGGAAATTTCTCACTGGATGTATAGCTGGCCTCTCATCCTCTACAAATCGAAGTAGAACTCCTACTTTATAGAAAGATATCACAATACAGTCATACTTCAGTTGTCAGCTTCAGAACTTGTCAAAACCTGCACTCATTGCATTTTGACAAGAAAAACATGTTTCAGCACTCTGTGCTTGCTCGTGACTTGTCACACTTGCTAGAACTTGTATGAGTCACAACGTCAACCTGCAGGATAAAATGCTTCAACACTCTTTGCTTGCTCTGCTAGGTACTCATTGGCTTTGGCAATCATCAAGGGTTCTGAAACGAATTAACAGTGAGTACCGAGGTACCATTGTATCATATTTCCAGAGAATTTTGTCACAAAGGTATATGTCTCTAGGCCCCTCACTTGCATGGGTCTCTTTCAAGATTTTCACACACACACACACATATGCGCACGCACACACGAAGACTATCCAGAAAGTATCCAACCATGTAATATGAAAAGTGCAGGTATTTATTAAAGAAGACACACGATACAAGAAACATTGTACATAGCACAATTACACCTCAGTCCCCTTCCAAGTAGGTGCCTGGGGACCTCACATAGTTCTCCCAATTGCTATCAGCTGCCACATTGCATTTTCCTAAATCTCATCAATGATATGAAATCTCTTCCCTTTCAAAGGTGATTTTAGTTTTGGGAAAAGCAAAAAGTCACATGGTACCAATTCTGGGCTGTAGAGGGGCTGAGTCACCTGGGTGATTTGATGTTTCACCAAAAAACTCTGTATGATATGTCATGCATGAGAGGGTGCATTGTTGTGATGAAGCTGCCTATCACCAGTTGCCCATAGTGTTGGCTTTCTGAATTATCTGAATAGTTTCCATAGAGGAATGTTCAAGCTTAATGCAAAATTTGATGCAGATTTGTTGCTGTACTTGCTCAGTTGTTCTGAACGAGATGGCCACACAGTACACATGCTTACACAATGGCATCTACCTCCCCCACTGACTAGTACAGTGAGGTTGTCATTTCAAGCATGAACATTCAAGTCTACTCTCCTTGGCTGGCAGGTTACATAGGAGTTATGAAAACCATTCTCATTATATTAACAATGGTAGGACTTTTTCTAGACCAACGTCATATATATAAATTTATAGAAATAAATAAACTTATTTAAATACAATTTCTTGGATCAACTTTCTCTTTTTACTCTATGTTCCTTTCTATAATAATTCCCATATTTGGTAGATGGTGTTGAAATCACCAAATGCTGTTTTGGGATATGTATAAGGTACAGTTAGAAATACATTCAGTTTATGTGTAGCAGTATATATTAATCCATTTCACAGTCACATTCCTAGGTGAAATTATTGGGGTCCATTTCAGTGGCAGAAAAGTTCCCAGGAATACTCCTGTTATCTGCAGGGTAGACTCGAAGGAAAGGAGATCGAAATAACAATATCCAAGTTATCTTGTTTCTTTCTTTTGTTTTTACACAAACTACTTCTAATAATAATAATAGTACATGTATATCTGTCACTATTGTTATTTTGATTTTTAATTTCTGAATCATATGCCAAGTCCTCACAATTCTACCTGCTAAGAAATGTTCACATCTGTACCATCTTTCTTCATACTGCTTCCTCATATCCATGGCTCATCTGCTCACATCTGGACCATTTTGATAACCTACTAATAGAATTCCCTTCAATTAGTTTTTTGTTTGTTTTAAGTCTTGTTACAACACTTTTCTGTTCAAAATCCTCCGTTAGTGTGGCATATAAGAATTTATACAAACTTAAACTTTTCCAGGAGCCCCAAGTCCCTGCCCAGGAACCCTCCCTTTAGTCACCCCCTTCTAGGGGAGTTGTCATTGCTCAGTGGGGCCTGAGTTCTCTCAGGCTTAAAACTGTGTTCCATTTTTTTCCTTCTGCTCTGTCCCTCTTCACCTACACTCCCAGATATTAAAGTGGCTCTTCTTTTAAAAATCCCTCATGTACTACCCCTGTACTACTCACAGCCCTGTATTAGGAAGTGATTTATTCTTTTCTGAATTTTCATAGCTTTTGTACTGATCTTTGCGTATAAAGTTTGGCATGTTTGCTGTTTATTATTCTTTTTTGCATTCACAAATTGTTTCTCTTTTTGGCTTTTTAATTTCTCTGTTGTATAGTTTGTAATTTTCACATTACCTAGCTTTGCACTAAGTATAGGCATCCAGGAATTAGGAAGCTATACTTCTTAATTCATTGTATATATACTCTGTAACAACTTAGTATTGAAATTAGCAAAAAAGCAATAGCTTTGCTGGATCCTATAGAAGTGAGTCCTCATCTGCCACTCCCAGCTTTATTGAGTTATAGCTGACAGCCTTATTGAGGTAAAACTGACATATATATAATACATATATATATATATATGTTAAGATGTAAAGTGTGATAATTTAATATATAAATACATTGTGAAATGATTACCATGATGAAGTTAATTAGCACACCCATCAATCATCTCACAGTTACCTCTTTTTGTGTGTAACATCTAATGACTTGGCAAATTTCAAGTGTACAAGACAATATTATAAACTATTATTTCTATGCTGTATATTAGATCCATGAACATATCAATCTTATAATTGAAGGTTTGTACCCTTTGCCCAATATTCCCCACCCTCCCAGTCCCTGGCAATCACTGCTCTATTCTCTGCTTCTATGAGTTTGACTTTTTTTAAATTTCAAGTATCAGTGAGGTCATACAGTATTTGTCATTCTATGTCAGGCTTATTTCACTTACATATGTCCCCTAGGTTCATCCATGTTGTTCCAAGTGAGAGGATTTTTTTAAGGCTAAATAATATTATACACTATTTATATATATGAGTTCTGTCCAGAAAAAGTCCAGCCATTGTTAATATAACAAGAACAGTTTGTGCGACATTCATGTGATCTGGCAGTCAAGGAGACTGGACTGGAATGTGCATGTATGAACAATGACAGCTTCACTGTACTAGTCAGTGGGGGCGATAGACACCTTTGAATGAGTATGTGTACTGTATCACCATTGCATTCAAAGTGACTGAGCAAGTAGAGCAACGAGCCTGCATTAACTTTTGTGTTAAGCTTGAACATTTCTCTGTGGAAACCATTCAGATGATTCAGGCTGAAGCTATGATTGGACAACTAATGGTTGGCAGCTTCATCACAACAATGCACCTGCTCATGCATCACATATTATGCAGAGTTTTTTGGTGAAACATCAAATCACCCAGGTGACTCAGCCCCTCTACAGCGCAGATTTGGTGCCCTGTGACTTCTTGCTTTTCCCAAAACTAAAGTCACCTTTGAAGGGAAGAGATTTCACATCATTGATGAGATTCAGGAAGATACAACAGGGCAGCTTATGATGATTGGGAGAACTGTGTGAGGTCACAAGGTGCTCCTGTTTTGAAGGGGACTAAGGTGTCATTGTCCTATGTACAATGTTTCTTATATCTTGTATCTCCTGCAATAAGGGTCTCTATCTTTCTTATTATCAGGCTGGATATTTTCTGGACAGGTAAATGAATATAGATACAGATATATAGCACATTGTCTTCATTCATTCATCCATTGAACAATATTAATATTGTCTTACATCATTTCCATGTCTTTGTCTTGGCTAATATGACTAGAGCTTCAATGGACACGAGAATGCTGATATCAGTTAGAGATACTGATTTAATTTATTTTGAATAAATAGCAGAAGTTGGATTGATAGTTCATATTAAAGCTATCAGACACTGAAGAAAGATATTAGAGAAGAAAATGGTAATGGGAAACAGAATAAAAATAAAAAATAAAATTCACAACAAGAATTAATTTAAAAAAAACATAAAACACACATAAATAGAAAGTATCCTATGTTCACAAATTGGAAGACTTAGTATTATTAAAATGTTCATACAACTCAAAGAAATCTACAGATTCAGTGAAATCTGAATCAAACTTTTAAACTCATTTTTGCAGAAATAGAAAAATAATCCTAAAATTTGCATGGAATCACAAAAATCCTGAACCCCAAGAAATTTGAAGAAAGAAGAACAAAACTGGAGGCATCACACTTCTTACTTTCAAACCATAGTACAAACCTACAGTAATTAAGACAGTATGGTACTAGCATAAAAACAGAAACATAGGTAATTGGAACAAACAGAGAGCCCAGAAATAAAACCTTAGATATGTGGTCAACTAATCTTTGACAAGGGTGTTAAGAATACACATTGTGGAAAGGATAGTTTCTTAAATGGGGTTGAGAAAAATGGATATTCACATGCCAAAGAATAAAATCATATTCTTATATTACACCATACCCACAATTGAACTCAAAATAGGTTATACTTAAATGTAATATGTGAAACTGTAAAACTTTAGAAGAAAATATAGGGGGAAAAGATGCATGCACGATCTCATGCATCTTG
This sequence comes from Trachops cirrhosus, assembly GCA_028533065.1. Lineage (NCBI taxonomy): Eukaryota > Metazoa > Chordata > Mammalia > Chiroptera > Phyllostomidae > Trachops > Trachops cirrhosus. The sequence continues at coordinate 47,087,298 of CM052543.1, read as the reverse complement.
GCAATGAGTTTTGGTTATGACAACAAAAGCTTTGGTAACAAAAACAAGCCAGTGAGACTATATCCAACCAAGAGTGTTCTTCTGCACAGCAAAGGGACACAGCAAAATGAAAATACAGCCTATGGAATGGGATGAAATATTTGCAAACTACATATCTGAATGGGAGTTAATATCCAAAATATTCATATGGAATTTTTACAGTTAAATAGCCTCAAAATGCCCCCCCAAACCCAGATAACCTGATTAATCAATAAGCAAAGGATTTAAATAGACATTTTTTTTCCAAAGAAGACATATAAATGCCAACAGGTATATGATAAGGTGCTGAACATCACTAATCATCAGGAAGATGCAAATCAAAACCATAAGATACCACCTTGCATGTGTTAGTGCCTATTATCAAAAAGAAAAAAGATAACAAGTATTGATGAGTTTGTGGAGAAAAAGAGAGCCTTTGTACACTGATGGTGGGAAGACAAATTGGCACAGTCTTCAGGAGTCCTATGCAGTAAATGTAATTTTCAGCTTTATCTGTGGGAGGTTTACAGATTTATCTAATATCAGCCAAATAGTATGGCTCAGAGAGGGTCAAAAATCTCTATCTTCTGGCATCAAATCCAGGTTTCTTCTACTTCACCATAGTTGTTGTTATCATAAGAACTCTTTGCCATTTTTATGTAAAACTATGATTCCTTTTTTTCCTTCCTTCATTTCTTCCTTCCTCTAATTATATTTACACATTCATTCCAGTTTACAAAGTACTTACACATTCAGTACATTTAATCTCCGTAATGACCCTATGTGAGGAGATTTTCTGCTGAAGAAACTGAGTCTTCTTGATTTTATTTATTTAGTTTTTAAATTCTTTTTTTTTATTGTTGTTCAAGTACAACTGTCTCCATTTCCACCCCACCACTGCCACCCCACCCCAGCCATCCCCACTTCCTATCCTTGATCCTACCCCCTTGGGTTTTGTCCATGTGGAAGGGTTTTCAGGAACATATGTAAAGGACACATGAGTCTTCTTGATTTTAGACAATGTGAACAAAAACACTAGTTAAGAATTGTAATTTCTTCCTGGATATGGATCTCTTAACTTTAAATATTATGCTGTTTATACCAAATTTATTGTCACTCTCAAGACCTTACTAAGGTAGAAGAATATGATATACAATATGTTTTATAATATAAAAATGAAGGGAAGTCATTTTTTATTAATCTAGTATAAGCTCAGTTCCAAAATAAAATAAAACAGTATAAAAAAAGAAAGTATGATCTCACTTCATTTAAATATTATATCACATCTGCATATTAAAAATAATAATATTTTTGTTATCCAGAAATGCAAGGTTTTTTAATATCACAAAATCTATCAACATGAATAACTATTTTAATTAACTAAAAGAAAAAAATCACTTGAAGGTACCCATAAATGTAGCAAAAGTATTTGATCAAGTTTATTACCTGTTTCTATAGAAAATGCTTTTATAGCTAATAATAGAACATACCTTCCTTAACCAAGATTATATATCAAAACATACCATAAATATCAAATTCAATAGAAAAGTTTGACTCATTCCCTTTGTTTAAGACTATGACAGAGAGCCCTGACTGGTGTGGCTCAGTAGGTTGAGCATTGTCCTGCAAGGCAAAAGGTCACCAGTTCAATTCCCTGCCAAGGTGCACGCCTGGGTTGCAGGCCAGGTCCCTGGTTGTGGGCCTGCTAGAGGCAATTGATTGGTGTTTCCCACACATCAACGTTTCTCTGCTTTTCTTTTTTCCTCCCTCCCCTCTCTTTAAAAAATAAATAAATAAAATCTTTATTTAAAAATACTATGATGGGCCCTGGCTGGTGTAGCTCAGTGGATTGAGCGCAGGCTGTGAAGCAAAGGGTCGCTGGTTCAATTCCCAGTCAGGGCACATGCCTGGGTTGCAGGCCAGGTCTTCAGTGGGGGCCATGTGAGAGACAACCACACATTATGTTTCTCTTCCTCTCTTTCTCCTTCCCTTCCCCTCTCTCTAAAAATAAATAAAAAATAAAGAAAACATTGACTTTAAAAAATTCTTTTAAAAAATACTGTGATGGAAAGAAGCCTACTGTCACTGCCAATTTTTATCACTGTAATGAGAAAAGCTATAAAGGGCATGAAGGTAGGTGGTAGAAACAAAACTTCTCAGAAAATATTATCATCTGTTAAAAAATCAAACAGAGTCTGCTTATAAACCAGTAACACTCATAAGAGGATTAAGCAAGTTGTTCAAAAAATACAAGATACAAAAAAATCAATGTGTTTCTCCTCACTAGATACAAAGAGTTTTAGACAAATATGTAGAGGAGGAAAAATGATATGCCTTATAATACCAACAAAACTATAAAATATCTAAGAATTATCCTAGCAAGACTGCATATTTGAAGTAATAATTAGGTGGAGATAATCTTGGTGCCTTGCCTTGAGGAAAAGGGTAAGTGTAGAGGAAGTTCCCTGTATGATATGATAGCAGTGAGAAACTAGGAACTACAGGGACAAGTAGTAACACAGTGTTGAGACAGCCCAAGTAATAGAGTGAAATATAGCAAAATGCTCCTTATTTAATGAAAAAATATCTAAAACATAAAATTATCCAAAAACATATTAAATTTATTCAAGTAGGTACATATGGTGGAGATAATAGGAATGGGAGTGAATATCAGAGATAATGGGAAAAGAGACAAACCAAGAAACAAAGAAAAAAATTAAACTTGTATAAGCGAATGATGCTAGAAGGCTATCAATTGAGTTTAATGATTAACTCAATTCACTGCTCTGAATTTGAAAACAAAAATTCCTAGAAAGTTTCAATGTTTAATGATTAGAACTCAACAAGGAGCATCACAACTCATCAATATCCCATCTTCTTATTTGACAGATGAGAGGATTTAACCCAAGAAGGAGTCAATCAATTATCAAGGTCATGCATCATTAATGATTGGCTTTCCAGTTCCCAGTTGTGCTCTCTTTTCTGCACGGTGTGACCTTTCTGCTTGAGAAAATCCTGTTTTCCTACACTCTTCCCATGAAAGTTTCATCCTTTGGTGCCCTCAGTGAACTTACACATTTACATTTTCAGCTTTGTTAAATAAAATGCCACCCACCAGAAATAGATTACTGAGTTAGCTTATTTTCTTAATGTACTTCAGAAGATTTGGTTAAAAAGTATAATTTTTTAAAAAATGTCTGAAACAAAAGGAATGCCTAAGGAAGCAAGTGAAAGATCAGTTATTTAATGAAAACAACTTTTTAAATCACTTAAATGGGAATAATTAAAATTCTGGAAATGAGTTAACTTTTTCTGAATTGTGTCTCATGCTGGAGTGATTTTACTGAGGCTCTTTGCAGCCAAATCCTAATTGCCTTTGAATTAAATTACTTTTTAATTCTCCATGAGTCTTGAGGCCAGTATTTGGAGTATCATCTCACCTTGTTACCCATTTCAGCTTCTAAGTCATTATTGTATACCTTCTTTAAATGAAACAAAACAAAAAAGTATTAATTATTTAATGATTCAGTAGAGATCATTACTCTTAATTTTAATGAGAGCTGCTATTTGTGCAGCACTTAGGCTGTTTCAGGCATGTTAACATACATGACATGTATTCACACTAACCATTGGACAGATGAGAAAAATGAGCCCCAAGGCAGTTGAGTAATTGCCAATAAATCATCCGATAAATTAGCGATGGAATTAGAATGTCAACCCAAACCCAAAGCCTTATTCTACACCACAATGTAATATTCTAATATTGATCAGAGACATTGCAGGTACATATAAAACATGTACGGCCTTTTCTGATATGGTATTGGAAGTGCAGTCTCTAGATCTGAAGAATCAGTTTAAAATATGACTAAATTCTTCTATGAGAAAGATAAGTGCAATGCTATTCTGCCACCTTTGCAAAGTAACCTCAACTGGTGTACACAGAGTTGCTGATCTGTGTAAAATGATGCCCTGATATTTCTAGCACTAGTGGGATAATCCAAGATATTTAAAGGCAATAATAATGATTAAAATGATACCAGGCGACCCCTTATGAGTCCCAGGGGATGGCATTTATCTAAGAGAATATGAAGGGACATAACCTTAAGGTCAAAACTGAAGTATTCAAGCCAGTGGGATATGTTGCCAAAAAAAAGAGAGCTGATTCCACTGCAAACAGAGATCCATCAAGCAGAAAAATAAAAAGACATTTTGTGAAGAAGGGCTGCTAGATAGTGCATGGCATTCACCTTAGTGCTGTACACCTCTTTCAACTTTCCGCCATTAGTGTTGGTGAAGGCCATTAAAAAAATGTTGCTGCAGTGAGAAATTATTTTCAGTGTTTGGAGGGCACAAAGTCCAGTTCCAAAAGGCATAGACTTTGTATTCTTTGAGTTCAATCACTTTTTAATTCTTAGACCCTAGGAAATCTCTTTCAAATTCTCTGAACCTCAGTTTCATCAGCAGTAAAAATGGAATAATAATGAAGCAATGTATATAAACTTTTGCAACTGTGTTTTAAAGTTACTTTTTGCTATCATTGGCAGCATTACTAATACCAAGATGATATGATAAAGAATGAATAGGAAGGACAGAAAATGACTCTGACAAAATATTCAAACAGAGTAAAACTTTTAAAAGTTCTGTGTGAGACTGACAATACCATTTTTTTTGAATCATTGGCAGGGACTGGTGAAGGAAGCTTTATGAACTAGATTGTGTGGTGTAAATAATAATGATATAACGGGCTATGTTGACTGAGCTGCAGGTTAAACATTTCTAAGTCGGCATATGGATTCAACTTTTGGATGGCCACCCTTCTAATAGTCAAAGTATATTATAGAAACTTAACTCATAAAAACTTAGGAGGCACTCGACTGGATTCTAGGTGGCTAATGGGAAAGAATTTGAACCATGTCTAAAAGTATAGTGCAAATATTTACTGCTATGTTGGACTGACTGTCAAGTTGATGGGATGAGAGAGGCACATGGCTGAAGGCCACTAAATAAAATCACCTAATGAAAGGTAGAAATTCATGCTGAATTGCACAGTCCAAGTACTAAGACCTGGGCATTAGAGATGAAAGGTGAGACTGGACAATTTTTCTATGTGGACACTGCTCTGTCACTCTCTCCATTGAGAAATAATTGCATGCCCAGGAATGAAAGTCTGCAGATCCAGAAAAACCACCAATGGGCCTTGAAGCATTGCTGTGAGTTGAGAGTAGACATGGAATAGGGAACAGATGTGACGCTGCATATCTCTAGGGGATAGATGAGAGTAGTTGGCACTGACTACTCCTGGGGGATCCTGAGAGGTAAGGTGACCGACCGTATGCATCAGCTTATTCAGAGCAGTCTCAGTTTTCATGTGCTACCACTATTTCATCTGGAAAGAGCCCCCTTTCATTCTCACAAGTGTCCAGGTTTGGGTAATACTTTACAGAGTGACTACGTTAAAAGGAAAAATTATCTGACCTAGAATGTATAAACTGATAGGACTTAAGAAACATTTGAGAAATATTTGAGATTTTTTGTGTTCAGGAATAGTCAAATCAAAGTCCTGTTGAAAATATAGGGAGGGCTTCTGGTTTAGCAGAAGGTATAGTTTTGGTGCATGAGATTAGGATAATTACTATAAATATGATTCATAAAAAGCTGGGTGAAAAATAGGATGTCTAAATTAAAAATGTCCATAGACATTCAGAGAGAAAGAATAATTCATTGTGTAATGTCATCTTCAAAGCAGACTTTATCCAAGGTCAGGCAAAGCCTTAATTACTAGGACACATTTGAGAGAGGAATTGTGGGGAGGGAGTGGGAAGGAAGGAAACTATTAGAATGTAGGACAGAAGACAATCCTCAATTCTGGAACTCTAGGAAGCACTTCTTATTCTAGTGCAGTCTCAGCACCCTTCAAAATGTGTAAACCAAGAATTGATTTCAGGTAGTTTATATCTTCCTCACATCCACTTTATTGGCCATGCACTACTAAGTAGAAAAGCATTTCATTGCAGTTGCCTCTGGGTATGCTGAACTTAGCTACTATTCCTAAGTTATTGGTTCCCAACTCTAGGACCCCTAGTTGTGAAAACATATGAATACCAGTTTTTGAAATTTTGTAATTTTTGAAGCATCACAGAAATTTAATTCTGATCTAAGACTGAAAAATAAACAGTATTTCTTAACTATTATATCAAATCATTGTGGTAGAACTTATCTTAGGTCCATCAAAGTACTAACTGGCATTTTTATATTTTGATTTTTTATAAATGGAAAAATAAATCATTACTTAATAAATAGAGTTTTTCTAGATGACAAAATCTGTCATACCTGTGGTTCATGATGTGTTGTACTAAAGGGCATCAGGAAAAGTTATCGTTAGTTGAGTGGAGTCAGATAGACAGGTTTTCATTGTAGCTTCACTCTGTTCTCTCTGTGGTCTTTGACATTCATTCAGGGTCTCTCCACCCTGATTTCTCTGTCTGCACCTTCTGAGCAAATGATTTTTGAGGAATAAATCACATATATTTATAACAACCTGCACTGTGATAGCATATAGTAACCATTCAGTAAATGGGTGGAACACATTTTCATTATACCCATTAATATATAAACTCAGATGAATAAATTTGGACTACTTTGTAATTCTACACCCATTCATAAGAACAAATATTATATCATCATGTGATTCAGCATCAACTGGTGCACAAAATACACCAAGTCTTCTGGGCTGGATGAAAGAGTCACTGAGGTCTAATGGTCTAATTAATGCTATTAGAGATTTCTGTGCTGTGTACATTGTACATCACTAACATTTGGGGAATTGCTAACATTCAAATAGACACCAATGGATTTGTAAGAATTTTAAAATGTTAAATAATTTAATCGTTTGCAGGAACAAGTATAAAGGACACATGGACAAAAACAAGGGCGGTTGGAAACACTCCTTATGAGGTGGAGGGGGTTGGGGGGATGGGCTGGGATGCGATAAAAGGCAGAACACTGTACTTGAACAACTAAAGTTAAAACAAGCAAAAAATAATAATTTAATCATTTTTAGCAAGACTGGTGATTTCTTTAATATTATGAATGTGTGCACAGAAGAAAAATATTGACAGACGTAATAGGAAAGAAAAATTTCAATGCCAACATTTTATCCAGAAAAGGTGAGCACGCCGACAACTTGATGAAAGTTAGCCTTAGGATCTGGTTATAATACCCTTAATCTACCATTTGGAGCTGGTCATTTGCTGTTGAAAGCAAGCAGAATTTTCATATAAACCTTACTTTCAACTGTATATCAGTTTACAATTTACAAAGCTTATTACTCCTTTGATCCTTTCTACATCCTCTTGGTAGTAAAACATACAATAATAGGTCCCTTTTTATGGGTAAGGAAACTGACCCCATAGTGAAATTAAATTATGGTTACTTTGTGTACGATTTAGATGATCCTGAAACCCTGGGTGACAAGTCATAATAATACTACCAACATTATTGTTTTGAGAATTTCTTTAAATTAGGTAACATATGTGCCTAGTGTATGATAAATAGGTGTTTTCCTATTTCACAACATAATGAAATGAAGTTTAAGCATGAAAGATAGGCTTGAAAGAGTCACAATTTGAGCAAGTTATTATCCCAAAACATTTCAACTAGATGTTAAAATACCTTGTATTATCCCTGAATAAAACAACCCTATTTGTTATAATAGAATCCTTGGTATATTTTTCTTTTTAAAAAAGATTTTATTTATTTATTTTTAGAGAGAGAGGGGGAGGAAGGAAGAGAGAGAGAGAGAAGCATCAATGTGTAGTTGCCTCTCGAATGCCCTCACCTAGGAACCTGGCCTGCAATCCAGACATGTGCCCTGACTGGAAATTGAACCAGTGACCCTTTGGTTGGCAATCCATCACTCAATCCACTGAGCCACACCAGCCAGGGCAGAATCCTTGGTATGTTTCTATCTCAAAGGAGGGCTGCCAAGTGTATTTTGCATAGGTGACAACACTGTGCCTTTTTTGGGAGTATCTTTTCATTGATATGAAATGGCTCCTGGGTATAATTAAGAGAGTATTGAATTTAGAAAAAGAGCTCCAGTGCCTAATGTTGAACCTATCAGAAGCTTAATTTGTGCTTTAGGTAGAGAGCTCCAACTCTACAGCACTCAGCTTTTGTCTCTGGGTACCCACCTTTGCATCAACAAAAACCTAGAATATTTTGTTCAGTCTAGTAAGAAGCATGAATAAAGTAGACTAAAGAACTTTAACTAGGAGTTCTGAGGGAAAGGTTGAAAAAGAGAGGATAAGATAGCTAACAAGATCAAAGTAGTGTACAAATACCTGCCAGTTTTGTAGCTTTTTATACTTACCTATTTAATTTTGTCATATTTTTTAGGAAAGACTAGGATTATGTTTGATTGACTAGGAAGTCAAATGATATGATTAAAATCCCATTCCTCCTCTTCAATAATCCTAAATGTTTGGGTAAGTCAATTCACTAATCATAGACTCAAATTGTCCATCTGAAATAAGAATAGTAATACTAAACATCAAGGACCATTTTATATCTGTACATAAACACTCCTAGAACTATGTCGATCACATAGAAAATGCCCAGTGAGTTTTTGTATGAATAAAAGAATCGGTGAGTCAATGTTTGAATGAATGAATTAATGGATGGGCAGGTGAATAAATGAATGCCTTTCTTACCATCTTTATGACAGGGTGGTGAAAAGGATATAAGACAATAATTGGTAAAAGTATGCCCCAGATTAAAAGGCGTAGGATTCATGTGTCTTTTCAACACTTGACTCACTCCGAATGCTCAAATGAGGATGGATACATTGCTTACTCAGTTTGGTACAAGACTTAGCACTGTGCCTGACACACAGACTTCAGATTCGCTCCTTATTTTTCTAACTCTAATCAGACTTCAAAGTCTTCCAGATCATTCCAATTCCCATGACTCTATTTTTCTCTTAACTTCTACTTAGTCTGTCTGCCCAGTGCCATTTAGTGTTGAACTGTTGTATGTTTCATGACTGAGTTCATCCTTATAAAATTCCATAAATGGATAACTCAAATAGTTTCTAAAAACAGCCCAGTCTGTACCTTTAAATAATTTGACTGATAATGTTTTCAACGCAAATTGTTATTGCTTTACTCCTCTAAAACAGGATAGAGAGATTGAGAGCAACGATTTGATGTGATATTCAAGAAGGTTTGCCTTAGAATAAGAGATACCAGAGCTGAATCTTGGCTCAGTCACTTCCTACCCATGTGACTTTAAACAGAGTATATCTTTCTCTTATGTTTCTATTCTTGTTTCTAAATTATCAAGGTAATGATACATACTTACAGGGTTCTGAATATTAAATGAGCATATTTGTATATCACCTAGTATAAACTGTCACCTGATATATGTTTGTTCTCTTTCCTTATCCATTTATTTGACTACTTCTATTTCTATAAATCTTACTTATTTGACCATGATGAAAATATTTGTTAAGTATGTAATATATAGCAGGCAGTGTATTAGATACTGTTTAAGGTTTAGTGATGAACTAGAAAAGAGTCTCTCAATGGGCCTCAGAGTTAAGTGAGAGGTTATAAACATGTAAATAACTTAAAATGTAAGGCATAAAAATAGATAAGCAGACGTATAAGATCATTGCTGTGAAAATGTGGAAAAAATAGAGCCATTGATTCTGCCTAGTGTAATTAGGAAGATTCTGTGACAGACGCTGCATTTAAATTGGACCTTAGGGAGGATAAACATAGTTTTGATAGAATGAATGAAAAAAAACATTTGAGACAGAAGAAATAGCATAAAAAATTAAAAGCTACAAATATTTTCAGGAAATGGTGGATAGTTTGGTTTGGTTGAGATACAGAGTATTATAAAAATATTGTAGAAAGTAAGGCAACTTGTAAGGTGAAAAAATTTTATAGAAAGATTAGAACACATATTTGAGAATTTATGCTCACAATAACTTGCTTTATGGAGAATTTATGCATTACTTTTGCACTCTACCCAACAAACCACAAGTACGTACACTGGCAGGATGTAAGTCCTCTGACGGAAGCAGGGTCGCAAGGTTCGAAGAGGCTTTGAGGTACCCAGCTTTGAAAGCCCACCCTACTTCATTCCTTTCCATTAGATCCCTGGAGTTACCGTGCAGCTACATTTCTCTCAGATATTTCTTCTATTTCTTAGTCTGTTTGCTTTAGAAGGAGTCACTGAGCAGGAGATTTCTACTTTAAGGACATTCTACTCTTCAGTCTGAAGGTGACAACTTCTCCCTAACAATACCCATGATTATTTCAGAAGATCGCCCAGCTTAGTACCAAAGATAAATGAAGGCTAACATTTCTAATTGAATCTCTGGTATTCTTCCATGGATGTTAAATAACTATTTAATTATCTTGGGGTAACTAATTATTTAGGGGCAAGTAGCTCTCTACCTTATAGCATATACTAAAATAATTTCATAATTTACAATATCAAATGTATGCTAAAAGGAAATATAAGTATATTTCCTTTTAAACTGTAAATTTCAAGGATATTACTTATATAATATATGTGAAACAGTGAATAAATGACCTGTATACTATAATTTTCATCTCTAATATATAAAAATCTTTTATATATCAATAAAAATATAACCATCCCAACAGAAATGTAGGCAAAAATGAAAAGGAATAATAAGTAAGACATTGAAACTAATAATAAAAGTATGAAAATATACAACATCACCAACAATCAAATCATTACAAAATAGTAAGATGGCAACATTTTTCACTCAAATTAGAGACTATTCTTAAGTGATGACATCCAATGCTGTTTGTGAATTAGAGAAGGTATATTAACCCACTGCTAGGAGTATAATTGATTATAATCATTTGGAGGGCATTTGCCAATGTGTATCTGAAAATTTTACTTTATTCATACATTTTAACTAGTAATTCATAGTTAAAGAACTAACTCATAACATATGTAGAACTCAACAAGGGAAGGGTGTTCATCATAACAGTTCTTAAAAAATGTTACTACAAGATTATATCATAACATAATATATTCAGCATGCTGTAGCATGAGTCCCTGGGGAGATTGCACCCTAGGAATCCTGAAACACCAATTCAAAAGAACCTGTGCACCCCAATGTTCATAGCAGCATTATTTACAATAGCCAAGTGCTGGGAACAGCCTTAGTGTCCATCAGTAAATGAGTGGATCAAAAAACTATGGTACATTTACACAATGGAATTCTACGCAGCAGAAAGAAAGAAGGAGCTCCTGCCCTTCGAGACAGCATGGATGGAACTGGAGAGAATTATGCTAAGTGAAATCAGCCAGGTGGTGAAAGACAAATACCATATGAGCTCACCTATAAGTAGAACCTAATCAACAAAATAAACATGCAAGCAAAATAGATCCAGAGACTTGGAAATAAGGAAAAAAAAGACAGTGACCAGAAGTGAGGGCAGAGGGGAGGTATATAACAGGGGAAATAAAGTCAAGGAACATGTATAAAGCACCCATGGATGTGGGCAACACGGTGGGGATGGACTGTGGGAGTGAGGGGTTGGTGGTGCAGGGGAGAGCAATGGGAGAAAATTGGGACAACTGTAATTGAACAACAATAAAAAAATAAAAACATATAATATATTCATACCATTTTATTAGGCAAAAAGTTTATAAACAATATTTGTAAAAAATGTTTGTAAACAATATTATTATATTAAATATATACCTATATAATATATGTATCCATATATACAAACACACACAAACATCAGCTGAAAGGAAAAATTAGTGAGAGTAGATACAATAAAACATTTTACCTCTACATGTTGAAGATAATGTTTTTTTGCTATATTTTTATTTCTCCATATTTTTCAGATTTTAATAGTAATTATAACATTATAATAAGAAAAGAAACTCAAAATTTGTCTTTTACCTTTAAAAAAAGGAACTTAAAGTTTATCTCTGCATTTAAATACCTATCCTAGTTGCTGGAGCACATTTGGGGTTGCATAAGAAAAACTATGCATTCCTGCTACTCGCAGTGGAAGCTCCTGAACCACTCGGCTTCCTTGTGATGGGGCCTTCAGCACACATCCGTCCTTGGATTCAGAAAAACATGTGACTTCTTAAATATATCTTTTATTTGTGATTTACTCAGATTATGCTTCAGCAGGGAAATGATTGGCTATTTAATGTCCTACCCCAACACACAGTGTCCCTGGGTAGTTTGGGCTGAAATTGTATTATGCTTCCAGCCGTGAGAACTTTGTTTTGAGTTCCCCACATGGGATGATCTTGTTAACTGTGTTTTTTGGGGGCTGTATAGGTGCACTTTCAGGCTAGATGAAGTGGGAAAGTGTTGGGATTAACTATTATAAAAACTGTTCAGAAGCTTCTTTTTCCTTCCCACTGTAGTTTGGCGTATTTACAATGTAACTGTAAAGTAGAAAATAATTGCTATCTATTATAAAGTCAATGTCTTTGATCTGATATGGGTTACAGGAGTCTCTGTTTACATCATTAATAGTCAGACTATAATAGCGAATAATAATATAATATTAAAAATCTAGAAAGGTCAAGAGCATCATTTTGGTACTGGAATAAAAGAAATATTCCTCATATGGGGATTGCTTGTCTCCTAGTGACTAGCCTTTATACCTTCAGTTGACAGTATCAGAGTGAATGCTTCTTTCATGAAGTTAATTTAAGTTTGTATCAACAAATAAATCTCATTATTTATCGGAACCTCTTCACTAGCAAAGGAAAGCCTGAAGCACTAGGCTGAGAACAGTACAGCAGGCTGTGGATCTATGTATACAGATTGATACTGAAAATCAAGCAATTCGAGGAAGGTTTTAGTTTCAAGTAGAATTGCGGTATATACATATCATATACAAGTGGGGAAGAAGATCAAAGCAAGAATTTCAGGGTCTGAGAGATAAGGGTATTGTCACATTTGCTTCCTATAGGACGTATCTGGCTTCAAATAAGACATGAATATATATGGAAAGGATACCAAGATATCCTAGATAATATGGTATGTCCTTAAGGGTGAGAGGGAGGTCAACACTGAGTAAATGAAGAGATTTCACTTTAAATTGAATATTCAATTTAAGAGTTATAAATATTAAGAATATATATATCCCAAGATATATGGACACATATGCATATAATAGTTATTATTATTACTTAATACCTATTTATGTATTAGGTGCTAAGCTAGGAAATATTTGGTAAACACTTCTAAAATGATAATATAGGTCTTTTATCAACAAGCAGGAAAGCAGAAAATTATAACACTTTCTTCCTCCCCCCTCACACTTCCAAAAATCTCCTGAGAACTTACTGTGCCCAGTCACTCAGTCAGGCTTCCAAAGTGCTAGCCACTTGGGGGAAATGAATTCAACGTATGATGGCACGAGAGAGAATAGGCAAGAGGGAAAAGTAGCTGAAAGTAGCTGATTCTATTACAAGGCAGTGTATAATAAATACTGCCTAGACAGGACACAGGCAGATATACGAAGTCCTGTGACAGTACTGAGTTGAGTGTCTTTGAGTCCTATCACTAGCAATGGAATGATGGAGTAAAGCACAATGATTAGATGCTAATTTGGGGGTCATAATGGTTTTGAGAAGACTGGCTAATATTACTTTCTAAAACAAAATCAGGTTAAACAATTTTAAAAGGCACCAGCATGGACAGTCTAAGATCAGTACTCATAGACTGAAGAGAAAAGCCCACATTCAGCCCTCCATAGTATATACCGTAGATTAATAGAGCATGGTATGCATAGATTAATAAACATGACAATTTTATATTAATTCACTGTTCTGTATGCTTGGACAAGAGTAGTTTAAAAAACTAGAGTGAGACAAAATTTTTCCCGTCATGTGTTCCAAAAAGTAGATAATTTTATGTGCCTAAGAGAAATATAAAGTTATCAAGGTATATAAGGTAAGTGAAAGTGAGTCCCGCATTTTTAATGTGGTTATTGAAAAGTTTGCCTTTGAGTAGAAAGGTGAAGAAAGTGAGGAAGTCACGCAAATATCTCAAGGAAAAACATTTTAGGTAGGGAAAGCAGAAGGACAAATTCTCCACACAGGTGTAGTCCTGCTGTATTTGATGAACAACCAGTTCAGTGAGGTTATAGCAGAGTAGGCAAGGAGAAGGGCAGCAGGAAATGAGGTCTGAGAGTAGAGGACATTATGCTTGTCTTTCGCAGGAACCTGGCTGTTCCTCTGAATAAGCTGGAAAGTCACTGAAGAGTTCCTGGAAAAGACTTGACATGATGTGACAGGAGAGCTCTTACTGCTGTACTTTAAACCATAGGGGGCAGGGACAAAGGCAGAGGCAAAAAGATCCTGAGAGATTATTACAATAATACAAGCAAGAGAAAAAAATGGTTGCTTGGAGCAGAATGTTAACCACAGTAGTGGGAAAAAGTGGTCAGATTCATAATATATATATGTTATAAAAATATATCTATTTTTATTTTTTAAATTACAATTGCATTCAGTATTAGTGTGTATGAGTTTCAGATATAGAGCCCAATGGTGAGAAAATTACATACTTCACAAAGTGTTTCCCTGATATTTCTAGTACCCAACTGGCACCATACATAGCCATTACAATATTATTGACTATATTCCCTATGCTGCACTTTAGATTCCCAAGACTATGCTGTAACTACCAGTCTATACTTCTCATTCCCTTCACCTTTTTTACTCAGTCCCTCAAACCTTCTTCTGTCTGGCAACCATAGTCTATTCTCTATGTCTCTAAGTCTGTTTCTGTTTTTTTGATCATTGATTTTATTCTTTAGAGTCCACATATTAGTGAAATCATGTGGTATTTACCTATCTTGGACTGACTTATTTCACTTAGCATAATACCCTCTAGGTTCATCTGTGCTGTCACAAATGGTTAGATTTCATTCTTTTTAATAGTTTAGTAGTATTCCATTGTATGTATGAATCATATGTGCCACTGCTTTTTTATCCGCTCATCTACTGATGGACTCTTGGGCTGCTTCTATATCTTGGTGATTATAAATAACGCTGCCATGAACATAGGAGTGCTCATGTTTTTTTTAAATTGCTGTTTTGGGTTCCTTTGGATATATCCCCAGCAGTGGAATCACTGGGTCAAAAGACAAATCCATTTTTAATTTATCTCCACACTGGTTTCCACAGTGTGCATCCCCACGAACAGTGAAAAAGGGTTCCCCTTTCTCCACATCCCTGCCAGCACTTGTTCGTTGATTTACTGATGATAGGTATGACATCAGTCACAGGTGTGAGATGGTGGCAGGCGTGAGATGGTATCTCATTGTTGTTTTAATTTGCATTTCTTTGATGACTAGTGATGTTGAGTATCTTTTCATATGTCTATTGGCCTTCTGTATGCCCTATTTGGAGAAATGTCTATTCAGACCCTTTGCCCATTTTTTAATTGGATTATTTGTTTTTTTGGTATTCAGTTTTGTAAACTTCTTTATAAATTTTGGATATTAACCCCTTATCAGATGTGTTGGTGAATATGTTCTTTCATTCTGTAGGTTTTTATTTTGTTGATATTTTCCTTTGCTATGAAAAAACCTTTTAGTTTGAAGTGGTCTCATTTGTTTATGTTTTCTTTTGTTTCCCTTGCCTGGGAGATATATTTGATAAAATATTGCTTGAGGAATGTCCAAGGTTTTGCTGCCTATGTTTTCTTCTATGATTTTTATGGTTTCAGGTCAAACATTTAAGTGTTTAATCCATTTTCTAGAACAAATATTTCAAAAATACTTATGGAGCCACATAATAACAGCAATTCTGAGAAAGAAGAGCAAAGTAAGAGGATTCATGCTACCTAATATGAAACTATACTACAAAGCCATCACAGGCAAGTGCAATAAGAAAATATTACAAACAGTAAAAACCTCACGAACTTCCACAGCCTTTAGATTCATCCCATACATTATGCTGATTGTCCTGGTTGCACAGTGGTAAAGCCCAGAAACCAAGACAATTTGGTAGTGATTATTGTACTAGACTTTATGCTCTTAATATAAGAAATAATTACTGAGTCATTTATATTAGTAAGTTTTAATTATGCATAATTAACCCATATTGAATATGGAATTAGTCTTTTGA
Organism: Trachops cirrhosus; assembly: GCA_028533065.1. Taxonomy (NCBI): domain Eukaryota; kingdom Metazoa; phylum Chordata; class Mammalia; order Chiroptera; family Phyllostomidae; genus Trachops; species Trachops cirrhosus. Next base: position 47,071,113 of record CM052543.1, on the reverse strand, counting down.
TTTGTCAGATATTACTTTAGTCTATGTTGGTAAATAGAAAGAGCCCTCATTGTATTTTTTTAAATAATAAAATTTTGGAGAATGATAAATAAATTATTCCTATTGTCATTTCTTTTACAAAATAATGAAATCTTTGTATTACCAAAGATAGTTTAGGTATAAAAGACATTTTAACCATTTTATTATTCTAAATTTGGCACTTATCAAAGTGTATAAGAAGGCATAAGCATGCTATTAGTCTTCAAAGACAAGATACAGTTACAAGTGATGTTAAAAATATATACAGCATTGAGAAACCAGGATCATTAGCAGCTTTTAACTTTCTTAAAGTAAAGATTTTTGTTGTTGTTGTTGTTAGAATGATTCAGGACTGTGCCAAAGTACAAAAATGTGATATAAACAGAGTGTGTGTTGTTTCTGCAAGCTAAGTACAGAAAAATTTGTCATTGTATTAAAAAAATCTAATTATACTGTTTGAATATCATTTACTTAGCAATATAGAACAACACATTTATTAATATATTTTATATGTATATATTCAGATTGCAGTGGACTGAATTGTGCCCCCCTCAATTCATGTATTGAAACACTAACCACCAATGTAAGTACTTGGCATAAGGAAGTGATTAAAGTTAAATAAAGTTAAAACAGGGGCCCTAGCTGGTGTGGCTCAGTGGAATGAGTGCCAGCCTATTAACCAGAGGGTCACTGCTTCGATTCCCAGTCAGGACACATGCCTGGGTTGCAGGCCAAGTCCCCAGTTAGGGGTGTATGAGAAGTAACCACACATTGATTATTTCTCTCCCTCTCTTTCTCCCTCCCTTTCTCTGAAAACAAATAAGTAAAATATTTTTTTAAAAAAAGCAGGGGAGTGGGGTGCTAATCTGATAGGATTAGTATCCTTGTAAAAAGATACATCAGAATACCCACTTCCTCTTTCATCGTGAAGGCAGCTGTCAAGCCAAGGACAGAGCTCTAATCAGAAACTGAACCCTGCTGGAACCTCCATTGTGTATTTTCTAGCCTCCAGAAATGTGAGAAAATAAATTTCTCTTGTTTAAGCCACTTAGTCTATGATATTGTTATGGGAGAAACTCCCAGAAACTTGCTTCTTCTCACCAATGCAGTTAAGAATTAAAGATTAGTGAGTCCATTATCATGCAAGCAGAGTTTATTGGTGATCTGTTCTCATGGAAGAAAATGGGCCTAGTTTAGGTGGGGGTAGGGGGCTGAAAGGCATAGGTTCAGGGCAAAGCAGGATAAGGGCGGAGAAAGTAAGGGTGGCCAAAGGCTGGGGTGGCAGTGCAGGGGTGGTGAGGGCTGGGATGGCAAGCTCACACGTGACCAGAGGCCAGGTGGCTTGAGGTTGGGTGACCTGGCCAGGCGGCTAGAGAGACAAGAGCACCAAGCCCTGGAATCCTTTGTCCTGAGGACTTACATAGTTGGTGGGATGGAGGAGGGTGCAGAAATTACATATTGATTGACAGGTAAAGGTAGTGTGCTAGCTTTCCAGAATGGGGGCATGAATACCCAAAGGTGTTACTGGACTTCTTCCTTGAGGCACTATAGACCCTTTCCGGCTTTTCAGTCTTTGGGACAAAAGTCCTTTCAAGGCTTTCTTTCCCAGGTAATAGAAAAAATGCATAGAATTTCAAGGACTGTTGAGTCAGTGGGTGGGGCATGTATCCCTCCCCATCCCTACCTTTGTTTGCTATCTATCCTACCTAACAGTATTTTATTATGGCAGCCTAAGCAGGCTAGTAGACACAGATATGCACACATACCCTTATGCACATATATGCACATACATACAAATGCATGACGTATTTAAAGTTTTAAACTTTGGAGGTAAAATTAATTTTATCAGCATACAAATAAAACAGCACATATATAATTTACCATTTTACTTTTTTGAATTAACCATTTTCATAAACCATAACAATCCCTTTAATAAATAAATGGACTGATCGTATACACTTTTGTACTTTTAGTAAGTATTCTGTAGAATATTGATTTAGTCATTTATATTAATTACCACCTTTAAGTCATGAAAAATTAAACCTATGTAGTATATTAACTAAAATTTTTGCTAACCCAATTTGTTTATGTTGGTTTCTAAACCAAACTAAATCACTCTAATTGATTCACAAATTAATTGTCAGGAAATAAACTTTTTGATATAACTTATAAATATCTGCATTCATGAACCAAATTTTAAAAGATTCTTCTACACTCTAAGCTTCTAGCTTCTCTTCTTAACCAGTAGCTAGGAATAAAGTTAAAGTTATTCAAATTTATAGTTAAAAATTTTCTTCTGAGTTACCATTTTTGGTATAGAACTATTACTCTGAAAGTTTCATTTTCTTTCTTCTGTAGGGACAGGAGATGACTTAAATGTAGGAAAATGCATCTTAACACACACACAAAAGAGAGAGTTTCTAGAACTAGTTTAAATAACTTAGGCCTTTGATTATTCCATCAAGTCATTAAATCAACAAGCTGATGTTGATTAATTTCTGAAATATGTAAATTAAATAGAGTGATCTCATGTATTATACAATTTTTTTTTTGGCAGACAGGACAGTGAATCTCTCTTCATGAGATTTTTCCCATTTTTAATATTTTCTTCTTCTCAGGTACGTCTGAAATCAAAACTCTCATTTATGCAAAATTTTCCCAAACTGGCCACTGTAATCCCAGATGTACAAACTAATACTTGAAAGAAGCAAGCATTTGGACAGAATGGGATACAGATGATTTGTATCTTCAGAATCAGGCAATAGGCCAGTTGTCACTAACTGCTGAACTTAGGTTTTATTCACCTCATATATTCAGTGTCTACCCTATTTACCATAAGATGTTTACTTTAAATAGATAAGTAAATAAAAAGAGAAGGCACATTCCACACAAACACTTCTTAATTACCTTGGACTAGAATTGACACATCGATTTTGTTTATAGTCCCTTAGCAAGAAGTTGATGTCCCTGTCTCAATACAAACATCTTCTGAAATCTAGTTCTTTACTGGACATCTCTGCCTTTCAGAAAAAAGTCTGGACATACTCTGTGGAAGGATACACAGATCTTTGATGGATAGCTTGCCATCTCTACTAAGGTTTTTCCCTCATTATCAAATTTCCTTGTGTACCTTTTTCTGTAAGTATAGAAAATATATTCATTACCTTTGTCCCCACCCATCCCACCAAGGAGAATAAGACAATAAATAAGACTAGATTAAGAAAGAAGAGGAAGGAAGAGGAGGAGGAGATAGAAGAGGATGAGGAGGAGGAGAAGGAAAAGAAGGGGAAGGGGAAGGGGAAGGAGAAAGAGAAGGAAAAGTTGTTAAATGCTATACAAATCCTCTATGTATCTCAAAGACTAAATATCTGGTAACCACAGTTTTCTCCATCAGGGCAGATGAAACTCTTTATTACTTATAAAACTATGCAATAAAAGACAAACTTTCTGTTTATTCATAACCCAATGTAGAGCACAAAATCAGAGACAGAATAATTAAAGTAAAGACTTCCATTTGGAAAATAAAGGAATAAAAAAGGCATGGCAGTCACTACTGTATTTTTAGGACTATAAGATTCACTGGACTATAAGATGCACCTAAGTTTTAGAGGAGGAAAATAGGTAAAACAAATTTTTGAAGCAAAAATGTGGTAAAATATTTAATAACCTGTGACCCCGCTCCACTGCTGCCCCCCCCCACCACAGCGAGCCAGGTAAGCTACATTCTAACTGTAAGACGTACCCCTTTTCCTCCCAAATTTTGGGGGGGGGTGCGTCTTTTAGTCTGAAAATACAGTAGTTTGCAGCAATGAAGAGATCATCCAGGACTGGCATGTGAAAAACCCTGTCCTGGAGTTGAAAGAATTCTTTGATTAAATACTGATACAGCTCTTTGGGAGCAATTCTCCTACCTGTTGTATCTAATTGTTCCTGGATTCACTGTCTCAGTTTCTTCCTCTTCTGTTATTTTTCATGACATAGCTGAAATTTTCACGGACTCGTCGGTGTCTATGGAAGCTTAGAGGACCAAGGTTTACTTTAAAAATTGAATGTTAGAAGACATTTTAAAATTGGGCTATGATTTCTTTAGCAAATACAATTTCTTCAAATTTAGTATGCTTTTAAATAATTATGTGCTTTAGTCAATTCTATGGGCCAATAATCACATCTGAAATTGTTTCCTAAACAAATCTGCTTAATTCTTGATTTTCTGTCTTTAAACTTAATACTAAGTAGCTATCTAGAATCATCTAAAACATGTTAAATGGGATGTACCATTCTTAATGTATTTGTAACAAAGGTGAGGAAATTTATTTAGTTTGGTAAGACTTTGTCATTTGGTTTAGCACAAAGTCTTTTACAAAATTTTGTCTTGCTATTTGAGGACACAGAAGCAATAAACTTTTGAAATACTTAATGCCCTTATTCTCTAGATTTTCTCCGAATCCTTTGCTCTCTGCTTGAAAATCTTTGTTCTTGTTTAAGTTCATTTCTTTTTAATTTTTTCATATTTTATTGATTATTCTATTACAGTTGTCCTGATTTTTCCCCCTTTTCTCCCCTCCACCCAGTGCCCCCTACTCCCTCAGGCAATCCCCCTAGCATTGTTTATGTCCAAGGGTCATTCCTATAAGTTCTTTGGCTAAACCATTTCAGATACTGTACTTTACCTGCCCATGGCTATTCTGTAACTACCTATTTGTACTCCTTAATCCCCTCACCTGTACAACCATTCTCTCCCTCCCCCACTCCAATCTGGCAACTTTTGGATACCTAACTTCTTTTCTCTTGCTTTTAAGAGTCTTTCTTTATCATTAATATTTGGCCTTTTAATAATGATGTGTCTTGGAGTGGGCCTCTTTGTATCCACCATCATTGGATCTCTCTGCACTTCCTGGACTTACATGTCTATTTCCTTCCCTAAATTAAGAAAGTTTTCTTTCATTGTTTTTTTCAGATAGATTTCAAGTTTCTTGCTCTTTCTCTTCTCCTTCTGGCACCACTATGAGGCAAATGTTGGATATCTTGAAGTTGTCCCCAAGGCTGATTATACTATCCTGATTTTTTTGGATTATTTTTTTCTTCTTGTTGTTCTGCATGGTTGTTTTTTGCTTCCTTATGTTCCAAATCATTGATTTGAAAACACTTCATCCATTCTACTATTATTTTCCTGTAAATTGTTCTTTATTTCAATTAGTGTATCCTTTGTTTCTGACTGGGTATTATGCTCCTGAGGTCCTCACAAATTTCCTTGAGCATTCTTATAAACAGTGTTTTGAACTCTACATCTGATAGATTGCTTATGTCCATTTTCTTTAGCTCTTTTTGTGTAGCTTTGATCTGTTCTTTCATTTGGACCATCTTTCTTTGCTTCCATGTTTTGGCAGCCTCCTGGTGCTTGTTTCTATGTATTCGGTAGAGCTATTCTGACTCTATGTCTTGATACTGTGGCTCAATATAGTAGGTGTCCTGTAGGGTCCAGTGGCACAGTGTACCCTATCACTCAAGCTTGGTACTTGAGGTATGCCCTTTGTGTGGGCTGAGGACACCCTCTCTTGTAGTTGAGCCTTGGTTGCTGTTGGCAGATCAATGGGAGGGATTTACCCAGGCCAGTCAGCTGCAAGGACTGGCTGTTACCACTGACCACCAACCTCTGCCCTCTGTGGAGGATCAGCGGTGTAGGGGCAGGGTTGTGGTGCTCTGACATGGTCTGTAGCTGTCCACTGGGCCCTGGGGTTTTCTGGGTGATGTCAGGCCAAGGTCAGCCCCCACCTGTGTTTTGCCCAGGGCCACCCTGCCTGAGCTGTAAAGCAATCTGAGATGGCTACTACTTGTGCTGGGCTTGGAGATTTCCATATGAAGCCAAGCTGTGACTCTAAGGTGGCTACCACTAGGGCTCACTGAACCCAGCTGTTGCTTGTTTGATAGGATTTAGGAGCCAAGACTAGTCATTTTTATGGAAAAGAAGTTTGGGTGGGCCTTTAAGTTGGGTGGGATAGAGCCTCTGTGGATCTCCAAGATGGTCACACAGTGTTAGCCAGGTCAGTGGAGTCTCAGATATGGCACCAACCTACCAGCTTCATGCGGGGGAGGGCTCAGCAAAGTGACAATGACCTCTGTTCACCCCAATGACAGACACTTCAGTCTCTCCTTGTATATAACTGATGCCCTTCAAGCTGCCACCCTGATACTGGAGCTTGGAGGGAACAAGACTGAGTAGGTAAGTCCATGTGTGGGTTCCCCAAGAGGAACTGCTTAGGGCTCCAGCAGCCTCTTCCACTGACTTAATCCTGACTACTTTTTGCAGCCAGAAATTGTAGGGATTTATCTTCCTGGTACTGTAATCCTGGGCAGGGCTGGGGTGGGGGTCCTGGTGTGGATCTGGAACTCTGTGCTCCTGAGATATCCCTCCCAAATTTTTATCCACATGTGTGTGGGGCCAGCCATTTCTGCATCTGCTCCCCTCCTACCAGTCTGGATGTATGTGGTTTCTTTAATTCCATAGTTGTCAGGCTTCCATTCAACTCAATTTCTGACATTCCTGAGTGATGGTTACTCTATATTTTAGTTGTAATTGTGATGTGGTTATGTGAAGAGGCAAACCATGTCTGCCTATGTTGCCATCTTGACCAGAATCCCAGCTTATTTTTTTTTGGAATTGTCTGGACAGCCAATAGTAGCCATACACACTCTAGCATTCTGGCTTAATCTAACCATTTTCTCTAGAACTATAGGACCAGTAGATATGTTGTTTTGCCAAGTATTTTGTTAGAGTAAAATAGATTTCTACTTTTTTTTTGAAACTTCTCTGGTTTAATGCCAACCACCACCTAGCCACTAAGCAAACATCATGTGTTTGAGGTTGTTGTTGAGGCAGTATTTCTTCTCTAATAAGAGTTAGGCTAGTTAGGCAAACATAAAACTGCTCTTATAATTTCAGGGCTTATCATAATGAAACTTTTTCTTGCTTATCTAATTGAGTGCTCCTGGAAAGCTATAAGTCTCTGTTCTGTGTAATCATTCAGTGATCCAGAATGATGGAGGTTATACTTTTTTCCTTTGAAAATAGTGGTTTTGAAGGTTGACAATAATGACATTGATATCAGGCTGACAGACAGATAAAGTATAAAGAAAAATCATATCTGCTTCTTAAAAAATGATGCCTGGCAGTGACACACATCACTTCCATTCACATTCTTTTGGCAGCAAAAAGTAATGTTCATTTAATCCCACCTTTATGTAAAGGATGTAGGACCTGCAGTTCTTGTGGGGCAGTTAAATCCCAGAATAACTCTACACTATGGAAAAGGAGGACGAATATTTGGAGTCAGTTAGCCATTTCTGCTCCAAATGTTAATTTAACAATTAGGTTTATTTTTAGCTTAAGGTGGTGATTTATCTCATTTAATTCTTACAATAAACTTTAATATAGGCATAATACATTTTACCTCCTTTATTTAATCAAATGAAGACTTAGAAATATGAAGTTATTAACCATAATAACCTAGAAAATATTGGGGTCAGAACTCTTAATAATGATTTAATACATTTTATTGTTTTCTTTTATCCTTGGCATTCTAGGAGAGTGGCAGTTTCAATTATTTGAAGTAGTAACTTAAATAAAACATTTTTGTTAGCTCCTGAATATTAAAATTCTCCATAATTTTATAACCACAGGTATCATTCACATACTATATTAACGAGGACCTTTACTTTGCCAGGCACTGTGCCAGTGAAAATCCTTAAGGCATTTATTAATAGATAAACTTCTCTTAAAGTATAAAACCAATATACACAGCTCTGAAAGGAGACTCCTATGTTGAAGAAGGTCAGTTAGATCAAGAATTATTTTCATGAATTTTATCTAGCTCTTGGGCTTTTCTAATTTATCACATAAGCTAAACCATTCTGGATTCATATAGTCCAAGGTTCATTTTAGAGCCCCTTGAACAGCTGAGATAATCTGTATCTTTCAAAATATCATTACCAAACACTTAAGGATAAAATTAGAAACACTGGCAAAAAATTAACTGAGAATAATTGTTGGCCCTACACAAGTTTCTGTTTCCTACCATACCTAAGATTGTTTCCAATGCTCATGAGACCTTAACTTTTAACCCGAATTCCAAAAGAAGCACATAAACTCCTTTTCCAGGTCCCTCACTTTGTAGCCTGAGATTATCTCCCCAAGATCTGCAAAGTGTTGACACTAATCAGCACAGAACACACCCTCAAGAGTTCTGATTAGTCCTTTTGACTCTTCCAGAGCCCTGTCTAAAAGGGGGAGGGAGAGGGAGAGAGAGAGACTCCATTTTCATTCTCTTTGAGCCCTCCACTTCCATTCTTTCTGGTCATAGTGATTGACATTTGCTTAAAGAATAGGCTCTAGGGACAGACTCTCCTTGCAGCTTCAAAGAAACTTTCTGTCACATAGTATTGGCTCCATTCTGACAGTCCCATCAGTATAACCATAGTTTATTGCTCTACCAAACAAACAAAAAGTTATTTTTACAGGAAATATCTCTGTTCAATTTATCTTTTCATGTTTCTAGTAATTTATTCTTATCTCTACTCATTAACTAACTTAAATATTCATTCACCCATTGATATGAACTGACTGTGTCTCCTTAAAAACTCAAATGTTTAAACCTAATCTCCAATGTTATGGTATTTGGAAATGAGGCTTTTTGGAAAGTGATGAGGTTCAGATGTGGTAAAGAAGATGGATCCCCCATGAAAAGATTGGTACTGTTTTAAGAGGATCAATAGCAGAGTGCTTCCTTTCTTTGCCAAGGACACAGCAGAAAGATTGCTGTCTATAAACCAAGAAGCAGGCCCTCACTAGATACCAGCCTCTAGAACTGTGAGAAATAAATGTATGTCACTTAAGCCACCAGCCTACACTGGCATAGCAGCCTGAATTGATGCAGATACCCATGTATAGACAGCTCACTCAATGCAGCTATCATGTGGGTTATCATAGGAAGATGATCAAAACAAAATATTTGTTCACAAAAATCTTGCAGTCTACTGAGAAGTAGACTGATGAAGAATAATTATAGCCCTGACCAGTGTGGCTCAGTTGGTTGGAGCATTGTCCCGTAACTGGAAGGCTGCAGGTTTGATTCCTAGTCAGGGCACATACCAAGATGTGGGTGCAATCCCTGGTCCAGGCACATATGGGAGGCAACCAATTGATACTTCTCTCTCACATCCATGTTTCTCTCTCTCTTTTCCTCTTTCTCTATGAAGCAATGAAAAAATGTCCTGGGATGAAGATAAAAAATAATCATTATAATGCTAGAATGGAAATATATATAGATAATTAAAGGAGAAAAAGAGCACATTGAATTGCCTGAGTAATCAGTGCAGCTTTCCTAGAAAACACGGCTTGTGAACTGAGAAGCCCTAGCACATGACTAGAGAGGGAATATTCCAGAGCAGGAGAGCAGCAATTATGAATGGGCAAGAATGTGAAACACAGTGGTGGGCTCACTAAAATGAATAAGTTCTTAATATTTAGAGTATTATGTAGTAAAAAGACCAAAAGACATGAGGGCTGGTGGAATAGACAGAGGCAGAACATTAGCAATTTTAAGGAATTTTGACATTATCTTGAAGGCATTTGAGAGCATGGAAAAAAAATCAATTATTTCTGTTAGGTGTTAAAGCATATTGGGTTGGGGGCGCTTAGAGGATTTCCCTACATTCAGGTTCAACTCACATGTTGGAAGTACCCAAACTTGTATATAAACAGCAATTTATTAAGGATAAATGGTTTAATGGAATCTCTTATATATTCATGACCAAGACTCATGAGTATAGTATTTCCTAATAGAAAATCATTAATTCCATTGGCACGAGATCATTAATCATAATATATTCTTTTGTTGAATACTGATGTTCTTGAAAGTGTAATTTATAAGTCAAGTCTCACAAACATTTGGTTCAGTATAACTGAGCCATTGCTGAAAGACACATTGCTGATATCTGCAGTTCACTAATTAGCTTAAATATGATGACTAGACATCTGCCATCATTCAAATGGATTCCAGTCCTGACAAGTTCACGTAAAAATAAAAATAGCTATTTAGTGGTAGACTTAGGTTTTCTCTTCTTCTATACTTAGCAGCTGGACTTTAGGAATCTATACATAATCAAACCTTGTAGAGCCTGAGGTACTTTCTTATCAAGATAAGATAAAACAGGCCCTGACTGGATAGCTCAGTTGGTTAGAGCATTGTCCTAATTTGTCCTAATATGCCAAGGTTGCAGGTTGCAGGTCGCAGGTTTGATCCATACTCAGGGCACATACAAGAATCAACCAATGAATGCATAAATAAGTGGAACAACAAATCGATGTCTCTGTCTTTCTCTCTCTGTCTTTCTCTCTCTCTCTCCCTCCCTCTCCCTCCCTTTCTTCCTCTCTCCCTTCTCCTCTCTCTTTGAAATCAATAAATAAAAATAAAAATCAATGAATAAAAAAATCAAAAAATATAAAGCAGAGAGGGAAATAAATTTACTGTACAAAGACCAGAGTCCTTTGAGAAAATATGGATTTAAAATAGGTCCATTCTTTCAAATAATATGCATTTTATTAAAATAGAGCTGGATACTAGCAATAATTTCTAAGTGTCTTGAATCTTCTCACTTCAGTCTTGACTTCGCAGTATGGTAAATAAGAAAGAAAAGATTAAACAACCCTACCTGAGAGTCTCTGAAGAGATGTTAGAGTTGTATTTGGAAGAAGACATTTTTAATGCAGACAGAGAGAGAGAATAATATTTGAGAGAAAGGTAAAAATAAGTATGAATAAAATGATACTGCATTTGTTCATTAGAGTTGCCATTACAAAGTACCACAACCTAGATGACCTAGGGAAACAAGTTTATTTTCCCACAGTTGTGCAGGCCAAATATGAGATTGAGCTGATGACAGGGTTGATTCCTTTGGAAAGGAATTTGTCTGCAAAGAAGAATCTGTTCCACGCCTGTGCCCCAGCTTCTGGTGGTTTTCTGGCAATATGTGGAGCTCCCTGTCTTGTAGAAGCATCACCTTATCTCTGCTTTTATCTTCAGATGATCTCCCTTGTGCAGTTTTGCCTCCAGATTGCCCCTCTTTATAAAGACATTAGTCATCTTAGACTAGGGGCTACCCTAATGGCATTTTAGCTTAATTGTTTCTGTAAAGACCCTCTCTCCAAATAAGTTCACATTATGAGATAATGGTGGGGGAGGGTTTGAACTTGAACATATATATTTTAGGAGACATAATTCAATCTATAACAAATATGTTTAGATAATCCCATATATTAAGTTGTTATGGCTAAATTATGGGCTAGTTTTTTAGGTTAGATCCAGATGATAGAGGACCTTTCTACAAAATTAATGCAAAGAGTAAATGCTACTAAGTGGTGTCACACCAGAATATGAGTTCTAGTGGTATGTGGCAAGGCTCTATTTTTAAATTAATTCTAGTTTCTAACATTTATTGAGGGTTTATTATGGGCTTAGAGGCAGTGTCAAATCTTTTATAAGTTTAATATTCATGATGGCCCTACGAAGTAGACAATTTATCCCCAGTTTACAGATGAAGTAGTACAGGCAATTGGAGGTTCAGTAACTATCAAAGCAACAGAGCTAGTAAGAAAAAGACTTAGAATTTAAACATAGAAAGCCCTATTCAAGAACCCATGTTCTCACCTTACATTTCACCCTGTCCCTATACATAATATGCTACTGCCTTTCCGATCCAATTTTTTTTCAATGATCTGCTTCAAACTTTAAAGCTTTGAGGCTTATATGAATTTAAGGCAAAGTGCTTAGTCTGATATTAACATATTACTCATATTATTGTTATAATGGAGACAAAATATAGAAGGAAATGAGAGGGCAGTATATTTAATGGCAGGTGGATAGGCCTTGGTACAATGGGATGATGTTTTATGAAGACAGAATTGGTTAAACACCTGGCATATCCTATGACATATGTGTTTTCAGCTGACTTACAACTCTCAGATTACTGTCGCCTGCCTATTTACATAGTGCTCATTAAAATACTGTTGTATGTGATACACTATAATAGTTAAATAATGTGTGCAATCACCTACAATTCCTTAATCTTCCATTTGTACAAAGCCCTTATAAGACTCTTCCCCAAACACAACACAATTTTCTGACTTCAGAAGCAGCATCTTATCAAAAGCTTAACCCTAATTCCATGGCAAGAATTCTCTCTTTCCTAACCCTGTCCACCTTCACTCTGACTAGCGTCCAGATTAATAGTCATTTAACTGCTGAACAATTATGACAGGTGATTAATTAATCTCAAGGAGCAACCACTTGTGCTGCTATTAATCAGTTCATCACCAGACAGAAAGGGAAGAAAAGCAATCTGTATTTGTTACAAAATGGGCTAGGCAGGCATTACTCAGGCAATAAGAAAAGGTCATCATAGCAATGAAAGCAAGATGAGCAGGTTTTGTGAGATTGATGAGAGAGAATTATTTTCTGTACATATTATGAGGGAAAAAAAGACTATTCAACACAGTGTGGTGATAGAAACTTAATGTATAGAGAATGGATTCCTCCAGATGTGCAAAGAACTTAATTCATACACTGAAGGCATAATGAGCATTTCTTGTAATGTAAGGTCCTGAGGTGTTGATTTTTCTCATCAATTCTGAAAATATCATAATAACTACCACTGCTGCATTTGACAATTAAGTACAGGCCCTTAGAGTTGGTTAGAGCATTGTCCCAATATCACACACAAGGTTGCAGGTTCAATCCCTGGTCAGGGCACATACAGTTATCAACCAATGGATGCATATATAAGTGGAACTATAAATTGATGTTTCTTTCCCTCCTTTCCAGTCTCTCTAAACTAAATTAAAAAATAAGTAGAGAATTTATTTATGCCTAATTATTTATACCCAAAACCTATGTGTCCCCTCCCATTTCTCTCTTACCCTCGTTCTCTATAGCCTGCCTTCATTCTGATCCTGTTACCACCAGTCAAATCTGTTCTGCTCCAGTCTTCCATTATTATATTGGGTTGGCCAAAAAGTTCTTTTTTTCCCCCATAAGATGGCCCTAGTAGCCATCTTGGTTGGCCCTTGGTTGTGTTTGACTTTATTCAAAACAATTTTGTTAGATTGTATTGTGACAGCTTTCATATCAGCGTGCATTAAAAAAATTATTGTAATTAGTGAATTTTTGTGAATCCATTTTAATATTATGCAAAATTATTATGAAAATATGCAACATTTTCAGTGTATTATGCTTTATTATTTCAAGAAAGGTAAGAATGCAACTGAAACACACAAAAAAGATTTGTACAGTGTATGGAGAAAGTGCTGTGAGTGGTTGAATTTGTCAAAAGTGGTTTGTGAAAGTTTCTTGCTGGAGAATTGTCACTGGATGATGCTCCACAGTAGAATAGGCCATTGAAGGTGATAGCTATCAAATCGAGACATTAATTGAGAACAATCAACATTCTTCCATGCAGAAGATAGCTGATATACTCAAAATATCCAAATCAAAAGAGTTATTGGTGAAAGTGAAAAATGTGTCTTGTATTTTACAGAAAAAACTAAATGGACTTTTTTGCCAACCCAATAATTATAGACCTCAGCAGCATTCTTGCCTGGACCATTGAAATAGACTTTCCTTGACTAGTGTTTCATGTGCTACACTAGGGTTTGGGTAATGGTATCTTTCTGATTAAACACACAGATGGGATCCTGTCAAAGCCTTGACATGATTAGCAAGGCTCTTCTTCAACACACAGCATCATGGTTGAGAACATTGCTCTAAAATAATCTGCATGACTCAAATTCTGCTTCTTTTTTTACTAACTGTATGACCTTGGGCAAGTCACCTAATCTTCAGTTAATTCATCTGTAAAAGTGAAAGTCATAGAACTATCTATGTAATAAGGAGCACATAAATATAAAATGGATTAACATATATAAAGTGCTTAGAACTGTGTCTGGAATATACAGATAAATGTTAGCTATTATTACTTCTAGCTATGTGCCTAGCTCCATTTTTTGAACACAAGTAAATTACAAAATAAATTCACTTTCATGCCTCTGATCTTCATATTTCTTTGTTAGAAAGGAACTCTCATCTGCACCCCTTTTCCCTTTTTACATCATGAACAGATAGTCATCTTCAATATTTAAGTTTAGTCACCCCCTTGTGATGAGAAAATCTTTGCATTTATATTGCCCAGCATAATGCCTCACATACGGTAGGAATTTAATCAATATTCTTGAATGAATGAATGAATGAATAAATGAATGAATAAATGAATGAATATCACAGGAAATATTGACCATCGCAAGTTCTTAAAGATACTGGCCCCATCAGGGGAAACATACATTGAGATAATCATACCCGACAAACTGAAGAAAGAGGAAGGATTGACATACTACTTGATCCATGTGCTTAAATCAATATCAACTCTCCAAGGCATTGCTGTAATTGGACCCTGGAGGCTATAATCTGGACTGAAACAATTAGTGACTTGAGGTAAATCCTGTGAATCATGCTCTCTATTAAAATTACCATTATGTGGAGAAGGTGATAAAAAAATAAGTAGATGAGTTTCCTCCTGGTAAGTCAGAGATGTTGCTGATTGCCAGATTGCCTCTTTCTGAGGCCCCTCTAGGGCACCAAGGGTACCAATGATCTTAAGGTTTCCATTTAACCCTACTCAAGTACTGAGCCTGTCTGAGGAAATATGCAATTAAAAATATCTAAGTCTCACCTGGCCTGGTTGCTCAGTTGGTTAGACCATCATCCCAATACACCCAGGTTGTAGGGTAGATCTCCAGTCAGGGGACATATAAGAGTCAACCAACAAATGCACAAATAAGTGGAACTAATTGATGTTTCTCTCTCTCTAATATCAATCAATATTTTTTCTTAAAAAAGCTGAGTTCTATCCTCATCTCTCCCCATATTAAGAAGCTCCTCCTCTGTTGGTGGGGAGTGACACCTGTGTAGGGAACAGGGTGCTTGCAATCCTTATTTTCCATATTAATCATAATTTACATAGCAAGCCCTTGGGGTATCACAAGCACAAAATTATGACTTCAGGTGGGCAATAAACAGCAGGGGCAGATGAACTGTACAAAAAACAAAGATCCTATTTTCACATGCTTCAATTTACCCCTCCCTGTGTGAATGGGGCTAGCTGTACTGGAATTGATTTTTGCAAAGCACCTGAGGAGGTATTTAAACTTTATTGTACTCTGAGCTCATCACTGGAATAATCAGGGGCAAACTAGAGCAAATATTTTTGGATTTGTTCCCACTGGAATATTCTGTCCCAGGGTCCCTTTACCAAGCTGACCTCTGTTTTTGAAGACACACACATACACACACACACACACACACACACTTTGGGTAACATAATACATCCCCTGAGACTTTTATCAGTGACTCTTATAGGATGCAATATATCTTATCTATATATATATATCTTTCTATATCTTTTCTCACAGAAAACTGATCTAAATACATACTCATTTCTTGCCCTCCCACACATACAACTGGTTCCTGATAAATGCTGCCCTAAAACCAGAAAATTAGCCTTTAACAAATCACTATGTGCCCCCCTGGCTGGTGTGGCTCAGCTTGAGGACCAAAGGGTCACTGGTTCGATTCCCAGTCAGGAAACAAGCCTGGTTTTGGGCCATGTCCCCGGTGGGGGGTACATGAGAGGCAACCACACATTGATATTTTTCTCCCCCTCTTTCCCCATTTCTTCCCCTCTCTCTAAAGATAAATAAATAAAATCATTTAAAAAAAAAGCACTATGTGCCAAGTACATGTGAATTAACCCCTTACCACAACTGCTTGGCTCAGGCATTAAAACTACAGTCACATGCCACTTAATGAGGGGTCTGTGTTCTGAGATATGCAACATGGGGCAATTTTGTCGTCATGTGAACATCATAGAGTATACTTACACAAACCTGGAAAGTATAGAGCCTACTGCTGTAATTGTATGTGCTGTACTTTTATGTGACTGGAGGCCGCAGGCATCATCCCAAACATCTGAGTAATGGGTTGCATTATGATACTGACATGGAAATGGCTACAATGTCATCAGATAATAGGAAGTTTTCAGTTCCGTTATAATGTTATGAGACCTCCATCAGATATGCAGTCTGTTGGCAGAAACACCATTATGAAGTGTATGATTGTATTTACTGATAAGAAAACTGAGACTCAGAGAAGGCATTTGCTATCCAAAGCCACAAAACTAGCTCCAAAGTGCATCAGCTTTTTTCTACATCATTTGAAGGAAAACAAACATAGTCATTAATCCAGGAGGAGATCAGAAGGTAAGAATTTTGGGAAAGAAAACAAACCTTAAGGAAAAAAAGGATTATCCAGGAACAACAAAATTGGGTTTTGAGTAAAACTATTAGCTATACCTGAGACAGAACCTTATTTGAAAGATAAGGAACTAACAGTCTTTGAGTGTCCATTCATTCTTTGTCTCAGGAATTGGGAATTGACATATTCACTTTACTGCAAACAAACTGAGGCTCAGAGGGTAATGCAACGTCCCTAGGAACTCATCTAGTAAGTGGTGGAGCAGAGAGCTGTACTCAGAGCTGTCTGATATATTTGATATCATCTACTATTCATTATGTTAGGCTGGTCTCATTAGAATAAGAGGTGCCTCAAATTACTTTCAATTCTCCCGATTTAGGTTAAGGTGCTTCATATACATTTGAATGGGAGGTAATACAAATGTAAGCTTATATAAGGAGATGTATTCCCTCTCTCAGTCATAGGACACATGGTAGGGGCAAATGAAAAATTTATGTTGAAACATGAATGCATGGAGTTAGCAGCTGAACTCAGTTAAGGAATCAAATACCTGAATATGAGGAAAATCTGTTTGTCAGTTGACAGGTTTGTCTGATTCTTGGCACTGAAATAATATGAACAGGTGTGAAGTAAACAACACCAACTTCATCTTGATTTACTAGCATCAAACATTCAGAGCCTCCTAGTGCCATGAAATTTCCTTGCTTCTCTTCTACTTATACTCCCAGCAGGTTCCATGGTCTGTAATGATCAGTTCTCAGGAGCTAAGATTTCTAAATACTTAACAGACTATGAAAAGGCAACAAAATCCTGAGTCCTTAACTCTTTTTATGTAGTGGATTCTTTTGGCCATCTTGAGAAGTTCATGGGCTCTTTTTTGGAAGAATTTTGTAAATGTCTTCAAACTCATGATAGGCACCCATGAATTGATTATATTCTAATACATTTGTCCAAATATTGTTCTAAAAAGTTAGTAACATAATAATGTGTTTTTCTTTTAAATCCATTAATTAACAAGATAGAGCAACAGGTCTATACTGTAATTTCAAAATAGTGATTATTACAAATGATATTTGAATATATCTGTAACCCCTGTAATGTAATATGAACATATCTGTTGATAACAAAGTCACAGGTACTGTTACCTATGTTGTCTATATTTACAGTGAAAGAAAATGCTGAATTTCAGTTGGTAGTAGTAAAAATAAGATGTGATTTTTTTTCTTATGTGAGTTTAAATTCTATCCACAGACCACCAGGGAGCCAAAGACCCCAAAAGTCTTTGTTCTTGGCCTTGGTAGGCAGGCAACTCACGTAAGGTATGTCCAATTCTTATAACATTGTATAAGGTAGGATTAAGTAACCTTTCTTCTGCAAATCAAGATGTTGAATCTCAGAGAAGGAAAATGACTCCTTCCTGGGTGGATATGTGATTGATGAGGCTGGTATTTCAGCCAAATATCTAGTCATCCCAGTTTACTTGCAACACTACCACCAAGCCCTACCCCACTCTAATAATTATTCTCCACCTCACACCATCCTATATTATGTATGTCCTTCTGTACCTAAAATCCTTTAGTTAGTAATATAAGCCACACCAGTGGTGGTGGTGATGGAGTTGAAGTTGGTTGTGGTGTGTGTGTGCATGCGTGTATGTGAATTAAATGAGTTAATATATGTAAATTTTCTATGCCTCAATTTCCTCATCTTTAAAATGGGGATCATTAGTATGTGCCTCATAGAGTTCTTATGAAGGTGATATAATTACAAAGGCCTACATATGCTGTCTGATACATAAAAAGAGTGACATATGTGTTTTTTAAGTATAGATTTAAATGATCTTGACCTTGCTGAAGCATGCAATTATTATCTGAGTCTCATTATTTTTATTTGCAAAGTGAGGATGCTTTCTATTTTATCTTAATGTTTACATTAAAAACAGTAAGGTCAATAATTATATTTGAACCTATGTTTTTTATTAAAAAACTTGAGCCTTTAATATGACATCATTCTGCAGAAATCTCTAGATACCACCGTTTTGGATTGCATGTTCTATACCACAGATGCATTGCAGCTGAATATTCTGGGTTTTGGCCTTTATCAAAACCTCTAATGGTCTTTGGCATTATTTCTAATGTCCTTATGCTTTTGGGAGTTACTGTTTTCTAGAGATGTTACTCTGTTAGAGACCTCTAATGGTCTTGGGCACTATTTCTAATACCCTTATGCTTTTGAGGGTTGCTCTGTGTTCTAGAGATGTTTATCTGAAGTATCCTATATTTACTGTAATTTTTTCCTTAAAATTTTAAGCTTTTCCTATGATACCTTAGTAAATTTTGTCTTTTAACCTGGCACCTGGTCAATGCCAGTCTTCTGATGAACTGATGACTTTCTATAACTTTGGCCTTCATTACATATTACCCTCAGCAATTAGAATCAAAGGGGAAATGAGAAATCATAAAGATATTAAATGGCAAATTCCTTGTTAAGGAAATTTATTTTTATGGTTATAAATGTATTTCATTTGATTAAAAAATTGCTAGACTTAATATTTAGATATACTGATCATACCTGTCTGGTCTGTACATTTATTGATTATTTGGAATTTGCTGCTAACATTTTTGAAAATATTTTCCCTTCAGTTCACTATATGTCCCATTTAAAATCTTATTTATTGTATGCCCTTTTTGCTGAATTTGCAAGTTTTATAACTTTGATTCAAATCCACTTTAAGCCTTCAGTTCTCAAGAGGTAAGATCCAACAATATAGTTCATATAGAGAATAGATACTTTGTCTTAGTTGGTCCACATATGTGTACCTGAAAAACATCTATTAGTTCCCTTCCTGCCGTAAAACTCAATTCATTCTACATATTGCCACTATGCCTATCTGAAAAACAAGCAAACAAAAACAGTAAATGAAAAGATGGCTTATGTCATTTCTCTGACATGACAATAGGTCCATTGACATGGCTTTACAGGACCTATGGCTTCTAAAGGAGTGGGCCAGGCCTGCCTTTCTAGCCTTATCTTTCACTCTGCCTGATGGCACTGGGCACTTCTATTCAGTTATACTTTTATGTCATCTTTTTTTGTATGGATAATGTATTACTGTCAATGTAAAGAACACCTGTTTCTTTATCTCTCTTAAAACCCTGGGTCTTGTGAACAGTCAGCACTGGTCCTTTACCACTAACCAGATGTCACTTTTCCCCTCTGAAATTCATTTTTATCCCCTTAACCATACTCTGTCTTCTTCTTCTGTATCATTAGAGCACTGGTTTGGTATTTGAATTTTCTTTTCATTTCAGTGATCTCCTTCAGAATCAGGACTGTCTCTTTAAGTCTTTATCTTTCTCAGTCAAGAGCATGCCTGGAGTATAGTAAATGCCAGAATGAAAAGACACATCAATCAATGAGTGAATGAATAAGTTAACAAACAAATGAATACTTCTTTTTTGTAAAGCCCAGTGAAATGTAATCTCTGTGAAATCTTTCTTTCTCTAGAGTTAATCTCTCCTCCTAGATTTGTATAAGCCTACGTGATATACAAAAGTAAGGCTGTGATTTGAATTTTTCATATATCTATTAAGTTCGGTATTCTCTGAGTTCCTCTGAAGTGACCATGCTTTATTTATCTATTAAATCCCAGATTTGCTAGCCCATGGTAGATGCTCAGTATGTTTTTTTTTTAATAAATGACAAACTGATCTGTGTCCTACTGATTTTTTTATGTCAATGAATGATTTATGAAATCTTGACATTGCTCCAGAGGGGGGAGATTAACTGATCTTTTCAGATTGGATGCTATCACGTGAGTCACAGTCTAGTCCAACTGTTTGCTGGCTCACTTTTCTGAAATAGAGTGCTGGTTTTTACCGGCTGTGTGTTCTTCTGCAAATACAAAATATAGCCTATTCAATACAAAGTACAGTAAGTTGAACAGTTATTAAATTGTATACAAGGGAGAGCTCTGAATAGGTGACCAATTAGTGCTGCAAAGAATGCATATTTATTCTTGAAGTTTTCAGTTGGAAATGGTTTACCTTGCATTCAGCTGGATGTAGATTTGTACTTGAGTGTAGCTTCAATATGACTTGGAGAAACCTGGAGTACTATTTATTTAAACCACAGTCAAAGTTCTGGAGAGTCTCAAAGAAAAGTGGGGGATCTGTGGGGCATACATGTCAGAGCTGGAAGAGATTGAGTGGGTGATGGTGAAGGTATGTCCATCCATGTTTGAATTTTCTGTCTTCTTGTTTTGTGATTACCCAGCTCTAGATCATTTCCTCCAGTGCTAGAGCACTACAGGCTAAGACAATGGTTCTATTTTCAGAGGGCTTTGACCATTAAAAGTCCTCCCATATAGTGAACTTAAACTTGTCTGCATGGATCTGAAAAATCAATCCACTGTTTCAGGATGCTAGGAGCTAATCCTTATTTACCCTAACTAAATGTAGATTTATCAGGTTTTTTTTTCTTATAACATAGGTTGAATCTCTAAGACATTTATCTAAATTATTTTTTCTTCTAATTGTTAATCAAACTTCAAAAGTTTCCCTTTAAATGTCTGCTGCATCAACCCTTTCCAACACATATCCACTACTACTTGTTGCTTAGCAAATTCACATAAGATATATTTGGAACAGAACTCAATAGTTACTATTGAATAAATTATAGTCATTATTAGTAATAATGGTTATTGTTTTCATAATTATCATTATTTGTTTACTAATCAAAAATAAACACAGACAGATAAGTAACTGTCTCATTCTATATCATTTATCTTATAAAAAAGTGATATTTTCCTTTTATGGTAGATATAATACTTTTTAGCTATAGATTTCCACTAGATTATAAACTAGATTATTGTTTGAGCTAATATTGAAGTATAATTATTAGGACATGATAATTGGATATGTAGTGTGAAAAATCCAGAGTTGGCAAGAATCATTTTCAGGTTATTTGTTTAGGCATTTGGGTAGGTGTAGAATCATTTACAAATTTGCAGAGAAAAAGGTGATGGATGGGATTGTACAAAATAACTTAAATTTTACACACTTGACCAGGAAGTAGACTGGAGTAAACATGCAGAGATAGGCTATCGGAAATGTGGGTCCATCACAAATGGGGAACATGGCACGGGTCTGTCCTTGTGGTATTAATGTGAGAATAAATGAAGCTAAATATTGTAGTTGAAGTTGTGGAAGTTGATAAAATCCTTCAAGAAGTAAATATAGAGCAGAAAATCAAAAAGACCTTCCAATAAATTCTGAGAAACCAAGCTTTACAATACAAGCAAAGGAAGAACAATCTCTCAGAGTGTACAAACAGTCAATAATTAGGAACCTTCTCATCTGGTAAAATAATTTTTCTGAATGGGTGGCCCCACATATGCCCATATGAAACACAGAACAGTAATTTGTTAACATTAATTTTTGCTGTTACTTGCGAACCAGGGATTATTTTCCTACTTCTCTCTGCCTATACAAACCACTTCTACCCTTCAAAACTTACCTTAGGCTCCATGAAGGGCATTACTACTTCTTAGAGTCCTATTGATCCCTTGCTTCCCTGAGGGAGCTTCTCCAGCACATTCACAGTCTGGAGCAAAAAATTTAATACTCATAGCTCCTTTTCTGTAACTGCTATAATCTTGTTTCCGAACTAAGTTGTGTACCTCCTATCTTCAATTTCTTTCTCTGTCCTCCTGTGATTCAGCCACATTGTGGTTGCTGGATACACAGAGGGCTGTGGACAGCAGGATGAAGGAGGGAGTGAAGAGAAATGTTGGCAAACAGATATTTATTGATTGATCCTCTACACTCCCCAAACAATCCAGATAGCATCTGAATTAGCAGAAAGAATCACATAGTACCCGTGTTCAATATTTTATAATGACTAAACTGAGTAATCCTAAAATCAATTTATTTTCTGTGCATCCCCCATGATGTAATGTGGCAGGGTAATAATTTATTGATCTATGGATTAAGGTGCTTAAAATGTTTGTTTGATGATATCAGCTTTTTCAGCCACTAAAATTTTATGCCTGAGGTAGTACCAGCCTCATTCAGTTATCTGGGCCCTGGAGGTTGTTGCACGGATGGCAATAAAATTTTCATTCTCTAATGAAATGTTCTGCCTATAATCATTTACTAGGACAGGACCATGGCTTAGCTCTGTCACTAAGGCTCTCGTTGTATGATCAGGATGCATGTCAATGACCCAACTAAGGAGAGCAAGAAAATAGCATTTTCTGGGCTCCAAGTTAAAAATGTTTTCCTTAATAACATTTGAAACACAGCATATTGAAAGGTTTTATTCATCTAACATTAGGAGTCATGTTTTCCTTAGCATCCTACCTTCCCTGCTGCTCTAATAAAAATCCAGAGAGGGGAGGGAGACTGGTGACAGACCTACAGAGGCTGTTTTCACAGGGCATCATTGACCAGGTGACTCACTCCTTCTGGAAGAAGCTGGATCCTCAAAGAATGGACCACATTAGTTAGGGTTTAAATTGTCAAAGAAGAAGCCTCATTCTTTATTTACTCTTTTCCTTTAAAAAATAGATTTTTGGTGCCAAATAATGAAGACTTTTCTTCCCCTTTTCTGCAGACAATTTTTTCTGATCTTTCCTTGTGCCAAAGCTATGCATAAAACTTCCCAAATAGGACTTCAGCTCTGGTTGTTCATCTTGAGTTTCAGACCAGCTGTCTGCTGAGTATTTTCTTTGTGGTGTGTTAGATACATCAACCTAAATCGTTCCTTAACTCTGGTCTTTGCTCCTCTAAACCTGTCTTCCTGTATTTGCCTTCTTAGTTGGTGATCCATGTCACAAACCTTGGAGAATCTCCCGATTCTTTCCCTTTCTCAGATCCCTTCCTCTGCTGTATTTGACTTACATAGTCCCGCTTAATTTATCTCATGTCATAAATACCAGCTGAATTTTTTCTATAATCTCTGTGCTAATATTTATTGCCCTAACTCAATCTTATAATTTATTTTTTAAAAGGCTTTTTACTTATTTATTTTTAGAGAGAGGAGAAGGCAGGGAGAAAGAGAGGAAGAGAAATATTGATCAGTTGCTTCTTGTGTGAGCTCCCAACTATAACAGAACCCGGAACCCAGGCAGGTGCTCCACCAGAAACTGAACTGGTGACCTTTCACTTTGAGGTACGATGCTTAACCTACTGAGCCATACCAGTCAGGGCTCAGTCTTATAGTTTCTTAACTAGAATTCTGTAACAGCTGCTGAACTGATCTCTCATTGTAACTCCATGTATAGAAAAGGGTTTTTCTAGTTCTCTCAGGCCTGAACTGAGGTCACAAGGCATTCTAAATTCCACCAATTCCTGCTTTTAGAAAAATGTAAGGGCGAAACAAGTTCTAGTAAAGACATTGCCATTTCCACTTCTCAATTAAAAGGACTGTGAAGGGAGATAAGATAGGAGAGGGTGGTGTTGATCTTCTACAAAACATGGTGTTCCTCCTGAGAGGCTTTTCTCTAAATCCGAGTGACATGGGCTGTAAAGGAATCATTCAGGAGACTAAGGGTGTCTATAACCAGTACACTGATATCACAGCTTCAGGATGGATCCCTTCTTAGTTTGTGTGTTTGCTCATCTGAGATGGGTGTGTATGCGAAGGGGCTGAAAATGGGCATGGCAGGGCAGAGAGAGAAGGCTTCAGTGATGCATGCTGAACTCCCACTATTTGATCTTACAGGGACAAAGAGAAGTGCCTTTCCCTTGGTTCTAGCAGACACTAAGTATATGTGTGGTCTCCAGGCTGAGACTGCCCCAGAAGAGAAGGGCTACAGGGTGAACTGCTGGTGGGAACACTAGGGTGTAAGAAGTGGATCTCCCATGCCCTATCACTGTGCCCTCTGTAGGCCTCACAGGCTCTTTCAGAAATCTGACACGTGCATTCCTCAGGACAGCCAAATTTGTTCCCATAGTGTAGTGGGGGGACAACTCCCACTCAGTATTGCCACGGAAACAGACAATAAACCAGGGGAGATGATCTGTCTTTCCTTTGCTACATTCCTGTTCCTATCAGTCCCTCTTCCCATTGTAGCTATTGCCCTCAGCTTAACTGTATTTTATGTGAATTAAATTACATTTTTATTTTTAATGTATTTGGAATCATAGTATTTGTGTTATTTAGTGACTTTTAAAAAAATTATCATCTGAGCCCTGGCTGGTATAGCTCAGTGGATTGAGTGCAGGCTTGCAAACCAAAGGGTCACAGATTCCTTTCCCAGTCAGGGCCCATGCCTGGGTTGTGGGCCAGGTCCCCAGTAGGGGGCAGGCAAGAGGCAACTACACATTGATGTTTGTCACCTGCTCTTTCTCCTTCCCTTCCCCTTTCTCTAAAAATAAAATAAATAAAATATTTTAAAATTTTTTAAAAATCATCATCTGAGGCTACATTTATTGATTTGAGAGAGAGAGAACAAGGGGAAGAGAGAGAGAGAAACATTGATCAGTTTCCTTCCATACACACCCTGACTGGGGACCAAGTCTGCAACCTAGGTATGTGCCCTGACTGGGAATTGAACCTGTGACCTTTGGTGCACAGTACGATGCTCCAACCAACCGAGCCACACTAGCCAGAGCATGACATTTTTAAAAATTATATTTATATTGTAGATTCTTTGTATATATAAATGTATATACTTTTTAAAACTATAACAACATACAATTTTTGTAATTACCATAGGTAATTTAGCTAGCTAACTTATGTTGTAGTTTATAGTGGAAAGATATGCATATGGAACAAAACCTTTAAAACAATACAAATGGATATTAAATGAATAGCAAAATCTCCCCCATATTTAGTTTGTTTTAATGATTAGCATTATAAGTTAACACAGTCTAGTTTTTGATTATTCAATTTTAAAAAGTTAACATTTACTCTTTTTTGATCCTTTCTCTTTCTTTCCAGTTCATTCTTAAAATTTTATGATGTCATAATATTGATATCCCATTCTATAATTATTATTAGGTTTCATCTGTATAGTTATTAATACAATATTTTTATTTATTTATGCTATAATCCTCACTAGAAGATATGATTATTGATTTTAGAGAGAGAGGAAGGGAGGGAGGAAGACAGAGAGCGAGAATCAATGTGAGAGAGAAACATCGATCAGTTGTCTTGCTAGTGTCCCGACCAACGATGGAACACACAGCCTGCATGTGTGCTCTGACCAAGATCGGACCCACAACCTTTTGGTGCTCGGGACTATGCTCCAACGAACTGAGCCCCCTGGCCAGGGCAAATTCTTACATTTCTAACTTTTAAAGTTTCTTTATTTTGTCAGCCCTGTCAGGATTTTATTCTTTTTGTTCTTGTTTTGATAACATGCATATTTTCATGGTCAATAAAATGCTACTATAGACAAAAGGCCAAAGCGGATACTTAGTTGCCATATCAAACCAGAAGTCCTAAAAGTAACTTTAATAATTGGACAGAGGGGAGATTCTCTCTTTTCTACTAAATTCATGATATCAATAATACATCTGAAAGCCAATCGTGCTTTCCCAATGAAATAGTTGGGTGTTTCAAGTAAAGAATATAAAGAACACTTAAAATGAGCCAAAAAAGTTTATGCTTTAAATTCTTTTTGGAAAAAAAAATATAACAGTGCCTGGGAAGATTGTTTCAAAAGTACTTTACAACAGGAATTACTTTTTATTCACTTGTAATCTTTGTTGTCCCGTCCCCTTGAAGTGGCCTGAAATATACCTTATGGAAATATTAAAGTGTATGCCTTTTGTTTAGAAAGTTCTGTGTTTGCTTGCACTTTGCAAAGAATAATGAGATTTAGGTAGCATGCTGTCAATGACTGCAGCCAGCAAGCCTCCCCAGCTAAGATTCATCATTTGGCTAGTGTGTGTGAATATTCAAGACATGGCCTGGAAAGGTTTGAGACGCTGAGTTGGTAGCATTAGCTTCTCATAATTTAAAATGGGATGGACATGAGCAAACCCATTTCTTTCCGGGACCTTTGCTTCAGAGTGAATTATTTCTGTCCATAAAACAGAGAGCCTGCTGTGCAATATTTGTAAACAGCAATTTTGTTCATAAAAACAACATGAACCTTTTATGTGCCTCATGCCCATTTCCTAACTGTTTTCTGTTGAATGTGTCTCACATACTAATGGGTGCTGGGACAGAAAAAGTGTGCTTTATGCAAATGTTGTTTCCTACCAGTCTCCCAGTTGCTATGATTAATCAAATAATGTCATTAAGCTAATACAATTTTATGTCATGCAAATTCACGGTGGCTGGACCAGAGCTGTCTATGGCTGCTGCTGCGCAGCATGTGTTACTCTCTCGTGTGTACAGCTCCTGTGTGCTTTGTATAATACATGCGGTAAGCCTAGGGACTTGTGAACACTTCCTTTGTCATTTTAGCATCTTCCAGTCAATGGTGTCTGCAGGGGTCCCTCCAGAAAGGAAGCAGCATTTCTTCTCTCCTCTGGAGATTCAATTGTGGCTCTTTTTCATGTCATGGAATTAAAAGGGAAAAGAGAGACTGGGCCTAAGACCTCACCACCATTTGACTGCAATCACTGTAATGAAACATACTGAGCCAGTAACGGAGCTGACTGACTGTACATCTGGCCTGCTCATCTGTTTCTAGAGATGGGGCTTCGGATGGGGCCTCAACACAGAATTCGCTATTAGCTTCAGTCACTGAAATCTGCTTTCTTTTCTTTTTGTTTGGTTGATCCTTTCTTGTTTTCATTAGAGAAAGACCTTCTCCTAACAGTGTGTATCAGCAGAAATAGCATAGACTTTGGATTGTAGCCTTGCCATTTTCTAGATGTTCAAGTTGCTTAATTCTTTTGATTACCCCCACATTCCCCAACTTTGTTGACCTGCCCAACTTCATATTGCCCTTTAGATCTCTATTTAGTTGTTGTCTTTTTCCAGAGAGCTCTCCCTGCTCCTAAAAGATCAAATCAGCAATCTCTGTTTCATAATTCTCTAAAATCGATTGTGGATGCCTACTGTAGTCTTGAGTATTCTATGCTCTGTTGTCTCTGTCAGTTGCTTTTGTCAGTCCAGTTCCCCAGACCTTTTAAAACCTGAAACTGTCTTAATCCTTATTTTACCCCTGTGTATTTCAGAATGACTAAAACATTCTGGTAGTTAATATACATATGTTTGTTAAGTAAGAGTATAATAACATAAATATATACCAAGACACATTGTAGCAAATGATTAATTAATTTATTTTTCTTCTATATCCAATTACACACAGAGTTGGTGTTGCATTCTAGGGTTGCCTGAAAATCTAACCTCGATTATTCAAGGATAAGGGAAGGATCAAGAAATCCTCCCCCACAGGATGATACAGGAAAATCTGTGTTCTCATAGTCCAGACAAACTGAAGAATTGCCCATGGTCTTAAATTAATCATCAATGCAACTCTTTGGGCTCACTGAGTCACATGGGCCATTGAACAATGTGTTGTTCTGCTCTCCCCATGCTGGACACAGAGATACCAGCTGAATTCCAGTCTTTAAAAGCATCATCAAATTGATTTGTCTGAAGTTTCTTCTTCTGGAGTGTTGTATACCAGTGATGGCTGGAGAGCACCCCTGGGACCCATAACAATCAGTGTCCCCAGATTATGGGGAGCCAACCCTGTCCTTTCCAAATTACCAGCCACTATACCCAGCTAAACAGGGGCTTAGACCATGTGGGGCAAGGGGTTAATGGTTGTTAGAGTGCTCTATCATGATATTAATCCATTTTCCATCCTTACCCTGATAAAAGAACCTGGAGAGTCATTTCAAAGATTTATCTTACCATGACTGAGTGAACTAAATTTGTTAATCAATAAAATCAAATGTCCCACATCACAAACTTATGATGATTAAATATGATAGGCATCCTCTGTTCTCACCTTTCAAAGCACATTGCCGTGCACAGCATTCCGATTGTGCACAGCGTGTGTCTGACCATGCTGCAGCCCTTATCTCACTGTTTGTGTGCATTGTACCAGGTATCTGGCATGTTAATCAAACTCCAACTAATTCTTCAAGTTCCAACATAAAGGTGTCCATCCCCAGGAATGTTTCAGTCATTTGCCACCTGCATTTCTCTAAGCTGCTAGGGTATTTCTTTTGGAGCATTAGTCTTGTTCCCCTCTTAGTGATGGTCTGGGGGGTTATTGTCCATTGAGGCAGGGCCAGTGTAGCACATTATCAGCAGCTTGGCCTATGGCTTTATACACTTATCCACTTTCATCACCCTATAGAGTTGTAACATTGATAACCCATCGGCCTCTCTAAGATTCAGTTTCCTTACCTTTAAAATGAGAGTAATAACATTACCTAACTCATAGAATTGTAATAATGATTGCATGAGATAATACATATATAGCTCTTAGCACATTGCCTTGCACATAATACATATGATATATTAATTATTTTTAATGAAATAAAAAGTTGTTGCTTTTCCTATAAAGAAAATCAAGTTTATGTGTGTATCACTCCTTGTGGCCCTGTTCTTTTCACTTATTTAGCAGTACAGCCGTACATAAGAGAAATTTCAATATCTGTGTTGTTAATATCTCCCTGGTTTGTGCAGTTACTGACTGCCCATCATGTTAGAAGTCTGGTGCTAGGGCTAGGACGTCATCTTCTGGGGTTTCTAATGGCTAAAAAAAAAACACTGAAGTCATGGTAGTAAATTGAAATAAACACTCCTTAAGTAATTTAAGAAATGTGTACTGAGTAATGACTCTCTAGTAGATGTGGTTCCAGGCTGAAATGAGGCATGATTTTGATGATGCAGAGCAAGAGTGGCCTCACGACCTGAACCAATAAGAAAAGTCTTCCCCAGGGTGGGGATCTTTGATCCTAGTCTTGAGAAATGAGTAAGCTGTAAAGAGAGTGGGAAGGATGCCCTAGACACAGTGAGAAACAAGGACCAACACAGACTGAAAGACTGTGGTGACTCTGAGAAGTGGGGACTGTCTGGCAATGGGCAGCAAGAGGCCTGTGAGACCAGATAATTAAAGGCTTTTAGAAGATTCCAGTGAGGATGGATTTTATTTAAGCAAAACGTAGAGTTCTTCAAGGGTGCCCAATGACTTAAGAATTTGTCTGACTTCAAAGAAATATGCTTTGACATTGTTCAGATCACCTACAACCCTGCCTTTTTCTTCAGTGTGAGAAGATGTGACCCGGGCAGAAAACACGCAGGCTTGGATAGAGCAATAGAAACTGAGTCTGTTCGAGCCAAATGTCACGGGTAGCTTACAAAATTAGAAATTTGGTCTCTTCCCTTTAGGAGGCTATGATTAGTTGTAACGTTAGGAGATATTTGAATGTTATAATTTTCAAAACATATAATTAAATACACAATGGGGCAAAAGTAGAGTTACAGTGTTTGTATGGAAAATAATACAGTAATTAGTAAACAATAATACAAAAATAAACAATGCTTTGCATACTCGCAACTGTAAATCTACTTTTGCCCTGCTCTGTATAATTAGAAATAAACAAAAGAGATACGTATATTAAGTGCCTACTATATCTTGTACCAGGCATTATAGGTATTTTATACTTATTTGGTCACTTAATCTCCAAACATCCTACCCTGTTATATAATGTTTGTCTTAAAGCAAAAAAATCAGATAATAACATGGAGACTAAAAAATTGGGACTGGCCCACATAGACAGGACAAGAGAAGCCAGGGGTGATTCTAGGTGTTTCTGGGCCCCGCACCCCTTTCTTTCCCTCTCCCACTCAGGCACAGAGGGAATGAATCAGGAGGGAAAATGCCCTTGTTATCTCACCACTAGAAATTCCTGTGATTTTAGGGAGGAGTGTTGGAAAAAACTAAAGGAGAATAAAATAATGTGGCTGGGAGATAAGGATGAGGACGCGTGCCCTTGGAGAGGTAGAAACCATCCCTGCAGTGAAATGTCAGCACTGTGGCAGAGGTTGCTGTCAGGTGCCATCCTATGGACTTACCAAGGAAAGAGAAGCACGTGATGACTAGATTTAAGAGGAGCTGAAAGGTGCAGACCAAGTAACATCTTACATCTGAGTTTGAATGTTGGTTCTGACAGCACACAACTGAATCAGTAGTTCTCCTCAACTAAAAAAAGACAACACTCAGAGTATGACCATACAATGACTCAAATACAACTTCTTAGAGCTTAATTGGTTCAAAAAAGACACAGTAACCATCTTAACTCATTTCTTATTGAAACAGAACATAAATAAAACAATATTAAATAACCTCTTTTCAAGTTTGACTTATTTTTAAAGTTGCATGGATGGAAAAGGAGTGGCAAATTATATAACAGGAATGTATGTATTTTCTTACTTGCAAAGGACTCACTTTGCCTATTCCTATCTGTGGTGTCCGCCCTGCCTAGTTTCAGGAGCCGTAACCCCCCGTGGCTAAGGCTGAGTGAGAAACCTCCCAGAACTGGGAGGCCTAAGGAGACAAAACTTATTTCCCTGAACATGGGCACTGCCTGCTCTGCTATTCCCTTTAGCTTGGTCGGATAGTCAATGACAGACAACCATTCTCTGGAAAGAATGGACCTAAGACAGACACGATCATGTGGGAATAAGCCATCAGGGAAGAAACTCAGGGGGCTGTGGAAGTGAGGGAGTGATCGACATCACCCCTGCCCCCTTGGCTTTGCAAATAGCCTAAGTCCTAGTTCTGGATGTGAGAAATCC